>JAPWIX010000022.1:1445000-1477500 GCA_028751805.1 Podosphaera xanthii
ATCAGTGTACACTAACATGTCGCTTTTTGGGATGTTCTGCAAAAATGTTTGGAAGCTGTCAACTCTTCGCTCGTTGGATACCATAGGAGCACCGACTCAGAGGAGTGAATTTTCTCTAAATTTTTTGAGCTCCCAGGGTGGGTGAGCTAGTGGATCAACCTGTTCAGAGGGATGGAAAGTTCTGCACCAGCGAGAAAATCTTGACGTAGCAAGAGATGAGCTTGATGCCTGGCTGCGCATGTATAAGGGGTGACGAGAGTCAAGTTTTCTCGTACGTACTGCAGCCCTCCGCGCGATATTGTCAAGTTCGATTTGGGCCGGGGAGATGCCCGCCTCTCTCATCAAGGCAGTCGAAGGAGTGGTGCGGAACACTGGAAGAATTGCTCTCGCACACGCTATGTGTACTTTATCTAGAGCTTCTAAATGGGAGCCAACTCTATTGCTTACTACTTTCCCTCTACTGACCTTGGTCTTGCCGGGCCACCAGGTCTCAGCTCGGAAATATGCAACTGGTAATACACAAGCAGCAATCATTTGTTTGGAGAGTTTCGGTGAGACTCCCCAGATTGTTTTTCCTATACACTGGAGAGCGTTGGCAACCTTGAGTGCTTTAGCAGCCTGAGTTTTGACATGATGTTTAAACGTAAATTTTTTGTCAAAGTGGACTCCTAGCCATTTTAGATAGGGCTTTTGAGTGTCCTCCACAATGGTAAACTCATTTGTATGTACTTGGGGGCTGAGATGATTGTCCCTATTCCTCCGAGAGAAGTGGAGAAGCTCGGATTTACCGGGGTCAAAAGTTACGCCTTCATTGATTCCCCACTGTAGCGCCTCGTTGACTGCTGTCCTTATTTTTTCGGTATTTTCCTGCAGGGAGGGGGATGTCGCTAGGACAGCAAAGTCGTCAGCATAGCCAAAAGCTTTCTGAAGGCCGTTCAGCCTGAAAAGAGGAGAAATGTATAGCAGAAAGAGTATCGGGGATACTGGGGAGCCCTGAGGGAGTCCACAGTAGATTGGCCTCGGATCACCGATTGCTCCATCTAGACGGATACATACTTCGCGCTCATTTGCAAATGATCCAACCCAATTGCAAAGTTGAAAAGGCCAGCCTTGCTCTCTTAAGCGACGAACAAGTCTACCAGGCAACACCGCATCGAAGGCTCCTTTGATGTCTAGTGTTGCAATTGATGCAGTCTCTCCTCTAGCTAAAGTGCTCTCAATATCATGAGTCAGGCAAGTTGTCAGATCAACACTGGATCGCAGTGGTTACGCCTCAAATTGCTGCCGAGTAAGGAGCTTGTGCTTTATGGCTATCCACGACATCCGCTTAGCCACTAGCCTTTCGAGTCCTTTGCCTAGCACAGAAAGAAGCGCGATTGGTCTATAGGATCTGGGAGAAGACATATCTGGCTTTTTTGGCTTCTCAATTATTGCTAGAATTGCCGTGCGAAAGCATTTTGGGTGGTGTCCAGTATCTAAGCATGCCTGAAACAAATCCTTTACTAAGTCTGCAATTTGTGGCCAGGCCAGTCTTAAAACAGCAGTAGGGATTTGGTGCCTGTCAGGTGTAGTATTGCCAGCTCTTAAGATGGATCTTGAGATTTCTTCTGAAGTGATCTTGGGGAAGGGAAGAGAAGTGCTTGCAACCGCTGTACTTGTAAGTGGGATATCTTCAACCTCTGATTGATTAGAAAATGGGCATCTCGCTAGAAGATCGCCCTTGCTTTCGGGCGACTGAGCTAGTGGGCCATCCGGATCATTTGGATCTTTTAGGGAAGGGGAAATAAATTGCCCTCTTGATTTATGCCACTTTGCTATACTAAAGACGTCTTTTGCGTTTGCAGCTTCATCCATAATTTTCTGTTAGAAAGCAAATTTTGCCCTCTTAATAACTTTACGAAAGGCTTTTTTGTCTTCAAAGGTTGCATTGCCAGTTCGAGAAGCGTTGCGGTATATCTTCTTGGCTGTTCTAGAGTCATGGTTCCACCATGGTTGTCCCCTGTTGTGTGGGAGAGATCTTTTTGTGGATCCCGAAAAGCAGCTATATAAGATTTGAATAATTTTCTCCGCTCTACCATCAAGGCTTGCACAAGATTTATCTGTAAGAGGGAGTATTGAATCTAAATGAGTGTGTAGCAGAGAAAAGAATGTTTCTTCATGAATGGTTGCAACCCTCAACTTTGGTGTAGGAGGTTTTCTTCGTGCTTGGCATGGAATTTTAATAAGCAGAGGGAAGTGGTCTGATTCCACATTGTAATCATGTTGAACTGAGGCTGAGATACCCTCTGAGAGTAGAAGACTAGAAGAGAAGCAAAGATCGAGAACATTCCCACGGTTATGGGTTGGAACGTCAATTTCGGATGCCAGGGAGTAGTTTCTCGACTCAATCCAGCGAACTAGATCTTTTGCTTGTGTTGAAGTCGAGCTTTGATAGGAAGGGTTCCAGCTGGGGTGATGAAGGTTGAAATCTCCGGCTAGAATGGTCTTAGGAAGGAAATTTGTTTCAGCGAGTGAGTAAAGGAAAGAGGCACCGGCGCCTGGA
Organism: Podosphaera xanthii; assembly: GCA_028751805.1. Lineage (NCBI taxonomy): Eukaryota > Fungi > Ascomycota > Leotiomycetes > Helotiales > Erysiphaceae > Podosphaera > Podosphaera xanthii. The sequence goes on from JAPWIX010000022.1 coordinate 1,447,543, forward strand.
TCAATAGCTTCAGGAGGGGCATTGTACATTTTTATAACTTTAACGTCCATATTCCCGGGGAACTCAATTGTTAGGAGTAGAAGGTCTCCTTTGCCTACTTCTAAATCAGTGACAGGGGCATCTTGGACAAACAATAGGCCATTGTTTTTGTTTGTGTAGGTGAGTACACGAGGTCGAATGGACCAGTCATCTATAGGTGTGAAGCATTGATAGGATGGGTGATTGCAAGTTAGTTTCCGAGTTATATCTTTAGAAATATATGGTTCTTGAATTAGTAAAATATCTATACAATTTTCGAATGTTGTTTTGAGAGCGATTTGGTGAGTGGCGGAGCAACGTCCAACATTAACTGAAAATATCTTTAATGACGAGGGCTTAATATTCATCCGTATCCTCGACATTATCTACTTGCATGTCTAGATCTAGAGATGCAAATCTTCCTCTAGACAATAAGGGAGACTCGGTAAAAAGTCTTCGAACGGACGGAGGAGTTTGTGGAACCGGCTGGGTTTGTGGGGCTAGTTTGGTTTGTGAGACTGGCAGAGTTTGTGGAACTTGTACTGGGCAGCTGTTTACTGGAACACCATCAGTGGCCTGTGTTGTGCTGACTCGGTTATGACTCAAGGATATCTGGAGTTTGAAGCTTATGGATAACGTGCCAAGTGACAGAGTTGCTGGAACTAATGAGTCATGTATAACATCTTCTTTTATACAATAATAGAACTCGCATTGTAGTTTCATAGTAGGCATCGGATATTTGATATTGGAGGAAAGATGTATATAGATACTGCCATCGTCAGAGGAGCAAGAATAATAGTCTCCATCGTGACCATCAAGGCGATATTCCATCCACTATACGCATTCAGTATAATCATTTATATCGTACTTACCATTCATTCACACCATTGACTATTCCATCGAAGGACAGCTCAATCACTAGACAAGTCGCCAACCACTCCACATCCCCATTTAACTTTATAACAGCCTGTCCTCCCATCACTCCACAGTGTGCGGCTTTTAATCGAAGTCTAGATGCCGCTGCTGCCTGTCTAATTTCAGCCATCTGAGCTTTAGCTGGTAAGGTGTTATCTTTTCTGGGCCTGATTAGGCATTCTAATGAGTCGGCTGGATGAGGGCCATGGCAATTGGCACACTTAGGAGGGCATAGGTGATCCCTAGAGGGGTCGCATGAGGTATGTCCGCTCTCCACGTGTTGAGTGGAGCCGCAGAGTCTACAGCGAGGAAGTCTAGCACATGATCTCTCCTTGTGCCAACCATAGCACCTACCACATTGTGGGGTACGTAGTCTCTGTGGGAGAATTTTAACCGGGACCCAAACGCCAAATAGTGGTAGGACTTTGGAAAGAGTTGGGCCTTTGGGATAGAGTACGACCCAGCTTTTGGTGGGAGAATAATCAGAGTCGTATTGGCCCCGAGACTCAAGAACGTTCAGTGGGGCAACGTTTGTGAGATGGAGGAGGGCATTAGACACGACCTCAGAAGTAATCTCTGTTGTTGTCATTGAGGTCCCGTCGAAGCCTTGGTACAAGCGAGGCACACCAGAGAGCCTGTAGGCAATGTGTGATGTCGGCTTTTCTACCTTGCAATGGCCTTGGGTGGACAAGAAAGTTTCTATTTCTCCCATTAGAGCAAATAAAGTCTCTTGGGCGGTTGTTGATATTGGGCAGATTGCAAAACCCGTTTTGATTGACTGAACTTCTTGCACGAGTTTTTCTTTCAAATGATTGTTAATTTGCAGCATGACCGCATAGGGAGACATTTGGAGGGCGGGATGGCCTGAGGAGACTCGAACAAAAAGACGATTATCTTCCGAGATTTCTCTATTTTTTGCTCTGTTTTTGGTAAAATCAGGGTTGTTTGGTCTCTTAGTCTTCTGGGTAAAAGGTCTAGGGGCCGGAGTAGAGACAATGTTGGCATAGGATAAAGGGCGTTTAGCAACTCCAGGGTTTGTAGCTTGATGCATTCTTGGGAGAGCAACTTGTGGCCGTGGAAGGCTCCTTTGTGCTTCTGAAGGCACCGTATGGGACTGTGGAAGCTCACCAGTTGAATATGGAATCGGAGGTCGAGGTGAGCCTCTGACATAGCAGTCAAAGTGCCTGCGTGCTACTGAGTTCAGATAAGCAACGAAGTTATAGAAGGGCCTTTTGAGGAGCTGGGGAAGATTTTCATTTTCAATGATGGCGTTTTCTAGAAGGCAAGCAATGTTCTGGAACAGGAGAGCGGCCTCCTAAGTCCTGGTGTTGGCGGCAGAGGTAGTTGACAGTGGCAATTCTATCAGCAACCCCTCTCCACTGTTTGCAGTAGAGGCAGGTAGGGGTGGAGGGGGAAGGGGAGGAGGGGGACGGGGAAGATTTGACATGACGCGTCGGTATGTAGCTATGTGAAGTCTTGATAGTGATATTGGTGTTATGTGTTATGCTGGTAAGTGGTGAATTGATGAAGTTGGCTCTACTGTTGTTGTTTCTATTTTACGTCTGGGGTGATGATCATGTGCCCCAGAAACACGTGATATCCATCCCAATTGGGATATAGGACGCTAGAGTCGGAACACTAGATCTAAAGACTGCTAAGTCTAATTTACATGGCTGTGCAGCATTATCTGAAACTGCTCACAAAATGGAAGTATGCAAATTTGCAAAATAAAAATAAAAAATATCTCAGGAATCATCCACACACTCTTGACTGGAGATCAGTCGGTCTTACTCCCCTGCTCCACCTTGCCTCCGGAGCCTCCAATCTGACAAAGGAAAAAAAAAAAATAAAAGGAAATTAGAATAAAAGCTCCCCTAGCGAGGGCAAATTTGCTCAAAATATCGGGCACGCTCAAACTATTTACTTAAAAAGAGAGCTCCTTCGGGTGTGCCAAGTAGGTTTGGTAGAAGCGAATTTATGGGCCCTTTAGGACGTCCGGGGCGGCGACGAAGTATCCGGCAGAAAAGGAAGTGTGTCGGGGTTTTTGGAGACCCGCAGCGGCAGTTATTATTTGCCTCTTCGTGGTTGAATCGGGTATGATAGGCAGCAAAATCCCCATGGCCAGTCCTAGCAGCAATAATTTGTCCCAGGGCTTTTCTATCAAGTAGAAGCTCTTTTGGGAAAGCAGGGGCATTGTTTATTTCAAATCTCGCGTAGCTAGGAGGTCTTTGATCTTTCCACCATTTCTCCCTCGCTTGGGTCATCTGAGTCAAAAGCCACTTAGAAAGTGACGCGATCAATAACTTTTCTTGGAAACCTTGGGCAGGCAACGCTGCGCCTCTCTTAGCCTAGGTGTTGGCGAGGTCGTTCCTTTCAATCCCCGAATGGCTAGGGATCCATCGTATTTTGATGCTACCCTCAGACGTTTTAGGGAGTCTAGACCGGGCTTTCCATTTTTTAGGCATTTCGAAAGCATCCAGGAAAGTTTTTTGAGACAAAATGCTGGTGGTTTTTGTCGGTACAATGAATGATGTCAACAAAATCTTGGCATGCGTTGAGGTTAACTGGTATGACGTAATAGCATGTCTACGTCATCGATGCCTTCCTGTATAAATAGTTAGATAGCTCAGAAAAGAAGAGAGGGAGAATAGATGATGTTTCTTGATTGACTAAGGCCTTAGCAACTAAGTGACCCGCCGTAATACCAACAGTTTTAGTGAAGAGTCTTTTCGCTACTTCGATGTTATCAACAAATAGCCATACATTACTCGCAAAACGTACCAATGGGACAGTAACTGCTGCTTGAATTCCATTAAGGGCCGCATGAGCTTCCGCATTGAAAGCCTCCTTCCCAGTGCCTAGGGGGAAGGCCTCAGTTTTTATTTGAAGCCCCAATTGGAAAATAACATAGCCGCCTCCAGTCTTATCGTCTGGTAATTTGGAACCATCTGAGTAAACTTGTATGTCAGCTGGTGGAACTGACCTGACAAAGTCCTGAAAATTTTTTGCTCCTGATATTGAGTGTGTTTTCGGAATGCTGATACGTCTGAGAGAGTCACGTAGGGTTTTCTGAGTCTCCCAAGGAGCCAGAATAAGAGGGTCAAAATGTTAAGATGCCGGAATGCTTCTATATAAGCGGGTAAACCTCGACAAAGCGGGGGATAAAAGTGACTTTTGTCCTTGTTGGGATAGAGGGTGTCAAGAGTCTAACTTTCAAATGCGAGCAGCAGCCCTTCTTGATATACAGTCTAGCGCCATTCTGGCTGGTGAGAGACCTACCTCTCTAAGGAGTGCGACAGAGGGAGTTGTGCGGAAAGCGGGTAAAATTGCTCTTGCAGCAGCTGCATGAACTTTGTTTAACATGAGAAGATGTTATCTAACTCTATTAGATATTATCCTGTCCTTGAGAGTTCTGTTTATCCCTGGCCACCACGTTGCAGCCCCAAAGTGAGCGATGAGCAAGACACACGCCATTATGGCTTGTCTAGCAAGTCTGGGTGGCACACCACAAACAGTATTACCAATGCAGCGGAGGGCATTTGCAACCTTAAGGGCTTTCGTTGCCTGAACTTGCGTGTCAGGATCAGCGGCTAATCTACCTACTGCTATCACGTGAGTAGTAACGGATTCACGTGTTGTCACTTGACGATTCCATTCTTCTAGAAACTTCTGTACATCTTTCTAAACACTAGGGATTTTGGGTTAAGGTTCTATAGGTTTCCATACTATTCTCTCTCTTGTAATGCTCGATTGGGCTTCTACAGCATTCTCTAATATTCTATGTATTTCTAAGATGGCCTGGTTGTCGGCCAGATGGCCCTTGTAGAGATGGAGTTATACTTGTATAAATAGTGGCCTTGCCCTTGTATCTAGAGGTTCTTCAGGCCTGAGTCTTGTTATCTAATCATTGTTTAAATATAATCTTATCTTGATTCATAATTATTGTCATCGTCATTGTTTTGTCCATCGATTTCACAGTCCACGCCCTCAGTCCATAGACACAGTCTACAGTCAGAGTCATCAGCCAAAGTCGACGTCCAAGGGTTCAGTTATCGTCCATAGTAACGACCTTTACATTGCGCATGGTGGCGGAAGGTAAGCTTCCTATCAAAATAAATGCCTGGCCATTTGATGTAGGGACGACTGCTCTCGGTGATGGTGAAGTGACTAGTTAGTACTTGGGGGCTCCGCTCCTTGTCCCTGTGTTTTCTCGAGAAATGAATAAGTTCCGATTTCGCTGGATCAAACTTTATACATTCTTGTATGCTCCAGGATAAGGCCTGGTCAATTGCTCTACCAACTTTCTCTGAATTTGCTTCGAGTGAGGAAGATATTTCAGGAATCGCTACATCATCAGCATACCCAAAAGAGTTTTTGAGACCTTCTAGCTTGAAGAGAGGCGATATGTACAGCATAAATAGAACAGGGGATACCGGGGAGCCTTGAGGGAGTCCACAGTTAATTGCTCTCGGTTCACCGACTTCTCTATCAATGCGTATGCAAACTTTGCGTTCGGTTGCAAATGATCCAATCCAATTGCAAAGATGAGTGGGCCAGCCTTGTTCCCTAAGGCGTCTCACAAGTCTTCCTGGGAGAACAGCGTCGAAAGCTCCTTTTATATCCAGGGTAGCAACCGAGGCCGTTAAGCCCTTGTTGAGTGCGGTTTTGATGTTATGCGTGAGACAGGAGGTTAAATCTACAGATGAGCGGAGCGGCAACGCGCCGAGCTGCTGACTGGTGAGTACCTTATATTTGATGGCTACCCAGGCCATCCGCCTGGCAACTACTCTTTCTAGCCCCTTACCCAAAACCGAGAGGAGTGCTATTGGTCTGTAAGAGCTTGGAGATGACATATCCGCCTTATTTGGCTTACCAATTATTGCTATAATCGCAGTGCGGAAGCACTGAGAATGATAGCCGGAGTGAATACATCCAAGGAAGAGGTCTAGGACTAAACTTAAGATATGTGGCCACGCGAGGCGGATGACTGCAGTAGGGATTTCATCCTTTCCCGCAGTTGTGTTGCCAGCGTCGAGAATGGCGTCAGAGATTTCGTCAAAGTTGATCCGAGGGAAAGGGGGCTCAGCACTCGCTACAGTAGGGGTTTTAAACGGAATATCAGCTACATCTGATTGATTGCACAGGTGTTTCTTCATTAAAACCTCTTTTTTTCCCTCATGGGTTTGCGCAGGCGGTGGCTCTGGAGAGAGCGGGTCGGTAAGTGGAGGCATGCGGAAGCTACCCTTTGACTTGTGCCATTTAGTTATATCAAAAGCATCCTTTGCGTTGCTGGCTTCATTAAGCATTTTCCGGAAGAAGGAAGACTTAGCCTTTCTTACCGCTCTTCGGAATATCTTCTTCTCTTCGTTTGTTGAAGCAGAGTAGCGAGCTGCTTCTCTATATCGCTTTCTTGCTTCCCTGCAGCTTTGGTCCCACCATGGCTGTCTCAGAGAGAGGGTAATCGGCGTTCCGTGGGGCTCTGGTGAAGAAGGTAAATGTGATAACGAGATCTGAGGCGAGATAATGGATGTGGTCTTCCCAAGGGAAAGACAAAATGAGGAAGAAGCGTAAGGAGAAAAGTAAGGATTTGGAATTGAAGTAAATCGGTCTTTCCAAGGAAGAGATGTGAAAGGTATGTGGTGAATGTATATTCAGAAGACGTTGCGTGCAGAGGAAATCTCTCACACGCTGAACCTATATATATATATATACATGACCTCCTCTACTACACTGCATAACCATACCAGATAATTCAAGGACTTGCCTAATAGAACTAGATTGACCTTATTATCCTCTGCTTCCTGACTAGTGATCTCATTTCCAACCTCTATGCATGGTTGACTCGTATTGATCCAATTACTTGAGAAACTAATCATCCGACAACAGAATTAATTTCAGCATCAAGTGCACTAATCTATGAAAGTTTGACCTCTGTTATATGGTAAGGATCTCTTTGCGGAGCCGGAGAAGGAGCTGTGTAGGATCTGAACTAAATCTTCAGCTCTCTTATCTAGGCACGACGGAGACTTGTCAACGAGGAGTGCAAGCCCGTTCAGTTGTGAGAGAAGAAGCGAGAGGAATGTTGGCGTGTTGATTGTTGCAAAACGTAAACGGGGGAGGGGGTGGTCTTTCTGAACTTGACAGGGTAATGAAATTAAGGCTGGATAATGATCCGAAGTCACGTCAAGATTCCGTTGGACTGCCGCAGTGATACCTTCAGCGACTAAGGAGTCTGAAGCAAAAGCAAGATCCAGGACATTTCCGCGAATGTGTGTTGGCTGATCTATCTCAGATATAAAGGAAATATTTTTGGTCTCGAGCCAGTGGGTAAGAGTTTCTGCTTGAGTAGAAGGTGAGCCACGGCGGGAAGGGTGCCATAAGTGATGATGTAAATTGAAATCTCCCCCCAGGACTATATTTTGATAGAAACTATTTTCTGGTATAGAAGTAAGGAAAGATAAACCTGCTCCTGGGTTTGTAGCCCCAGGGGGGGCGTTGTAGACATTAACAATTTGAGTAGGTGGGAAACCAAAGGCTTTGAAGGTGAGAAAAATAACGTCCCCGGCCCCTTGGACTATATTAGGTTGCGGTCGTTCTTGAACAAATGAAATAGAGCTATTAACCCTTATGTAAGTTAATACTCTAGGTCTAGTAGACCAATTATCGGTAGGGGTGAAGCATTCGTACGAAGGGTGTTTGCATGTGATTCTCCTTGTGATATCGTTGAAGATATAGGGTTCTTGAACCAGCAAGATATCTATGTTATTCTGAAAGGAAGGCGAGAGAGCAATTTGATGCACAGACGAGCTGCGACCTACATTAACTGAGAGTATGCGGATGGAAGTGGTCTTAGTAGTTATTAGCTGTTTCCATTGAGCTACTCTGAAGGCTGTCCTCAGCCAGAGGTGCAAATCTACTGCTAGTTATTGAAGGAGATCCAGTGAAGAGCCTTCTAACTGCAGGTGGGGTCTTTGGGAGAGCTGGAGTTTCGTTGTTGTTCGAAGGAGCGCATGCTCTGGTTTGGTTTCCATTACTCCACAATGTGCTGCCTTCAGACGGAATCTAGCGGCCGCTGCAGCCTGTCTAACCTGAGCAATCTTTTGCTTGGGAGGCAGCGAATTATCTTTTCGAGGTCGAATAAGACATTCCAGGGAATCTGCTGGGTGTGGACCATGGCAGTTTGCGCACTTAGGCGGGCAGAAGTGATCTTTTGAAGGGTCGCAGAAGGTGTGGCCTGCTTCTAAGTGTTGAGTTGAGCCACAGATTCTGCAGCGGGGGATCCGAGCGCACGACCGTTCATTGTGCCAGCCGAAGCACCTTCCGCACTGGGGAGTTTAAAAATTCTATGGCAGCAGTTTTGTAGGAACTCGTACCCCGAAGAGAGGTAGCAACTTTAATAGAGTTGAGCCTTTAGGATAGTGGACAATCCAGTTTTTCTGATGATAGATGTAACAGCTGTTAAGCTGGATAATTCCTGTAGCCTATGTTATACATAGGCGTGCACAGGCTTAACAGGGGTAGTGCATTATGCACTGGCAGATATAGTGGCTAATGTTAATTTTGGCTGAGACACTGTATATCAGAATTCCCAAAATAGATGGATCATGGAGCTGAGATTGAGAGCTTCCTGGCATGCGGCAACCTTCTACTCCGTGGCAAACTCCTATTTCAGGAATCCTCATTGATGTTAGGGCTATGGTATTATGTACAAGGAGTAAAGCTTTGTATATATTTGTAGGACTACGAGATAGATTGCTTTCTCTTCAGCTAGAATATAAACTACCTCTATTCATTTAGCTGCGCAAGCGCTCTTGTCTAGACTGTGACAATAGAACTCTGAGTTACTTGAGCCCCGACACTCAAGGATATTAATAGGGGCGACATTGGTCAAATCTGTAAAAGCTTCTGCAATAGTGGTTACGGAGATTTATGTCATCTCAATTGAGGAATCATTATAACTAGAATATGAGCGGGGAACGCCCAATAATCTATAGGCGTTGTGTTGAGTCGGCTTTTCGACTTTGCACTGACCCTGAGAGGACAAAAAAGATTCTAACTTGCCCATACGGACAGACAAAGCTTCTTGAGCCTCTATGTTTACTGGGCAAATTGCAAATCCTGTCTTGGTCATCTGAACTTCGCAAACCAGTTTCGTATTGAGGAAGGCATTGAGCTGCTTTTGTATGGCATAGGGTGACATCCTAAGTGCGGGGTGTCCTTCGCGATTCGGACTAGTAAGCGATTGTCCTCTGGGAGTTTTTTGGGTTGGGTTTTGGGAGGTTTAATAGAGCTGAGCAGCTGTGTCGATTGTTTTTGATGCGATACTTGCACATTGGGTCTCTGTACTGGGGTTGGAGCTGCAGCAATAGAAGCAAACAATTTTGTCTGTCGAGAGCCGGAGGGGTTGGCAGCTCCTTGCAGAGTTTGTTTAACTTGGACATTTGTCACGGCTCTTCTCAGCTGATCAACAAATGGACACGGGCTAAAGAGAATGCTTCATACGAGTATCTAAAAGCTAAAGAAGGAATCTACTATTACAAGAGCGCAAAGGTATTGTCACCCATTGTTATGCTGGGTGCACCAGATGGCCCGTGCTTCAGCCTCGCACTGCTCCTTGGTGCAACACCGTTCAGCCTTGTGCCTAAATCGTAACACTATCCCCCTCTTGCAAAAAAGCGCGTCCTCGAGCTTTGATTCATGCAACCATTTGCTCTTAAACAAGAATAATCGTCAATGCCTTTATTGTAAGCTTCGATCCAATCCGGTAAAAGTTTGAGCGGACCTGGTACATTTGGATAGTTAAGGTGAAATTCTCGAACTAAGTGAGGGGCTGTCATAGCATCCGAGCAGGGGTACCAAGTGTAATCATTGTCTGCTCCTAAAAATTTAAACCTGTATTCCAACCTTCTACCATTCATTCTAGCGCCGATAATTTTTTCCAATTCCCATTCTTCCTCATCTGGCGTCACTTTTATTGGAGCAGGCTCGGGTTTTCTCTGTCCCGGTAGAGGGTTGTCCAGGTATTTCCGAAGCGAGTTACTGTGAAAGACTGGATGGACTCTAATGTTACCCGGAAGATCTAATTTCCATGACTCCCCACATTTTTTGATGATCTTAACTGGACCATACCATTTTTCGCTCAACTTTTTGGATGGTCTATCCAAATTCCAATGTTTAGTAGAAACCAAAACTAAATCACCTACATTCCAATCGACAGGCCGTCGTCGCAAATTAACAATGTGGCGCATCTTATCTTGCGCAGATTGCATTCCCCGGCGGGCAAATTTGATGGCTTCATTCATTCGATTGGAGATCCTAATAGCTTCCTCTTGATTAATCATCTCATTATGATTCATGGCTGGCTCTGGGTCCCTTAAGTCCCATGAAGTGCGCGGCTCGAAACCATTGCAAACTTGGAAAGGTGTAAGTTTTGTCGTATCATGAGGCAGTAATAGTTGTGCAAGATCTAGTAACGGTAGCATCTCGCTCCAATTGTCCTGATAAAAGTTAACGAATGGTCGGAGTCTTTGTTTCATATATTGGTTCATAATTTCAGTTTGGCCATCCACATGTGGATTGAAGGCCGTCGATAATTTTATTTGAGTCCCCGACAGTCGACAAATTTCTTTCCATAATGAGGAAACAAATTGTGGTCCTCTGTCAGAAACGATAGAATCTGGCCAGCCCCAATTAGAGACCCAATGTTCCAAGAACAACTGGATGAGTTTTTTGGCATCCATGTTTTTGTTTGTTGGGATAGACTTGGACTTCTTTGATAATCTATCCATTATAACAAGTACCATATCGTAACCTAATTTATCTTTTGGTAATTCGGTAAAATCCATAGTGATGTGTTGGAACGGGCGTTTCGGAATTTCTAAAGGATTCAAGTATCCTGGAGTCTTGTCATGCTTGGGTTTCATGCGAACACATTCGCAATTTGCTACAAAGGTATTAACGTCCTTTCCGAGACTTTTCCAGTGATACTTGTGACCAATGAGCATTTTCATTTTGCCAACACCAGCATGAGCTACACAAGGTTGGGCATGAATATGATGAATTAGTTTAGTACGTAGCTCTGGTGGTTGTAATGGCACTTCTAAGCGTCCTTGGTAGAAAAGAACTTCATTTTTTAGATACCAGTCAGGATGCTCTTCCTTAGCCATAACTCGATATTTATGCAATTCTTGAGAGGTTTTGTTTGCTTCCAAAATTTGGTTGATAATGTCAAACTCTTCGATATCAAATGCTACCGTTGAGTCTGAGCTTTGTGGTCTATTTAGAGCGTCAGGTGACTTTCTATTTAGACTAACAACATTAATAGATTGTAGTTTGTGAAGGTCACTGTTTGTGCTCTCCACTGGCTGGTTTTTGGGATGGAGCATAGCAGCAAGGCCAAAATACAGATGTTTGTCTCGGAGAAGATTTGATTTCTCTTTCAAGGAACTATTGGCGAGTTTGCTTGTATTTTCCCAAATTTTAGGGTCCACTTGATTAGCTGATAGAAATGTTTGTTTACGGATTTCCCTTTTTTTAGCTTCCTGTAATGAAAGATCTTGTTCTCTTCTGGAAAGAGCGTCAGCAATTGTATTTGAATCCCCTGATTGGTAAGTTATAGTGAAGTAGAATTCAGAAAAAAATTGTGCCCAACGAGCCTGTCTAGCGTTCAGGTCTTTAGTTGTCATGAAATATTCTAACGCTTTATGGTCTGTATAAACCAAAACCTTGTGACGGGAGCCAGTTAGTTCCGTTTTGAAATGTTGAAACGAGCGAAAGATCGCTAGCATTTCTTTATCATTTATAGGGTAATTGAGTTCTGCACTCGTCATTGTTTTTGAAAAGTAGCCCACCAGATGCCATAATCCATCTATCTGTTTTTGCGAAAGGATTCCAGCCACCATGCGGTCTGAGGAATCAGTTTCTAACCTGATTTCCAATTTAGGATTGTAGTGTGACAGAATTGGCGCATTTACGAGTGAATCTTTTAAAATATCCCACGCAGCTTTGCACTTGTCGTCAAAAATCCACTCGGCTCCTTTGCAAGTAAGCTTTGTCAGAGGGCGTGTGATTAGACTATAATCTTTGATAAAACGACAATAAAAATTACAGAAGCCTAGAAAGGCTTGAGCTGCGCGGACGTTATCGGCATATTTCCAATTTTTTATTACGTCAATTTTTTCTGGGTCTACTTGGATTCCATCTACTCCAATGGCGAAACCTAAAAATTTTGTTTTTTGTACAAAGAATTCGCTTTTCTTTATATCTATTTGAAGCCCATGTTCAGCTAGCAAGGTCATTACCCTTTTCACGTGAGTCTCATGTTCTTGACGATTTGTGGAGTATATAAGTATATCATCCACATAGGACGAACTGTTATAAAGTTAAATGGGGATGTGGAGTGGTTGGCGACTTGTCTAGTGATTGAGCTGTCCTTCGATGGAATAGTCAATGGTGTGAATGAATGGTAAGTACGATATAAATGATTATACTGAATGCGTATAGTGGATGGAATATCGCCTTGATGGTCACGATGGAGACTATTGTTCTTGCTGCTCTGACTATGGCAGTATCTATATACATCTTTCCTCCAATATCAAATATCCGATGCCTACTATGAAACTACAATGCGAGTTCTATTATTGTATAAAAAAAGATGTTATACATGACTCATTAGTTTCAGCAACTCTGTCACTTGGCACGTTATCCATAAGCTTCAAACTCCAGATATCCTTGAGTCATAACCGAGTCAGCACAACACGAACAGAATTCGTCCAGGCATTCCATTAAGATATCATTGATGACTCTCTAGAAAGTTGCGGGTCCATTTGTAAGTCCGAAGGGCATTACTCGATACTGATAGCAACCGTATCTGGTGCGAAAAGTTGTCAGTTGCTCTGCATCTTGGCCATTCTAATTCTATGAAAAGCCTGTTGGATATCTAACTTTGTGAACCACTTTGCTTGGGAAATGCGAGCCATCATTTCGTCAATTAATGGGAGAGGATAAGGGATCTTTTTTCGTAAGGGCGTTAAGCTTTCGGTAGTCAACACAGAATCGCAGTGAACTGTCTTTTTTTTTAACAAATAAAATGGGTGCAGCAAAAGGGGCACTGGATGGGGCAATAAAACCCTTTTGAAGATTTTCTAAAAGGTACCGCTTTGTTTCTCGAAGTTGATCTTCTGTTTGCCGACAAAGAGGTTCGAACTTTAAGTTGTTGTCCCCTGTTAGCTCGATGGTGTGATCCGATGAACGACTTTGAGGTAGACTATCTGAAGCTCTCTTAGAGAACAAGGGTTTCCAAGGGTGATAACATACAGGGAGTTTCTTATTCACTAAAGCGTCATTCTGCATATATTTAGCTTCGAGCAGTTCATTGTTTGTTAAATCGGAATTTCCTAATTCTGCGATAACAGTTTCCTTGGCTATATCTTCTTGCTTACGTCGCTGAAGCTCATTTTCAATGTCAGCAATGCTGCAGATATAGGTTTCATAATCTTGCTGTTGTTTTCGAGTTTCACCAGATTTCTGCTTTTTCAAGTAAAAAGTATCCATTGCTGAAGCGGAAACACTTGAGATGTTTACCTTGTATGGTTCGTTACATGTGTTATTTAACGAAAGCAGAGGACTCTTTGGTGCATTAGGATCGATTTTAGAGTTACTTAGAATTTTTTCCATTTTGTTGACACTTCTTTTGAGATCCCTCATAAAGCTGCTGGGTCTATGAGATTTTCCCGTAACAACAGGAGACGTTGTGGAGTCATGATCAACGCCTAAATTTAGTGCGCCAAGGGATATTTTTTTTTTGTTTCGAACAAAGTATCTAGGTCGGGTCTTATTTTTAACTTTATTTTCTTCATCGTCTATAGCTTTGTCACGTCGCCGGGCATCTTGTGTATGATTTAGTGAAGCTGGTAATTTCCAATTTGTTTTGTCAAGAAAAAGTTCTCTGCCAAAGTACGGCGATGGAGGCATATCAGGCGGCCAAACCAGACGCTGGTCTCCGGTAGCATAATGTTGTCTTATGCCATAATGTTCTAGAAACTTTTTGCCGATGAGAATATCATTATGACCTAGTGCTGTGATTAAAAAAGGGAAGTTAATTCGGCGTTCTTGTATAGTTAAAGTTAATAAGATAGCATGAGTGATAGGTAAGCCTGGGCGGCCATCATATCCTGTTGGTTGAAATGGGAAGAGTAATTTTACAAATTTTATTCCGAATGGTTTAGCAATTCTACACGCAGTCAAAGTACGAATTGCACCAAATAAATTTGCTCCTCCATCAATATGGGCATCAGTAGAAATGAACAGTCCATTGCGTGATAGTTTGCAATTAACTAAATACTGTTTACCGCCTATCAATGTTCAATGGTCAAACTGTAAATCTTTCCATAGATCAGTACTACGGCCGTGGGTGGAGTCTTTTCCACAGCCTAATAGTTTTCCAACAGCGGGTCATCATCTACTTCCTTTGCAATACTTATTTCCTTAATTACATTATGATTTGCAGTTTGGAGTAATTTACTACTGGGACAAACGGAGGACATGTGTCCTTTGCCCCCACACGTATAACACTTACCCTCAGGGGTGGGAGAACGAGAGATATGTTGGTGATCAAAAGATGGTGAGTGCGTGCGTGCACGTATAGGACCAGGGGATTTGTTCCGCCAGTTATCCCTGAGAATTCCTTTGGGTTCTCTCGATTCTAAGGCAAAATTTACTGACTTGCTTTCGGCGATACGGTTATGGATCTCTCGGTTGGTGCGATCCACCTTGCAAAGAAGTTCGTCTAGCCTCTGATAATTGTTGCGAAGTCTTGTAAGCTCTGCTTTAATATCGTTTAATAATCGAGGGTTTATTTTCCTCAGTAAGTCATCATATAGGCGGTCCTTGTCAATTTGTGCATCGGATGCAAGGGTCCGGAAACGAACGCGGAAGTTTTTGTAGGATTCATTTTTTCCCATGATCGTTTTGTCGTAATTTGTCTTAGCATCCTCCAACTTATTCCAGTCAAAGAACTCTTCATCCAGTGCTTTCAATACCTCCTTCGCTGTAGCCACATGCTGCGGATGATTTTCATTCATCAGGGGCAGCAGAACTTTTTTAGCTCTTCCTTCGGTGGCTTTGTAATATGCCTGAACTTGTAGTCGGTTGGTATAAAAATGAGCCTTGTAATCTTCAAGAAAGATTTGCATGTCTAATTTCTAGGCGTCGTAATCCACGTCTCCCTGATTGTCTGTAAAACATTTTGGGTAATGTCCACGGAAGTGATCATTGGTTTCAGGGAGTTTTCCACTTGGTTTGATAGGGAGATATTGTGTCTGATCAGGGCGCATGTCTGCTTGGTTGAAGGAATTTTCCTGTGGAGAAGCAATCCATTTTTCCTTTTCTTTTAACAGCTTAGCTTCCCATTCCTCGTCCCTTCCGGCAAGCATTTTCTCCATCATCCTTCTCACAACTTCGGTTGTTAAGTCTCCTGGCATATTTTCTTGGACCTGAATGATTCCTTTGCTGAGACCAAACCTTCTTTCCTCGTTAATCTGGAGCAGATTTTGATATTGGCTAATGAAGTTTGGGAGTTCCGTAGCCCAAATCTGGACACTTTGAAGGGCGGATTTTTTACTTTCAGTCCACTCGAGCGGCGGTTGGCAGATTTCTTTGTCCTGTGGGGGTAAAATTGATTGGAATTGTTTTAGTTGTCTTACAATTTCGGGATCAAAAAATTTCGTGTGTTTACCTGGGACGTCAATGTAGTTGAGCAAAGATCGTCCGAGTTTTAAATAATGCTCACGATTCATCAGCTTCTCGGTTTAGGGGTCCAGCTTTCTCTGGGACTGCTAGGAGCGTACGCAGCTAGAGGCACTTGTGGAACAAGTAGTGATTGCGGCTCTGTACTGTTTGTGCAATAGGCACGTTGTACAGCGCAAGAGATACTAAGCTTCTCAGCGAAAATATTAGCTTTTAGATTCTGTCACGGCTCTTCTCAGCTGATCAACAAATGGACATGGGCTAAAGAGAATGCTTCATACGAGTATCTAAAAGCTAAAGAAGGAATCTACTATTACAAGAGCGCAAAGGTATTGTCACCCATTGTTATGCTGGGTGCACCAGATGGCCCGTGCTTCAGCCTCGCACTGCTCCTCGGTGCAACACCGTTCAGCCTTGTACCTAAATCGTAACAACATGAGGGGTAGCTGAGTAGGGTGCTGGCGGGTGTGGTGAGCCTCTAACGTGACACTCGAAGTGTCGTCGGGCGACTGGGGTCAGGTCTAAGACAAATTCTCTGAAAGGTTTCAGGAGGTGCTGCGGGATTGATCCGTTCTCACTGATTGCGTCGTCTAAGAAGCTTGCAATTTTTTTGGAAAAGGAGTGAGGCCTCCTGATTCCTGGTGGTTGCAGCTGAGGTGGTTGACAGTAGTGTCTCTGTCAACGACACCTCCTTGCCCTTGGGGGCGAAGGCTCGTAGGGGTGGAGGGGGTAGGGATGGCGGGGGAGCGGGAAGATTTGTAATGGAGTGCGCGGATAATGCTAATGAAATGCAGAAAGTGATTATTGTTTGTAATCCTGTGAGGTATCAAGTTAATTGTGGACTGTTTGAACTGATGGTTTGGTTATCACATGATGTCTCTTGGCTCCTAACTATGGCAATTGGGTGAGTGTAGAGCTTGAGACTAGATATAATAACTTCGGGTGGGCACTACTGTATTTGAATTACATGGAACTTGCTACAACGTAAAGTCACGTGATATCAAATATTCTTGTCGTTTCTAACAACTTTCTACAGGGGGACAAGGGTAAGTTAACGCAGGCTAGGCAATAAATTCTGTTCATTCCGAGAGTGTATGTAAAAGTCTTAAGATGATTGTTATTCACAAGCTATCCATAGCTACGTACAATAGAAAATCTTGAAGTAAAGAACAAAAGGAGACTGAGAGCAAACTTTATTTATCTATTCCTCATGTTTTACTTCCCTGACTTGCTTCACATGATCCAAGTAAATGTCACGTAGTAGTAGTAGTAGTAGTAGTAGTAGTAGTAGTAGTAGTAGTAGTAGTAGTAGTAGTAGTAGTAGTAGTAGTAGTAGTAGTAGTAGTAGCAGTAGCAGCAGTAGCAGCAGTGGTAGCAGCAGCAGTAGCAGCAGTAGCAGCAGTAGCAGCAGTAGTAGCAGTAGTAGCAGTAGCAGTAGCAGTAGTAGCAGTAGTAGTAGTAGTAGTAGTAGTAGTAGTAGTAGTAGTAGTAGTAGTAGTAGTAGTAGTAGTAGTAGTAGTTTTGTTTATTCGTGCTATGTAGAGTCCAAGACTATTATAACACTAGGGCTCCTCTCTGACCCAGGCCACACCTTTTACAGTGCTCCTATCCCCTTTTACCTCGAGCCTAAGATCATTAATACATTGACCCATGACGGGTAGCCATTTAGCTCAGTAATTACCCGTAGAATTCAACCACCTTTTCTACGGAACCTTCTGCTCAAACAAAATTGAAAAAGAGCAGCAATGGAAACTGGTACGCGGGAAAAAGTCTCAAAAAACCTGCAACTCCAGCCAGGCGAGGCCTAGACACCACAGCCACACGAGGTGCGTATCCCCATCTGTATCTCCCTAATATCCCATAGTCCAGATATCCTCCTTATACCGACACCACCAGCGCTCAGGTAGCAGTGCTCTTTCCTCGGGAGACAGTATAATGCCAGAATATCTGTAAACAGTGAGAATTCATCTTGGTAAAGAGGGCCAACTTAGTCTGATCCATCACCACCATAACGAGAGCTGGTACGCCCCGGAAACTCGTTTGGATGACTTTTCCTCCGTGACCAAGTAATGCGTGTTTCTGTTGGCTCTGAAGATAAACTCCAGGTTCGTAGGGGACACCACGTACAGGTAGAAACGCCGTCTTCGTCCCCCAATGTTGCGTAGTCTTTGTTCCCTCCATTAGTTTCCATAACTCCATCCTGCTTCCGAGTCCTTTCTGCTGAGATTTGATGTCTCATAATGACTCAATCTCTTTCACGTACAAAACCATTGTCTCATCGTGTGTCATCCGCTGATGTATGAGGAGACGTGTCAGCCGGGGAGGTGTCAACATGGAACCGCTCAGAAGTCATTGTTCTAGCCTTAGGCATTAGCCTAAAATTTGTCAGGCACTGGCCTGTGACAGTATAAACATATATGTAAGCAGATTAAGCCCTGCTTTACCATGATATAGTTCGTAGGCGAGATGCAGATCAGAAACAGGGATATAGAGCTTAGCGTGGTCACATACGTGCGGATAGTAACGAAGGTACTAGAAGCTTCTCAAGTCTTCTCAAGTACTCGTTGGGGTAACAAGGGACCATAGAGGCATGTATTTAATCAGTGTCCCTCAGACAGTAGAATAGTACTTAGCTTTTAATCATTTTCTCTTGACTATTGATCGCATTCTTGCTTGTCTCAGTTTCCACGGTCACGTAACTCAACCCAATTTGAGTTGTGAATCTTTACAAGGTAGCATTATCTAGTTATATTGACGGATTTGACGGAATATTGTTTTTCATTGATTTAGACTCACAAGTCTTGTTATATCTGGAATCAACCGTCGGTGTATCAATCACGGAACATTGAACAGTTGTTGGACATTGACATCAATTATGTCTGATAAGTCTAAGTTGTCCAAGGCGGATTGAGAAATAATTGCTCAAGGTATGCAGAGCAAGGAGGAAGAGAGGTTAGCAAAGGAGCAAAAACTTTTTGGACCAGGACCATCCGGATCCGGTGGAGCCCCCGATCAAACGTTCGAAAGGGCCCCACAGCTGGGTGTTAAATTCAGTCCGCGAAAGCGCGGGAAAGGTTTCTCAAATCCATTAAAGCCCACGACGGGGTCTATGTCTGTCGCTATAAAGTGACAACGGATAATCTTATCTCCGATGACACATGTATGATTATAATCTCGCGTTTCGGCTTTGTAATTAGAGAGTAGTTTTTATTGAATACACATTGTTGAACCTTGAAGTGAAGTCACACTGATCAGTTTTGTCGACACTCAGATCAAGAACACTTTAGACTGTTGCCTGGAATTTCTCGCTGGTCTAGTTCTACCCTTAATAACCCACTCTGTGGACCGTTCACTGCTACAGCCGGGGTAACTCAAGATATTAATTTATCTTCGTCAACTGCGTTCATCCAGACGCGCAATTTATTAATACATAAACAACTTTTCAAATCATCAAACCCAAAATCTTCAAGATGGCTGAAGCTAAGGCAATCGCAGAACCCAGCAACATCAATCTTCTCGAAATTGAGGACGATGAAGGAAAATTCGATCCAGCAAACCACGACCAAGCCGACATTAATACTTGGATCACCAAGTTTCTGTCTGAAATCGAATTAGTTGAATACTTTAACGATGACCTATTGGAGGTATTCAATGAGGAGTTCGTAAATTTTAACCCTGCTCATTTCAAAAAGTGTGGTGATATTACACTGAGGAAGTTGAAAAACTTTCTATATGACAGAGGTGTATATATAAGGAAATCACACATCTTTCATGTAAAAGCCCTTTCTGAGACCTTACACAAAGAATCCAACATATGGCCTCCCGAGGTGATTAATCCTTCCGCGCACATTGGAAGCTATAAAACAAACAACTTTGTATCACCCAGACAAACCCAGAGCCAGCGAAATATTCAACGATATTTTTCTAGTAGGACTAATATTCACAAAGACAAGGGGAAAGAAATCCAAAAGGACGATCCAGAGATAGACGCAACACAAGACTCAGTTGCTTCCAACGACCTAGGACCGCAGTTGAGTTTTAAACTTGCTAGCATCTCCAAACTATACAACAATTCTGAAAAATATACTGGTGGCAAGCTCGACAACTTAGATTTCAAATTTCGAATCTTTCAAGAAAAATGCAACATTGTGAATATTAACGGCAACGAAATTCGATCCTCTGTTTTTACAATGTTCGATAAAGAAGCATTAGAATTTTATCATCTGCGTTGTAGCACCTTACATAACACAGAAGAACTACTTAATTTGATGAGACAACAATTCGAAGGACATCAAAAACAAAGAAATGCGCAAAATGACTGGAGCAAGATCGCCTTACGAACCGTCGCTAACGAAAATCCTGAGAAGTCACTTCTGGAATCTTTCGAAATCATGGTCAAACAACTGCGAACACTTCAGTTAAGCTTAAGATCGACATTTCATGATGAAACTACACTTCGAGACAAAATTTTAGAAGCCATTACAGCTATCCCAGAATGCCGCCTTGCATGTATGATGCCGGAACAACCACTAAGTAACGTAATCAACAATGTTCGAGGTGCCATCGGCATAACTTCAAATGCAGAGCCAAAACCGGATGAAGCAATGTTTGTCAATCGCAGATTTCATAGAAATCACGATAGAAATGGACGCCCTAGTGGAAGATATGGATTTGGTGGAAATCAACCTGGACATCAAGACGTCTTAAATGATAGAAGCAAGAAGTGCTACATTTGCAAGAAAATTGGTTGTAGATCTTGGAAACACACCGACGAAGAAAAACGACAATCGAGTGAGAGATTCTTTCAACGACACAAAAATGAGAACCAAAAATCATTTCAGCAATTCCTGGTCGAGTTCGAAGGAGATCAAGACAGTGAGATTGAAGAGGAGGCGATGATTCTCGATAGCATAACAACAGATATTGATGATAATGAACCAGTCGGGGGATTTTTTATAACTGCTGAAGATTACGAAGATACCGCAAGCAATTTCATGACATCACATGTCAATGATATTAACCAGATTAGCGATATAACCTTACTCTCAAAATTACAAGATGCATCTGTCTTCCATGCATTCACAGGAAAAGTCCCGAACATCTTTAAAACAACAGCGGACACCAGAGAACGCTACGACGATTCTATCTGGCATGGGGTAATGATGGACACTGGCGCAGGTAAATACTCGACAGCGGGCAGACGACAATACCTCGCCTATGCAAGAGACATAGAAAATGTCTCAATCAATACATCTTCGAAAATATCAGTTGCTTTTAGTAAGGGATCGACGTGTAAATCTATTGGGTTTATATCCATTTCAATGCCAATAGGACATGTTAATTTCCATATTGTTGATGCCGATACGCCATTCCTTCTCAGCATTGCCGATATGAATAGACTGGGGATTTATTTTAATAATCTAAGTCATACAGTACACAAAAGGGAACAATCATTCCCCGTTTTCATGAAATTCGGACACTCGTTCTTACTTTGGGGAAAGCCCTTGGAAACAGTCATGTCAAATTGCTTTCTAATGAGTTCACACGATTCTCCAGAAAACGAAAATCATTTAGAAAAAGTTGAACTTACTGAGCAACAGATACGACGCTTACATAAACGTTTCGGACACCCATCCGTATCAAAACTCAGTGATTTACTTGATCGGGCTGGCTACAAAAATTTTCGTACAACTTTAACAAATATCGTCAAACACTGTGAATTTTGTCAGAAACATGGCCCTTCACCAAGAAGGTTTAAATTCTCACTCAGGGACGATGATTGCTGCTTTAACCAGACAATTTTTGTAGATGTCATGTTCATTGATGGTAAGCCAATCCTACACATCGTCGATGAGGCTACGCGATTTCAGGCAGCAAAATTCCTTAAGGGCCAAACTACACAGGATGTATGGAACGCATTAAGGCAAAGTTGGATTGACGTCTACGTCGGTCCTCCAGATTTAATTGTGCATGACTGTTAGAGTACACATGTCGTTTAGCCCAGGTTTAGTTGTGTTTTAGGTCGGCGTTTTGGTTTGGAGTTGTCTCTGTTATTTTATTCCTTTTATTCCGGCATTGTATCATGTATTGGACGAAACTGACGTTTTGGAAGTTCTCTGGTTTATCTTACGAATTGTAACAAACTACCTTGGATTGTTTTGGGATGTTATTTTGGATGTATATATTAGGGCACTCGTTATTCGGTGAACTCTTTACGCTTAGTTTTCCGTCATCTCGAGACTATAGAATTCAAGTTAGTCACCTTCAGTCTTCAGTGTTTTTCAGCCTTTGGTGTCTCTTAGCCTACAGTATTTCTCAGTCTTCAGTAACTTTCAGCTCTCGGACTTCTCCAGTTTCTAATCTCTTGTTTTTATCTCAGCTCCCTTACTCCTTTATTCGATATTCAGCATTAGTCTTCAGTTAGCTTATAGTTACCCTCTCGGCCCCCTAAGTCTCCATACCTCAGCCTTGCGCTTCCGCGCTTCCGATCTTCAGCCTTCAGTCTTCAGCCTTTCGCCGTCGAGTCACGTGCTGGTCACTACTCTGACAATGACGCTGGGAAGAATTTCACGAGCAAAGAAATGCAAAAATTTGCACAATCAATAGGCACCGGTACAAAGTGTGTCCCAGTTGAAGCTCATCATAGCATTGGCATCGTTGAGCGCCAACATGCATCGCTACGGCGAGCCTTCACAATTATCCAGGAGGAGCTCAAAAATGAAAGACTTGAAAAATCCGCAATCCTTCAAATGGCGGTGAAAGCTGTCAACGATACAGCAGGAATAAACGGAATAACACCAACCGTTCTAGTATTCGGTATGTTCCCTAAGTTGACCGATTCTCAAGAATCAAATCCATCAATCATTGCTCGATCAAAGGCAATCCAAAAAGCATCAACAGAAATCTCAAACTTAAGGGCCAGAAAATCAATTAATGCTGCTATCAATGAAAGAAATGGACCCGACACAACTCAGCTACATAGCCTTCCACTCGGTTCAAAAGTTTGGGTCTGGAGAGAATCAGGAAAATGGACTGGGCCCTATAATTTGCTGGAAATCAATGGCGAAGATTGCATCGTTCAACTACCCTCAGGACCTACTAAATTTAGATCAACATCATGTAAGCCATTTTACAGCGACAATCAAATCGTTCAACAACAAGAATTAAACCGAGATAATTTCCTAGATGACGAAATGGAAGACATCACCCAAATCCAAGATCAACAGGTTGACGATCAGGTTCCAGTCGAGGAAAGAAATACATCTATCCAACCAATAAATTCAACAAGAACAAATCCACCTCGACAGAAACGGCTACCAAACCGGTACAGACAATTTCCAACATTCCCAGGAATAACGACTTGCACATCAGTTTCATCAACAAACTCTCGTACTCTTGGTAATAAGAAAGATAAATATTGATTTTACTGAATCAAGAAAAGTGGAAATTCAAGGCCTTATAGAAAAGGGCGTCTTCCAAGTTGTCCATATAAATGAAGCTAAAAACCATCGCATATTCGGCAGTAAATTTGTTGATACAATTAAAAATAGGGGTACCGTAAAGGCATATAAGAAATCTCGAATGGTAGTTCAGGGCTTTAACGACGACGGAAAGAGAACAATTTTAACACAAGCGCCTACTATTCAACGAATCTCTCAACGTCTCATCCTTTGCCTGGCTGCTGTTTATCCTCATCTTAAAATACTCCTCCGAGATATCAGCCAAGCATACGTCCAATCGGCTACAAATCTCAGTCGTAAAGTCTTTGTCAAAGCGCCAGCTGAGTTAGGGCTTGATGAAAATCAAATTCTCCTCATCTTAAAACCACTCTACGGGATTCCAGAGGCCGGAAATCATTGGTATCATACTTATCATAGTCATTTCACGCAAAACCTCAACATGGAACAGTCTACCTACGACTCTTGTCTTCTTTATTCTAAATCAAGACGTAACAAAAATACCAGCTTTGGGATTGTGGGAATGCAGACTGACGACACCCTTAAATTGTGTGATAGCGAATTTGCAGCACTCGAAGAAAGAGAAAGACAGAAAGCTAAGTTTCTAGCAAAACCCGTCGAACATTTATCCAAGGATCACCCAATAAATTTTAACGGATCGCTCATCTCGCTGACAGAAGACCAAAGTATCACTCTGACGCAGGAAAATCAATGCAGAAAAATCAACCTTATTGACCACAATAATAACATACAGGCTCAATATATATCTCAGCGAGCACTTGGAGCTTATGTTGCTACAGTCTGCCAGCCTGAAGCAAGTTTTGATCTTTCTCGCGCAGCACAAACCGTAAATCCTGGTATTAATGAGGCAGCCTCACTTAATAAACGATTGAAATGCCAAAAGAGGTCTCAAATTTGTCAAACTGGATGTTAATACTCTTAGAATTGTAACATTCACAGATGGATCTTTTGCTAACAACGAGGAAGATATGACCTCACAGATTGGATATGTCATTTGCCTCGCCGATTCAAGTAACAGAGCCAACATTATCCACTGGTCTTCAACAAAGTGCAAGCGAGTAACTCGAAGCGTATTAGCATCAGAATTATACGCAATGATTATGGGTTTCGACATGGCTGCAGTCACTAAAAGCACTCTTCAAAATATCTGCGACTCAGAGAAATCATCAAAATATCCTACACAAATATCACTCATTCTGTGTACAGATTCCTTCTCTCTCTATGAGTGCATGTCGAAACTTGGTACAACCACTGAAAAGCGATTAATGATCGACGTTATGGCCCTTAGACAGTCATACGAGAATAATGAAGTTACGGAGTTACGATGGATTGCTGGATCTAAAAATCCAGCTGATGCAATGACCAAGAACAAGGCCTGTGATGCCTTGAAGAAATTAATTGATGAAAACAAGTTGGACATCACGGCAAACGAATGGGTAGAAAACAATCATGGATCAAAGGAGGCGTCAAAGGATAGAGGCAATAACGGCGCATTCATTTAAGGGCGGACGTACGGCATTTCTACGTTTCTTAAAGTTCTCCCAGTGTCGCTATAAAGTGACAACGGATAATCTTATCTCTGATGACATATGTATGATTATAATCTCGCGTTTCGGCTTTGTAATTAGAGAGTAGTTTTTATTGAATACACATTGTTGAACCTTGAAGTGAAGTCACAATGTCTAAAGGAAAGGCGGCAGTAAGATCAATGGAAGAGGTGGATTTCGATGAAGACGAAATGGACTGGAAAGAAATGCCTCAGACTCGTTGGGGTGAGCCCCTGCCGCGAAGGCAAGCTCCTGAATCCCAAACGGTACTGGACTGGGCTTCATTTGACTGGAAGCCGGATCAAAAGAGTTTCCTTCGAGGAATCGAAAATTACTCAATCTAAAGAGAGACTATATTGCTCCAACTGGAATGCATTTGATTTAGGACTGGGTCAAACTTGACACATTTAGACGAATTGAAACTCGCAGCAGTCGTTCAGAGAACAGTTACACCAGAACTCTCGGAAATGATTTCGGGCATGAGAAGTGGTATGGAGATGTTGCGCCTGTTCGAGTCAACATTCAGACGAGCTGGAATTATACAGGTGGAAGCCTTGTGGGAAAAGCTTGTTGGACTTAAGTACAGTGGAGGATGTCCAGTCCAGTTCGTCACAAAATTCAAGACTGCAGCAAGAAATTTCCGAGCCGCTGATGGTGAATCATCGAACACACAGCTCATGATTCTATTTAAAAAAGCAATTAAAGAAAAAGCCGGCCGTTGGTACGGAATGGTATCCACCCTTGCTCGATTCAATGAGTGGAAATTTGAGCCACTCTTGCAAGATTTCATCGCTACTCACCATGAGAAGATTGGAAAGGGTACCCAAAACAGTCAAGGTGAAGTCAAAGGAACGTCAGGGAATACTCAAAGTAATGGCCAAGATTAAGCTAAGAATGCCCCAAGCAAAAATCAAAATTCAAAAGGGAGAGATAAAGGCAAGGGTCCCCGTTGCTGGAACTGTGGGAAGTTTGGCCATGTTAAAACCAAATGCCCAAACAAAAGGGATAAAGCAGGAGACAAAACTTCATTCGTAGCGAGCAAGGACAGAGATGGTATTGGTCCTCCCCCAGTCATTGCCGACGAATATTGCCAGATAAAAGAGGAACAGTTGACCAGTTGTAACAGCTGGTGAGCTGAATTGTTCCTGTAGCCTATGTGGCGCATAGGCGTGCATAGACCTTACAGGGATAAGGACATGGCGCATGGGGCAATGTGCGTGGGGCAAGGTAAATGGGGCACTGTGCACAAGGCATGATCAGCTATGAGATGGCGACTAGCTGAAACGAGAAGTACCCTTGATATACGTAGGCTTGCTATCACAGGGACCTTCTGATACACGAGGATTTTCAGGAACCTTTATTGATATCAGGGTTGGGGCGAGTCATAAGACTGCAGTGAGGGTTGTATATAGACTTGTTGAGTAGCGATATAGTTTACTTCCTTATAGAATTGAATATTTACTACCTCTACACACTTAGCTGCGCAGGCGCTCCTGTCTAGACTGTAACACCAGTCAGCACTTTGCCGCTCAAGTTGAGCCTGATGTGTATAATCAGGTCGTAGAATACTATGAGAAAGAGATGATGCGGAGACGTTACCAAGATATCGATATTATCAGAGCTGATAGTGATCCTTGCTGTAAATTGCTCGTAGATCACCATTCCGATGAAACAGACCCCATCTTGAAGTCTGGGCATGTGAATGTTACCCAACAAATTTTGAGTACAGCAGGCGTCAACACGTCCTCTGATCGTTGGCTATTCGATACCGGCGCTGATGTCAATGCTACTAACAAGCGGCAAAACTTTAGACCTGGGACAGTCGTCGAACTTAACCCCTGTCAATTTCCGATCCAAACTGGAAACGGAATTGTATACGCTGAGTGTATTGGTGAAGATTGGCTACCATTGACAGGCCCCAATGGTAGCAAATCTATCATGAGACTCAAATACGTCTTGTACATTAAGGAATTTCCATTGAACATTGTCAGTGGAGAGCGTTTTTACCGGAAGGGTGGACGAATAAAAGGTGAACAGATAGTTAGTCCTAACGGTGAAGTCCTTTCAGATATTGATGTGGAGCGCCGAGGATTCTTCTTATGGCTGTACAACCAACCTGAACCTGTTAAGTCACTCACGCGAAGAAAGAACGTTAGTGTTACCTCTACATCGTCAACCGGATTAAAGAAAACTCTTTCCGACGAAGAATATATATTCATTCAGGAATACCAGTCTTGTTTTGTGGATGGTTGTTTTACAATGTCAGACAAGGTAATAAAGATGTTGATACTCTGGCACCGGCGACTTTGTCATCCAAGCTCTGAGAAGTTAATTTGGACAATCAAGAACACCATTGGAATAGATCTGAATGTGTCCGATGTTGAAAGCCTGCCCCGCAAAGCATGCGATATGGGAAAATCTTTGAAGTTTTCGACAAAGGAGCGGTTGCCCAGAATGAGAAATGTTGGAGAAGGGTGGCATTATGATATTGGCACATTAAATCCTCTTTCTATTGAGGGCCACGGATATTTTCGCCTAGCCACTGAGGACGTTTCTCGATTCCGATTCTTCCGCGTATTAAAGAAGAAAAGCGAGGCTGCTGATGAGCTCAAGCGCATCCTATCTCAGGCTAATTCAGATTTGAGAAGTATTTCTAATCTAAGGGTGAAACAAGTGACTATCGACGGCAGAAGAGATTGGGGACTCACAATATTCCAGGAGTTTGCCAACCAACAAGAGATAAATGTTATCATATTGGCACCAGATAACCAGTACCAAAATGGAGTTTCAGAGCGAGGAATCAGATTCCTACAAGACGTCGCGCGCTGTTGCGCAATTCAGATGAAGGTACCATCTGTGTTTTGGAACTATTTGCTCGAGATGACTTGTTACACCTTAAACCTCACGTCTCAAAGTTCTGTTGAAAGCCATAAAACTCCATGGCAGGTGTACTATTCACAATTTGACCCTGACAAATCGACAGCCAGGATTGACCACCTGTGGATTCCTGGGCCATTGTGCATCACTCATGTTGACGCCAGCCATAGAATAGCGGGTGAGAAGCTTGATGCTAATGGGACCAGAAGTGTGTTTTTTGGCTATCGCGGTACCAAGAATAAGTTAGTCTGGTTCTTGGACGGAGGACGTTTTCTCATATCGCCGCACGTCATCGCATACGAAAACACTAGTCCAGAGCTTGGTTGGGGAGCCGATCCCAGAGAGATAATTAGATCACTGCCAAGACATGTGCAGGATAGGTTGAAAACACGGAAGACAGATTATGCAAGAAATCAAGACTACAATGCCCTAGATGGCGAAGAACCGTCGACGTTGGCACCACGAAGGCGAGGGCGTCCCAAACGAGTGATTCAGCGCCCTTACAATGACTACACTTTTCAGGCATTGAATGCAGCACTTGAGGTGGATGTTGAATTGGCCAAATTGTTAAATGAAATTGATCAAGAGCAAGCGTCGGATCAAATTATTGTTGAAGACCTTCATGATGCAGTCACTGGACGTTGGTTTGTAACCTTGTCTGATGACTTTAGTGACAGTTTTGACATCTCCGTTTTCAGTGCTGTGCGAAAAGCTATTGATCGAGAACAATTTTGTCGCCATAGAGATGGGGAAGAACTTTTTAGGTTAATGTGTTATAATGACGACTCTCTAAGATATATTTTTTCAGCCACAGCCGATGAACCGAATATTAACCAGGCAATGAGGGGTCCGGAAAGAGAGAATCGGATCAAAGCCATCAATGTAGAAATCCAAGGGTGTCTTTCCCGTAATACATTCAAGTTTGTGCAAGTCCCCTCTGAGTACAGATAATTGGTCACGTCTAAATGGGTTTTGAAGAAGAAATACAAGTCAAATATGGAACTTGACAAATACAAAGCCAGAATTGTGGCGAGAGGATTCACCCGAACCCAAGGTGTTAATTATGATGAGTCATCTTCCACTACTGCAAGGTCAGCAAGTTGGAGGACTCTTATGGCGCTCGCGGCATTGAATGGCTGGTACATTCTGCAAGCAGATTTTATATTGGCATATCTTGCAGGTGATCTTAAAGAGACCATTTACATGAAACAGTTCCCACGGCTAAAAAAATTCTTCGAAGAAAATAAGGGGCTTGCGGAGAGACTCAATTACAACAAGGACAGCATAATCAAATTAGAAAAACCATTATATGGTTTAAAGCAGTCCGGTAATTGCTGGCAGATGAAAATCAAATCGATTATGGGAAAACACGGATTCAATTGTCTAGTGTGAGGGTCAGGACCCTTGCTAATGACTCAGGCTCTTGCCCTTGTATAATTACCTTACTATCTGTGCGGCGTTGGATGACGTGGATCAGGATGTTGTGGCGCAAGGAGTTCTCGCTTACATTAGGTAACAATTTCTAAGCGCTAGCCATCATTACGATGATCCTTGTCTAAATAATGATCATCGCTTACTTACCCAATTTGGATGATAGCTATGTCCGCGTATACTGAGGAATATTAAGAAAGCTTCCAGAAAGTTCTAAAACGGTTTGTTGGCATCCTAAGGCGTGGAGATTATTCTAGCATCTTCTATGGGTTATTGCAAGTTCTAATTCTATGGCGTTCGGAAGGCTTCGGGGGTGATAGATCGGGATAACTATTTAAACCTGCGTTCTTCTCTTTTAAATAATCTTCATGCACTTCTTAGTTATTTAATTTACAATTTTAGAACCTCACTTTTGAGTTATTCGAGTTGAGCCTCTTACATCTAGTTTCTGATAATACGACTTATCAGAATCGAAACAAGAGTATAATTGCGTCTTACGTTGATGACTTCCTATTAGTCGGGCCTAATAAAGGCGACCTTCAAAAGATAACTCGATGTAACTGCTAGTCAGCCAATAGTTACCTGTGGCCTAGGCTAGCCAGCTTAGGCTTTCACAGCGCTTTGATAGCCGACAGATAGCCGGTTAATCTAGAAGATTCCATGATTCTGGTCCGTGCGCGAATAAGCGGGCGCTCACAAAGTAGTTTTGATGGGATAAGTGGAATCTTCTAGAAAACTCTAAAGGTTACTGGGACAAGGAGCAAGTTATCAAGGGATAGGGATTAAATTATTTAAGTTCCTCTATTCATAAACTCATGCTAAGGCATCACCAGTATTATTAGTATTATTATTATTATTATTATTATTATTATTATTATTATTATTATTATTATTATTATTATTATTATTATTATTATTATTATTATTATTATTATTATTATTATTAT
>JAPWIX010000023.1:600000-902500 GCA_028751805.1 Podosphaera xanthii
TTCCCACATTAAACCAATCTCACCCCTAATCCAAGCAGTGACCCACAGCATGCTGAGAACAGCGGGTACCAGATAGAGCAAAGCTGGCTGTGCGTGTGAAAATATTTTAAGTATCAGGAGTGTGACCATTAAGCCAACGATATAGCCAAAAATACTAGCCCAGAAATATACCTTTCTAAACCGGGCGCCATCAGCAATGGTTTGAAGCTTAGTTTCGGATTTTGAGCTTGAAGTCCAAAAGCGCTCGCCCCATAAACCTGTAGCCTCACTGTACTTTTCCCGAACGACTTTCTTGTCCACATTTAAAGAAATGCTTTGTTTGTAATAGTAGTGAAGATAGAGATCAAACCGCAAGGCGAGGGCAATCATTATTCCTGGAAGCACTACATCACCGAGTCCAAGCATACTGCCTCGTTGTGGGCCCGGAAAGATGAGTTTGATTGGCACTTCAAGGGAGCCAGCTACGGTTATCATTAGAGGCGTGTAAAATACCATGATAATATCATAAATAAATAATCCGAATAATACGAGACTACCGGTCCAAAAAGTCGTAGGTGATATTAGCTGTAGGGCTCCGTAACAAAAACCAAAGGCAATCACATTGGTAAGCCACCAGAAACGACCGTAAATATTGTAGATGATGATGGTGATGAGGCCAAAAATAAATCCATTAATATCATTTAAGCGCACCGGTGAAACAACATGAAAAAGATTCCTAACATAACCCCGGAAAATAAAGCGATCGCACAGCAAGGCCCTCAGTGACCATAGCTTCGATGTAATAAGCTTGGGGAACTGAATGGTAGATAAAAACCCGGGAAAGGGGTTTGTCTTTGATTGAATGATCGGGCGAGAAGGCGTGACGTTATCCACTTTCAAAGCCTGATCAACCGATTGAGTTGAATGGGTGGGATTGATGAGGAAGACATTAGTTTTTGTTGACCAAACTCTTGGAAAAATAAACGTTGTAATTACGTTAAGAGAATCAATGGCAAGCTTTGCCACGCCGAAAATGCCAACGCCCGAGAAGTACCAATTAAGGATACGGTTGAGAATTTGAGGATCGTCAAGCCACTTAATCAGCAGGTAGAGAGCGCTAAGGGTACAGCCAGCGAGAACCGGAAACACGATAGCATCTGAAGGTTGGAGTCCTTGGATTTCTGGGACAGTTTCTTCGATATCATCGAAATAATCGCCGTTGTTTTCATCTTCATCTTCTTCAAAATCATCTCCCTTGTCACCCTTCTGGCGCTTATCAGCCGGTCTGGCAGAAGGCGGACAGCGCAAGGACGCGTGCGCTCCAACATATATCGGGAAGAGCGCTGATACTATAATATGCACATGCATGAACAGAGTTTGATAATCCAGACGAGATAAGTTTATCCATTTGCTTATAGATTGGATATGACCCGAAATCAAATCCATAATATTGCTAGAATTTATTGCCTAGTTAGAGGAAAAGTTTATGGACTCAGGTTGGAGAGCTCCTGATAGCGCCCACCCAGTTGAAATTGAAACGGATCTCATACGAGTTCCTAAGTAACGGTGTTATAATTTAATTACAATGTGGTGGGCCGGACAAAGTCTTTAAGGATATTTAATGTAAAATGCCTTTCTCAAATGCATACCACGATATGCAATGCAAATAAAATTTCTCAACAAGGGCGGGGCAAACTTTCGAATCTGGCGCTAATAATATTAGACAATTTATCAGCCTCGTGGATAAATGTTAAAGCCATGGCCTTGATTACTATTGCCATCACAACCACATGTCACAAGGCTTACTAGCTATATATCATGGCTACTAATATCGCGTTAAAATCTTCTATGGTAAGTGAATTAGACGTCCTTATATTTCGTATCTGATGTGATTTTGAGGGAACTATAACAGTTGAATTATATCACGACCATGCACCCAGAGTAAGCCTTGCCAAACCGAGCTCCTCTGAAGACGATAACTGATCCATATAAGACGTGCAAAAACTTCGAGACTCTTGCAAGTAGAGGTTACTACAACAATATGATCTTTCATCGAATCATACCTAACTTCGTACTGCAGACCGGGGACCCCACTGGGACCGGTCATGGTGGGGAATCAATATATGGTACTAAGTTTGATGACGAAATTTCGCCATTGTTGAGACATACTGGCGCGGGCATTTTATCGATGGCGAACAGTGGGCCGAACACCAATGGCAGTCAGTTCTTCATTACCTTGGCTCCAACGCCATGGTTAGATGGAAAGCATACTATCTTTGGCAGGGTTACAAGAGGGCTAGGAGTAGTGAAGAGAATGGGCCTTGTAAAAACAGAGCAGAATGGCCGGCCAATTGAAGAAGTCAAACTGTTGACTGCAACCTTGTTAGAGCGAGATGAGCTAAGATAGAACCAAATTTGATCTCACGTGATTTAAAAATACACTTAATTGAGGTCAGAGACTCGACGCTGATGCCCCCTTCCGAATTGTCCACGCAATCAGATCATCTCGGGCGCTAAGCTCGTCAACTTCAAGAGCTATAGCGTTACTTCGCAGTTTATATCCCAGATCGCCTGATTTTTCCTGTTTTACAACACATGGATTCAGTGTATCTAAACTGTCATTGGACTCATGAGCAAGAGAGGAAGACGATGTTGCTGTTGTTTCGGTGTCTTGTGACTTGAAGCTCACGTTAGAGCGCGGATTATTCTTTCTGGTAAGAGGTTTTAGTCGGTTTACGACAGTCGAGCTCTCATCCACTTTTATATTTCTTTCGGTGAACTTTTCGTGTTTCCAGCCATCTCCACCGTTAAAAATATCTTCGATACATTGATCTGCCGATAACTCTTCATCAAGAGAAGCCCATGATGCGGCAAGTGTCCGGCGATACATGTCTTGTATTTCACCAGAATCTTGTGACTTGTTGATTTTGGGCGTACCTATCCAATCAGTATCCTTTTACCCGGAAAGAGTGATTCACTAACGGCCGACTTCATCTTTACTTTCCTGCTCTCCTGATACAATACCTGTAATCCCTCCGAAAACTATTGCGGTCTTTAATGGAGGAGCTGTGTAGCCTCTCTCTCCATCAGTCTGTCTCATACTAATCCCAATTTTCAATGTGCTATTGATTTTACTGTCTTGCATGAGATACCTTCTTAAAACACCTCTCTCGTATTCCGCAGGTACATCTACTTCGTCTACATATTCAGCAAGATTAAGATCTACTTTTCCCAGGGTGATTTTGTTGACTTTCTCTGCTGTGGAGCAGTCCTGTATGACCTCAAAGCTGATTAGGCAGTCTTGTAAACAATTGTTTCGATCAATTGAAAGACGAAGAGGAATGATTCGTGTATAATCCCATATCACTTTATGTTCCTTAATCGGAGTTCGTTCAGTGCGACCACGGTGCTCGGCAGCTGTGGAAGACGGTAGATGCCATTTGACGAAGGATGTTCCCGTAACAAGTGGGACATTATTCAGGTCGTATATCTGCTCTTATCATTTTAGGAGCAGATGAATGGTAGGTGGGAAGCGTACTCTTAGGGAAAGCTCGAACTTTGGCTACAGCATCATCAGTTGAATCTTGTGATAGCTCCATCGTCATGATTCACTAACCTTGCGAGCTTTAGAGGTTGGTAGATGAAGAAACTTCATTAGTCGCGAGGGTCTGCTTTCATTTTGATTGATTTGTATCTATCAACTTTCTCAATCAGAAAAACTGGCCTTGTTATAAATTAATCACAACGTTTAGCTGCCTTTACTTCAAATACGGTAGAAACAATGGTCTCAATATATAGACACCATGGTGTCTGTGTATTGAGACCAAGTAGCCCACTTGCATTATTAGTCACTATCAAAGCTCATAGTTGCGATGCTGTGACTGCCTGTATACACCATGCAAAATGAAGTTCGCTTATTCAGCCAACTTTTTACTCAAAAGCTCGTAGCTTCAGAACCACCCGATAGAATAAGTCAAAAACCTACATAGATGTAATTAAGTATCTAATGAAGCATTTAAATTTTTGAATCACGACTTAATCTATACAGAAAATAGTGGCTGGGAGAAACTGACTAAGCGAAGCGAGCTTCATTTTGCAGGCTATTTTAGTATCTAGTATTACCGCCCTTTGCAGCCACGACGGCTTCAATTCGTCTCGGCATAGAATCAATTAGATTCTGACAGCTGCCTAAAGGTATTTTTTGTTGCGAAATATAACATATCACTGGCGTTTGTAGTTCGGAGCTATCCGGAGAAACATAATCCCGGGAGTAGGATTTGTTTCTCCCCAAAAGTGTAAATTTAGTTTCTACAACTCTTTCCAATATAACAGTGACGTACATATCCATATCAAGTCATACAGCTTCCATCTTCTAAAAGGTTATGTGCTCGGCTTCGCATTTGTAGTGGCAGGTACACAGCTGGAATTGACCGTCCTCGAATCTCGCGAATCATTTGATTTACGCTGGACCGACGGTTCTAACAGACTCCTAGTCAGAGGGGAGCATTTACACCTTGGAGGGTCCCTTATAAAAGTATGGATACGCAATCTAATGTCGATGGCATCCGTAGGCCAGTACCCATCCTCACCCGTGAGAACTGGAGAACTTGGTTCAAGGAGCTGAGATACTGGATGATCGGAGAAAATATTTTCTTCGCGATTGAAAAAGATGTCGTTGAATACGCTTCCACGGTAACCAGCGACAATTCAACCGAAAAGTTGCCTGAGAGTACCTTGGGTTACGCTGCAATGAAGTCAGAGCTCGATAAGATTATCCCTCCTGACCTTGATGAATTCAAGAAGCAGAAATGGGAATCGGCTGACGCTAAAATACTTTTCATGCTTAGCAAGTGTATCGACCAATTCGACAGAGAGCATGTCGAACCCTTCGATACTGCGAAGGAACAATGGAGTTCTCTGCAACAAAAATACAATAAAGTTAGCGCTGTGACTAAGAGAGACGACCTTAAACAAATCACCAACTTTAAATTTGGTTTTATAGATGATTTACCAGTACAGATGACAATATCATCTGCTTGGTCTCACATCGTTTCAGCCAGGGCTAGAGTTAATGAATCAAACCCACAGATGGCTGCAACTTTCACAAGAGAAGTTTTATTCGAATATCTTACTAGCGGCCTCCCTTCCTCCTTAACACCGTGCTACAATCTCTTGACGCAAATCCAAGCCAGGATATTTACGAAAAGCTGGACATCCTAGAGAGAAACGAAAAGAGATTTGATCTAAGCTCAACATCAGAAACGGCACATACTACGAGTACCAACAATAGAGCGCCTGGCAAGCCTCGAAGTCGGCAGAGAGGAAAGAACTCTCGCTCCAAAGTGATGTGCGACTTTTGTGAAAAGGAGCATTACAAAAATAAATGCGAGTTAAGAAGACTTCTAACAGCTGTAGTTGCCGATTTCGAGCTCGCCAAAGCAAGGGATGAAGAAAAATCTCGACCCTCCAAAAGATATTACGGGTCAAATAAAGAAAAAGCTCTTGCAGCTGAGGATCAAGTCGATGAGAAATCCTCAGAGTCTGAAAATTCATCGAATTCAAGTGCTGAAGACGATGAAGAAGTAGACTATTGTCATTTTTCAAGACTTAATTCTCATAATATGAAAAGTAAGATACCTGAATCCGATTGGTGTTCTGACTCTGGCTGTACCACACATATGACTGACAATCTCGCCTTGTTTAGGGGCCCAATGATCAACATCAGAAGGCGCACTGTCAAGGTTGGGGGAGGCTTTCTTTGGGCAGACCAAATGGTTCAAGTTGAGATGAAAGTTTCTGGCGCTTCTTTTTTGCTAGAAAACGTTCTTTATGTACCACACTTAGGTGTAAATCTTCTCTCAAGCCGTAAATTGTGTGCAGAATGGAATTGCCTTGGTACATTTAACGACAGATCGATGTGGTTTACAAATCGTGAAAACAAAGTAATAATTCAAGCAGATATCAAAAATGGACTTTACTATGTCTCTCGTATCATGCCACATAGCCAAGGCTTGAAAGAAATTGCTCTCAAGTGTAGCCAATCTCTACCCGTTTCAACCACTACCTCAAATACATTAACCAAAACTAATCCAAGAGATGGCATAAAAATTACAGAAGTTTGTTGTCACATGGCTCTAACTGTCGAAGAGCAAAACCAAAGAAGTAAGAATCATAATAAAGGAACACTAGATCACCAAGGAATATCACAACGTGAAAAGACTGACTACTATAACCTTATGCATAGGCGTTTTGGTCATATGGGCACAGAAAAACTTCGAAACCTGCATAAAGTAACTAAGCTCAGCAGGCCAATAACAATTCCCTTGGACAAAGAAATTTGTAGAGTGTGTAAACTCACCAAACTGAGAAATAGGACAAATAAGACACTTAGTCCTTGGAAAAATTCGATACTAGCATTGGTTTCTATTGATATCGATGGCCCATTCTTACCTTCGATACGTGGCCACACATGGTTTTGTGAAGTAGTTGATAATTCAACGCGAAAAGCTTGGACTTTGTTAGGAAAAACTAAGTCCGATTTAATGGTAAAGCTCGAAAAATGGAAAAATGAAGAGGAGCTCGCAACTAATCTGAAATTAATGGCTGTTAGATCAGACAATGCAGCTGAAATAAGAGAGAAGCTCAATGAATGGTCAAAGTATGGAGTCAGACATGAGCTCACAGTTCCTTACGAGGGGTCGCATCAGAATGGGGTAGCAGAAAGAAATATTCAACAAGTAGAATCCGGCATCCGTTCTTCTTTAAAGGATGCTGGTTTACCCCTCGAATTTTGGGATTGGGCAGCAGAACATAGCACCTATTTATGGAACATTATGCCTCATGGACCAGTTGTTAATGGGATAAGATTAACTCCGAAAGGAGCTTATGAAGGAACTGTCCCCGATGTTGATCATGTCAAAGTCTTCGGCTGTGTATGTTACTCCTATATCAGCCCAAAATCCTGGCCTACAGGAACAAAAAGCAGAAAACTTTTAGATAGAGGAAGAGAGTGTGTTTTTGTCGGCCACAATGAAAAAACAACTAATCAGTATTGGGTATATGCTCCAGATCTCGGAAGAGCCGAGCTTGCAAAAACTGTTGATTTTGATGAGATGAGAAAGGGGGGAGACTTAGACTTGCAAATCAGACAGCCTGGGGGGGTCACTTCTCAAGGATTGCCATGTGATAACTTTACCTCCAGCACCCCTCCAACCAGAAATCCAATGGGACGACCTAGAAAACAACCCGTCACCTCAATCGCAACAACTCTGCCATGCGTCTCTGATATTGTCGACTTCAACACTTCAACCCAGCAAATGGATATTGATTCACCTACTATCATTCAGACTAACATTTCAAAAAAAAAAGGATGTAGCTGATTCAACTGTTGATCCTCATTCAAACTCACAAAGTCCGATAGAAAAATCAGATAAAACTAGTAACGTCGGTACGCTGCAAGAAAGTTCTTCCGCAGAAATTTCAGAGGATATTAAACGGGGCTCTACTATGCTGCAGAAAAATCCAGCAATAGAAAAATCAGTTGAAATTAAAGATAACTTTGATTTGCCGGAAGTACATCCTACTGTAGAGAAAGCAACAAGAAAATCAGAGAGACTTAAGAAAAAAAGAGCTTTGGAACAAAGTAAAATGGATTCCATTCAAATTAAAGAAAAAGAAAAATACCATATTAATGCTACCAAAGAAATTAATACCTCACTGAAAAAGGCGTCTAAGTCAACCGTAAAGAAAGGTACCTCAAAGGTAGAAAAATCTAAAGACCAGCCTCGTAGTTCTCCACAAGAGTCTTCGGGGTCTCCCAAAATCACAAAATCAAACATACCAGAAACTCTAGTTCATGTACAAGATAATCATTCTTCAGAGGAAATAGGATCTATCCTAAAAAATAATATAGAACAACAGCCTCTGGAAACAGAATTAGAGTCAATTTCAAAAGTTACACGAGCAACGTCACAGGCCCTCGTACCAAGTGCTCCAGGTGCTGGGTCCCTTATTGAACCATTTAAGTTAAAACGAAATAGCGACGACTATGATATCGATGTTGATTTCAAAGATTAACGTGAGAGTAAAAGAATTAGAACATTTATTGCAGCGCTTCTTTCTCGGCTATCTCCTGGCCTAGAGGAATATCAAGATGAAACATGTATGATTGTCGGAGAGAAAGCTTCTAATATTTCTATCCCAACATCTTATAAGCAAGCAATCAGCGACCCAATGCATAGTGAAGATTGGAAAGAGGCAATTGCGGAAGAAATAAATTCTTTGAAAGCAAATGGAACCTGGAAAGAAGAGATTGCCCCGAAAGGTGTAAATCTTATCTCCACTAAGTGGGTC
This sequence comes from Podosphaera xanthii, assembly GCA_028751805.1. Classification (NCBI taxonomy): domain Eukaryota; kingdom Fungi; phylum Ascomycota; class Leotiomycetes; order Helotiales; family Erysiphaceae; genus Podosphaera; species Podosphaera xanthii. The sequence continues at coordinate 608,332 of JAPWIX010000023.1, forward strand.
TTCTCATTAAAGACTAATTCTGATGGGTCATTGGAGCGCTATAAAGCCCGCCTCGTTGCAAGAGGTTTTTCGCAAATCTATGGGCAAGATTTTATAGAAACTTTCGCACCAACCGTACGCATGGACACGCTGAGAGTATTCCTTGCTATGGTTGCAGCAAATGACCTCGAATGCCGACAATATGATATTAAAAATGCTTTCACAGAAGCAACTCTTAAGGAAAAAATCTACTTGTCCGCACCACCGGGAGTACCTGTGAAAGATGGGTATTCTCTTCGTGTACAAAGAAGTTTGTATGGATTAAAGCAAGCAGCGCGTGATTGGAATATCGTTTTCTCCAATTACCTTTTAGAATTAGGATTCTCTCAAAGCTTGGCAGAGCCTTGCCTTTATACACATAAAAAAGGTTTAATCCTTCTTGTCTATGTTGACGATATGGCAGTCGCATCCAAGAACAGCACCAATATTTCCTGGCTTTATAAACAACTCATAAAGCGCTTCAATACCAAAGATCTGGGGGAGATCTCTAAGATCTTAGGAATGAGAGTAACCCGGAATCGTAAAACTAAAGAACTATTTTTAGACCAGGAGGAATATTTAAAGAAAGTTGTTGAAAGAATCGGTTTACAAATGGATTCAAGTTCAAGAGGAAAACCTCGACTTGTCCCTATGTCCGGAAAGTATGACAAGCTAGAGCAATCACGTCCCGAGGAAATTAGGGCAAACAGGACAGAGTATCAACAAAAAGTTGGGAGCTTGATGTTTGCTGCGGTCTGTACCAGGCCAGACATTGCCTTCCATGTAGGTAGACTCAGTCAGCAACTTCAGGATCCTGTGGAGAGACATGACAGTGGTATCAAGGAACTTGGACGATACCTACGTACTACTATTGATCAGAGTATTAGATTTGGGCCATCGTCACAAGAAATAGCTGGGAATGTTAAACCAGATTCGTCTTCATGCTTGAAACTTTACTCTGATGCTGACTGGGCAAACATGGAAGGGAGAAAAAGCATCTCAGGTTACGTGGCATTACTATACGGGGGACCGGTAGCATGGGGGAGTAAACGACAGAGATCAGTGGCTACCTCGAGTACAGAGTCTGAGTACATCGGGATGGCGACTTGTTGCAAGCAGGGACAATGGCTTGCTCAAGTTCTTAAAGATATGGGATTCTCTCAGTACATTGGAAAAAACCAAAACGTAATTGATATGAGAGCTGACAACCAGGGAGCCATAGCACTGGTCAAAAATCCCCATCTCCATGAACGATCAAAGCATATTGACGTCAACTACCATCACATCCGAGATTTAGAAAAAAAAGGATCCTTAGCCATCACATACGAGCCAACAAGCCAAATGGTCGCAGACGGATTTACGAAACCTTTAGAGAAGATATTATTTCAAAGATTTAAAGATATGATGGGACTTGTCAACAGAAGTTTGAGGCTTAATTAGGAGTTCAGGATTTGAGGAGATAAGGATTTTATTAGGAGTTCAGGAACTTTTAATTCCCTATGGCTTGATACAAACTACATGATCTGAGTAGGAGTGTTGCGAAATATAACATATCACTGGCGTTTGTAGTTCGGAGCTATCCGGAGAAACATAATCCCGGGAGTAGGATTTGTTTCTCCCCAAAAGTGTAAATTTAGTTTCTATAACTCTTTCCAATATAACAGTGACGTACATATCCATATCAAGTCATACAGCTTCCATCTTCTAAAATTTTTGACCATTCATTTTTGATACGCTCCCATAATTCCCCTACTCCCTTGGGATATTCGTCGTACCTACCCAATCTTCTCTTCAACTCACCCCAGAGATGCTCTATTGGATTCAGATCCGGAGATTGGGCGGGCCAATCCAAGCAGGTGATCTTCTTCGATCTTAAGGGGGCCTTTCTAGCTCGCGCAGTGTGTTTGGGATCGTTATCTTGATGAAAGATTAGTTGGTCAACAGGAGGCATATCTCCCAAGAGGCGCGTTGCCTCAATACTACAGATCAAGTTTTGGTCTAAAATATTGATGTACTGTTGTGTGTCCATCCTTCCAATTACCTGAACCGTGGCACCTGGCCCTGATCAGGTCATACAAGCCCAAATCATCACGTCCCCTCCTCCAAATTTGACTATCTGGTTTGTTGTCAGGAAAGCCTCTACTGTATAATATAAATATATATATATATATATATATATATATATATATATATATATGGAAATTGCCAATTCATAGTTTTCTATGATTCTGGTCTGGCCTTTTAGCCGAGTGGTGATGCATCTACCTCGTGTATCATGTAGGATGGCAACCTTTAGCCTGACGCTCACCTCTTGTCCTCCCTCTCTCCCCACGCTGACTATATAACGCTTATGACAATTGTATTACTTTCGTTGGGCGGTTGTTTATCTTTCTGCCAGGTATAATTGATTCCGTCGCTGCAAACACGATTGATCTCTATTTCGTCGGACCAAACCACTTTCTTCCAGTCTCCTATCGTCCACTCCTTGTGTCTTAGGGCGAAGTCCAGACGAGCTTTCCGGTGCCGAGCTGCCAAGGCTGGTTTTTTGGGCTTCTTTTTGGCCTTCAAGCCCGACTCTCGAAGGACATTTCTGACGGTTTTCGGGCTGACACTAATACCCATAGACGCCTGTAGACTTACTATCGCTTGTTTTGGTGTCTTAACAATCCCATTGGCTATATTGTTGACAATTCTTCGCTTGTCCCGAAAGGTCAGCTTGCTTACACCCCCCCTTTTTCTGGCACTACTTTCTTCAGGAAGGGTTTTCAGAAGTTTAGAAACCGTAGATTTGGAGCACTTAAGCTCACTCGTGATAGAACTGAATGACTTTCCCTCTTTGAGCCGCTGAATGATTTGGTATCGAGTTGTCATGTTTAATCTAGGCATATCGCTTTGATGTACACTCAATTACAACCAAAAGTTAGCCCAATACTTCGCGATTGACCATGCAGAGCACTTACGAATAATTATCTGAGTTAAGTTCGGTGAATTGAGACCGTCGTGGCTGCAAAGGGCGGTAATACTAGATACTAAAATAGCCTGCAAAATGAAGTTCGCCTCGCTTAGTCAGTTTCTCCCAGCCACCATTTTCTGTATAGTAGTAGTTTTGTTCATTCGTGCTATGTATAGTCCAAGATTATTATAACACCAGGGCTCCTCTCTGACCCAGTACACACCTTTTACAGTGCTCCTATCCCCTTTTACCTCGAACCTAAAATCATCCATTTTCTGTATAGATTAAGTCGTGATTTAAAAATTTAGAATATGCTTCATTAGACACTTAATTACATCTATGTAGGTTTTTAACTTATTCTATCGGGTGGTTCTGAAGCTACGAGCTCTTGAGTAAAAAGTTGGCTGAATAAGCGAACTGTTGAAATAATTGTTAGTCGATCTATGTCACGTTGCAGTTACGGCGTTCGGTAAACGGAACTAGGCAAACAGAACTCGGTAAATGAATTAGTCGGACAAACGGAGTTCGGAGAGCGGAGTTTGTTTTTGATAGTCAAGCATTTGGCTTGACTAGTTTTACATGGCATTCAGCGATGGTTAAAGTATACCGTTAATTCCTTAGTATAGAGCACACACGATTTTATTATTCCTAATCTAATACTACACCATTTTTCTCCTTCCAGATAAGACGCCTGAAAGATTCATAATCTAATACGAACTTCATTTTGCATAGTGTATCTATGTTTCACAGAATGACTCAGTTTGACGTTTGGAACACTCATATTCAGATTTCATTTGCAGATACCACTGTTAAGGGCGGAGCACCAAAACGATAAATAAGAGAAGTATGATGGTCAAATACTGTCTATTTTCTAATCTACTCTCGAAAGTAAGTCTAAGGGAGGAACTGCTCATATAACTATCTATCTGTGTTCCTCCCATAATACCAGAGGGACGAGGTATAACTAAAAAACCATCTGCGTTGTACATGTAGAGATCATGACTCTATTCCGTGTACGAGAGCCAGTGAGTTTCATCCAAGACCTGACCTATTAGTACAATGTTTCGCTTATTCCTAAACCCGTGAAGGCGCAGTCTGTAAATGTGACAGATCAACTGTATGAAGCAATGGGCATTTATATAAGTGATGGTAAGTTTATAAGTTAACTATAACGAGAGAGCATCTATGAAGCAGAAGGGCTAACTATATGTAATGAGCGTCTCTCTAAGACCATACTCTATCAAGTAACCATAGCTTGAGTTAGCTAACAATAGCTTTGTTGCCTTCCCTAGATGTTTCATGTCCTAACCAATGCTCCTGCATGATTCATCCCTCAGGTTTCAGCGATGCCTTTTGTATGATTCGATATCACGGCAATCCTCCTGAATGTTAGAGCATTAGTAGCGAGCTGTCTACGATGCCCATCGTAGGCTACAGGACTCCTCGGCTCACAAGCCGTCATAGTAACAACCACTACGAGAATAACGCCTTACGACATGTACTCTCTTCCGTGAATACCCACCATAGGGAAAAACGAGAAAAACCTGTGGTTATCTGAGCATGCTTTTGTCATCCTACCAATACAGTGTCTCCGCGAGAGAAGTGGCTTGCGTGTCTTGCTGGATTCGAACCAGCTTCCTCGTCTCAAGTGGGGCATGTGTCCAAGCTAGCCAGACTCTACTTGGGAGAACGGCCCGGACAGTGTACCACTGCACCATCCAACCCGACTGACACGTCAGGTAGCCATAGATAGGCTGACTTAACCAGTACATGATCTTTAGGGTTGTGTGCTGTGCGCCGGCACGACGCAATAAGTAGTCCACAAAAAAAAAGTACGAAGGTGATTGTCGGAACAATTGATCAGGTCGAGACTATTTTGGGGTTGAAGTCGGTGGCCCTTGCATAACGTATAATTTATTTATTTACAGTCGTCCCTCTAACTCGATAGTGGGTCCCGGTATAAGTGTTGAAAATATTCATCGAAATTCATCCATTTACATTTGCAGTACTTACCCCTGCACGCAAAATGACCTGTGAGGATAAGTGTTGCAAATATAAAAGTCCAAGTTACAATGAATATTTTCAACACTTATACCGGGACCCACTATCGATTTAGAGAGGGACGACTGTAATAACCGGCTCCACTGGCCTAAAATGCTAACTATTGATCACCTAGATCAACGACCATAAGGTAACAATATACTGATCCGAAGAACCTCACGCTCCCGATACCCTTTCCCGAAGATAACGCCTTCCTAATATACATCATCATGAAAGCCCTAACCGCTCTTCTTCTCATGACTTCTGTCAGAGGTTGCAGCCAACTGCTCCTAGTTGCCGTTATACCACTGTTCCAAAATGCCTCTGCTCGTTATGAAACTTACTCAACCCCGGAATATCCCTTCGTCTAAACATTATGCCGCCTGATGACATGCCCTAATTGGCAACCTCTCGTGCCTCAGAACATCTCATTTTGTCCGGTCGTTTAACTATGACAATATACAACAACGCAAAATCCCCTTTAGAATTTGAACCGACGCCCAAAACTCCGACCAAAAGAAAAACAAAAAATTGGGCTGAACTCGCATTTCCCGTATAAGTTTACAACCAGGCCAAACGTTAATAGCTGGCCATTTAGTGATTACTATCCTCGCGTCCAGCAGAGGATGAGTGTGCGGGCAGACCACCGAAGCAGCCTGTTTCCCTGGCGAATTCTGTAAACTTCTCAACACGCTGAGGTCCCAGAAGTTGATTTATATAATCATTCAAAGTAACCCCCTTCCTAAGCTTCCGAATCTATGCGGCATATTTTCGGCAGCGAAAGAAGTGGGTTAGCGAATTCTCCTGCCCGCAATCACATTCTAAATTTGCGTCTCCGTGCTTAAAGCGACGGTGATACGCCGCAAAATCTCCGTGGCCTGTTCTTGCCGCTAGGAGTCCGTGTAGAAGCCGAAGAGAAAGATGAAGTTCTGGTGGTTTACGATGACGCATTTGAAGATCTAACTCTTTATATCGAGCTGGAGATACTTTTGACCACCACTCGTCTATTAGATCCTGTCGACGTTGGTACATAAGTCGACGAAGATAGGCTCAAGTAATATACTCCGGTGGAGTTTGTGGCGTTGGTAGTTCTTGTATTGCAGCTCGGGCTTGTTCATCCGCCTCATTCCCTCGAATTTTTGAGTGACCTGGAACCCATCTCACTACTGCGCTAACTTTACTAGCAACGTGGTGAAAAATGCGTATTTTCTGGAGACAAGAAATCGCCTTTCCTGTCTAAAATGTACGAACTGCTGCCTGATTGTCCAATAAAACGAATATCTTCTCCCCAAATCGCCTTGCTATAATTGCAGCCCTAAGAGCTGTGGTGGCGCCAAATATTTTTGCATCATATACTTCGCCACAATATGGAGTACCCCGTCCCTTTTTAAACGTGACACCCCCTCGTTGAAGGAAAAATCTCCAAGAAGAGCGGCTATGGCCAATTGATGACCCGTCTCAGTAAGCGTAAATTTCGGTTGGAGAGACCGAGCTTACCCACTTGGAATTGACTTCTATCCCTTCCGGCTTAGTACCAAGCTTTTTTTGATAAACTGGTGGAGGATGTGGTTCGGCAGGCTCGGCTGGAGGGAGCTCTCGATATGCACGTTGTACCCGCGACATCATAGAGCCAGGGTATTTCGTTACCCTTGCCTTTCTTTTGTATTTAAGAGTGCCCACATTTGGACACGGGTTAGCTTTAGTTCGAAGTGGAGGCCGGTTATCCAGAGAATTAAGCCGAGCGGCAAGTCGCAAGCGGATGCCTTCGAGAAGAATCCGAGCTGGAGGTATGCCTGCTTCTCTATGAAAAACTACATTTGGTGTTGTTCTCCATAATGGTAGTGCAGATCTGATGGCTAGATGCACCAATTTGTCGATCAGATTATAAAAATGCCAGGTCGCAGGCGTAACAGTCCCCCGAGTCGTCTCCCATATTAAGCCAGGCCACCATACTTCTACGCCAAAAGTTGCTACTGGAACTATGCATGCGTTAACTGCGGTCACCAAAGGACCTGGAGCGGCTCCATGTTTAACTGAATTGAGCCGCCTTGAGAGCTTTACTACACCATGTAGATACATGATGCTTGAACGACAGCTTTTGATCTAGGTGCACCCTAAGCCATTTAATGTGCTCGGCTGGTTCCACCAAATTTCCATTTATTCGGATTCCCACTGCATAACGTATAACATTTCCTTTGTAGTTCCTTTATATTGGATTGACTATTTTTCGATAGTTGATACTAACTTTGTAGCTCTAGATAAGGGAGGAGAGAGAGAGATCTACATCATACAATTGAGATCCTTAGACTAGGTATGCCAGGGTATTGACGTCATGTCTAAATTATCCATCTTGTACAACCCGGCACAAACCCCACATACAATCATTGACATCATCGCGCATAATTACTTGTGCTGAAATTTGGAAGGGGGGTTTATGAACTAAGGGTTATGTATTTAAGTATGAACCGCCTGGGAGTTTGGGGAAGGACAAGTTACAGACAGTCTAAAGATTTGACTACATAGAAGATATAGCCTGAATCCCAAGACACCCTGTAACGAAAGTGATATCCGAACCTTACAGCTGATCGTAGAACCTCACAATTTCGAAGACCTATTGAACAATTGTTCATTCTCTATACTGCAGTACTCTCGTAACTTCAAGTGTATAAATTGGCTTGTAATGTATGACCTTGTCATACTAACAGTGAATGATCAAAACAATAAAATTAAAATAGACTAGTGGAAAATAATTTCGGGTCCGTGAGATATCGGGGAAAATTTCTGGAACTTACTATCCAAATTCGAGCGGGTCGGATTTTTGAAGAGTGAATCCAAGTCAGCTAAGTAAATCTTAATGTCAAGCCTGCCCCTTGGCAAATTGTTATAATAACGAGGTTACGAGAGGAGCCAGAGTGACAAGTACCTTGGAGAATAATGATCACGATGAGATGGATAATTACAGTATAGAAGTATCTCAATCAATTATCTCTATTGATTGAATATATAAAAGGAACTGTCTAGTTTGTATGCAGAGGTCTACTGCCTCATTATATACATCTTTCCGGAACCTCAAGCCGTCCTCTACTTTTCTACTAGAAGGTTCTACTCTGAAGTTGTATCACTACAACGGATAAAATATTCTCACTACAATTAATCCTGTGTTGTTCCATGCTCTTCCAATATATTCCATGTTGTTCCCAGCCCGCTTAACCAAATGTTGGAGAATCTCTATTGTAAATCAAGTTTAACACTAGCTTAACTCCTGCTAAGCGAGTGTGTACAAGCATCAACCATAATACTAGCCCATGGAATTATACAGCCTCACATGGTACTCATTTACACCCGTGTCGTTTTGCAGGGGTTGTACTGTAGATCTTTATACAGAAGGAGAAGTTCTCTATGATAATTTTATGCAGGGTTCCTGTAGCTCTGATGAATCTAGCCATGATTTAAGATGAGAGTACTAGGATGTCTTGCAAGGGGAAGTGCTGATTGGACGTATTAGCTCATGAGACTTTTCACTAAAACATTTACACCCATGAAACTTTTACCAAAAATCAATCTAAAGTCAAATTAATTTTGAGGATATTATTATATTCATTCCTGTTCAAAAATCCTATAAAAATAACTGTAAATATCACAGCTAAATGTCTATAGATCCGCCTTGCGCTCGAATAATTGCTAAGCACCTATCTTGCATATCAGTGATAATATTTGCGAGAGTTTCAAGCTTTGTGCATTCCTGCCAAGCTTCTTCCTTAAGGGATTGAATTTCAGGCCTCCCGTATGGCCATCCCAGATCGGAGTCTCCATATCGATCCTGTATATATGATTTCATCAATTCCCACACATTTTCGATTGGATTCTAATCAGCGAAGTAAGGCGGCCAGATCATAGGTAGTAACCTATATTTACCAAGGTACTCCTTCACGACAACTGCAGTGTGAACGGGAGCGTTGTCTTGAATATACCGCATAACAACACCCGTTCTTGCAAAGCTTGACCTTAGAAATCCAGCAACCTCTGGGATAATACATTGACAGTAACCTTCCCCGGTAATTTTCTTCCAGCTTCTTTGACAGAACTCAGAAGGACCTGCTTGGGTGCCGGCAAAGTATCCCTAAAATATCCAAGAATTATTTTTCGTATGGCGATCAATGATGCATGTACTTTGGTACTCTTCGTGTTCATGTAAAAATCTTTAACTGATGAAAAGAAAACTGACCTTCCTAGTGACATGTACTTTGTTGACTGGACCATTGTTTATCCACGACTCGTCACTCCAGGTTATCCAACACCAGTCATTCAGACTTAAAGACTGATATCATTCAGCCCACACAAGCCTAAGTCTTCTATGTTCGTCAAAGAGAGGGGGCTCAATTCCGACAATGCGCCTGCTGAAGCCTTTTCTCTTGAGAGCTTTTTGAATTGTATCTTCGTCAACATTCCGTTGTGGAAAATTAATTGCTAGCTCCAGGTACGTCATCTACTGAGTCTTTTTCGAGCCTCGACACATCCCATGCGAATCGTTTATTTTATTTGATGAATAGTAACTCCAAGTATGTTCGAGATCTTCCCATCAGTTTTTCCAGCTTCGAGAAGAGTTAAAACCTGATTTCAAATGGCTTATACTCGTAAATTGAATATTTCCAATATTCAAAACTTACCTGAAGCCTCTGATCTCGATTTAGTTTACTTGAATGTTTGCGAGCATTTGTGGAGATATTTTGGGAGTTCATTCTGTGAAGACATGAACCAACAAAAAAAAGTGCAACTTCCGTAAGAATCTCCTGTAAAACTGTGATATATTAGTAAATATTCGTATTGTTACTTTTATTCTATACTGTTATATCATAGGAAATTTTAGGAGATTGCTTTGCAAACGTTATCGGATGAAGGAGACGATTGAGATTAGGAAAACTAGAATTCGACTAGATGGAGCATGTCAAGAGGGGTCGGGCAGAGCAAGTAGACAAGAGTGGGATAAAATGACAACAACACTTTCGCTTGGAGGTTATGTAATAAAATTTGTTGGGAGTATCCTGTAACTAAAATGTTTATTCCCTGTAAAAACTGAGATGTGTCCCTACTTTTTCATGTTGATCACTGAGTAAAAGATGCCCCTGAGGCCCTGTAACACAAATTTTTGTAACGGACTTCGAATTGATCATGCTCTTAATCTCGCGAGAATGGGTCGGATGGTGCAGTGGTACACTGTCCGAGCCATTCTCCCAAGTAGAGTCTGGGTAGCTTAGACACATGCCCCACTTGAGACAGGAGAAAGCTGGTTCGAACCCAGCAAGACACGCACGCCACTTCTCTCGCGGTGATAATGTAGTGGTAGGATGACGAAAGCATGCTCAGATAACCACAGGTTTTTCTCGTTATTCCCTATGGTGGATATTCACGGAAGAAGGTACATGTCGTAAGGCGTTATTCTCGTATTGGTATCTGCAAATGAGATCTGAGTATGAGTGTTCCAAAGGTCAGACTGAGTTATTCTGTGAAACACATATATCTTCGGTAATCATCCGCGTCATAGCCTCAGGCTGCATATGCTAAAATGATTTTAAAAAAAAACTTGCGAGAATGGTTTTTTGGTAGAAGTTATAGTTGAATTTTTGGCACTTTAGTACCCAAACGATGTCTATTGAACTGATTTTAATTAAATAAACTACAAATTTACCAAGTCAATCTGTTACGCTATATATTACGGAAATAAATCATCAGTTAATATTGAGGGGAATGCTTACATCAAAAATTAGTCAAATATTTTGTAAAATATCGTTTCAGAATTTCGTTTGGGAGCCCATGTCTGCAGCATAGTGTGACAATTCTCAGGTTGCATGATTTCCTCTGAGAGTATTCTACTGCCTTCCGTCGCTTTCATGGATTTTTTCAATAAACTTTTTATTTCCATGGTCAGCTTGGTCATTCAGACGCTTCATTAATCGCTGGATTTCTTGATTGAATTCTGGAAGATTAGGTAGCGCTGAAAATTCGTCCTCTAAAAATACAAGTTGATCATCTCTATTAGAATGCAGTAAGAATCCAAAGTCATCCGACCCTAAAATTTGGTACAAAGATGATTCCTCATTTGTGCCGGTGGAGATACACTGTATTAAGACCGCAAATTCGGGACGAAAGACGAGTTGCATTTGTACCCAGAACGGACATAATCTTAGGCGTTGAACAATGCTGAAGAACAAGATCGGATCCTGTAATTCGTCGTAACAATTAACGATGCTCTTACAGAAAAGAAATCGGCTAAGCAGAAACGCCTCGCATGCACACATCTATCTGACCACATCGGTGTGGTGTTTCACCAGACTTTGCGGGTTCGTGTCCTTGTATTTACATTCTCTCCAGGCCTGCGTGAAAGATTTTCTTCATCTTGCGACTGCTCCTCTTTTATCAAGGTTTTGGATGGCATTCATTCGATCTATGGCTTGTGAAATTGAACGAGTTGTCATGATCCAAATCACCATATGAGTGCGAGGGTAGCTGTTGCATTCCAATGTATCCATCCGACTTCTGTGCCGTATTTTTTTCGCTCGTTGATATTCCTCTAGTGAGATATCTAATAAATAGGTGAACGTGTATGACAAGTAAACTGTAGAGTTAGGTCCGAGGTGCCTAGATCGAAAGCCACGGATTTCCTAGACGACATGAACGAGAAGGTTAATTGCTCTGGTCAGCTCGGTTCAATCAGTGAGGCCTCCCTTATTTGCGTTAAAATAGGATTCAAATGTGACAGGCAGCCAATCCAGAACAAAAGTGTACTCAATTTCAATCATATCAGTTTGAGCCTTTGAGTATGATTGATTAGCTATATTTATCTTTTCATATGACAGACAGAACTCTTACTGGTCAGCTCTTGATAGAAATCTCATTTAGAAAGTCATCCTACTCGTGGAATTCTAACATTTATCGTTTCTTTACGCGCCGCTAGCAAGTCTTATTTATCTTAAATTGTTTATTTGTGCTGAAATATTCGCAGGCTCGGAAAAGGTATAATTCGGAGTAGAAGCTATTGTTTAGCTCCATAATCAAGCAAAATTATGGATGAGAAGTCGATGGTTTGGAATGATTGTAATAAGAGCAATAATACATCAGAGAGGAGCATAGATTCAGTGGCTGGTGATATGGATGTTGATTCTTTAAGCTTGGTAGCTGTTGGATTATTGGTGTACAATTAGTATGATGAAGTATAGCAAGCCCGACAATAACAGAGTTACGAAAAGTCTGGAACCGTTAAAGATGGGGAATAGAAAAAAAAACGGATAAAAAAGATTCAAAAACGCGTCACATGATGGCGATTCATGGTCTATGTATTACGCTCTGATTGTTTGCATCTTGCACACACGATTACACTCTAGTGCGGCTTGGCGCGATAGATATCACACGGCGGAGATGCGAGGGGCTACAGGATAATACGGATGATATATTCAGAGAGGATTGTGCGGGAAAGTCGGGGGGAAATGTTTATTTTAGATTGTGGTCAAAAGAGGGTACAGTCGTCCCTCTCTAACTCGATAGTGGGTCCCGGGATAAATGTTGAAAATATTCATTGTAACTTGGACTTTTATATTTGCAACACTTACCCTTACAGGTTGTTGTGCGTGCAGGGGTAAGTATTGCGAATGTAAATGGTTGAATTTCAATGAATATTTTCAACACTTATACCGGGACCCACTATCGAGTTAGAGAGGGACGACTGTAATTAACAGGGCGTTGCAGGGCCTTCAGAGATAGGTCGACAGCAACTATTAAATATGAACCGTTTATCCCCCCTGGACTAGCCCAAACCTAAATACTACCGAAGCCCTACAAGTGAAAGAAAACGTTTGGGCGGTCTAGTTTTCGAGCGGCCGCGCCCTCACGGCTAGCCCGGTAGCCTGTCCAACAATTTACAAGGATGAATCACGAGGCAGCACCAGCCACACTCTTACAATAGATCGCGTATGCGAGTGCTTGTGTCCCGATACATGGACAACTAGAAAGTTGTTTGAAATAAATCCAAATGAGCTATTGAAGTCTGGCTTAAACATTTTTCTTCGAGTCCCACATCGTTTGGATTTGGCTCGTAAGTAGAACGAGAGCTGTGTCCATTGAGCGAGACGGGCGATATCCCATCTGAGACGCTGGGAGTAGATTGTGAGTCCCCGCAAGAGAGGCAAAGCGCTTCGCAGTGATCGATTCATTAATATTCTCCATTCTCGATAAGAATGCGATTAGATGCCAGGCTGCTGGTATGGTGTCGGAACTTTGTTACCTGCCCTCGGGGTTCATTCAGTCCTCGCTTAATCTGTGCGCTAGTGGATGATAGCGGTCGCACTAGTCCCGATTAGAAGACACTAGTCTTAATTGGGAAGCATCTATGATTCCGAATTTCATGGTTAATTGCTTCTAGTACCACTGTCTGATAGACGCGTCCTGGGACGTGATGTTACGAGTTTGAAACGATCTTTCTTGTTCAATCATATGATACCTACCTGTCTAAGTACATAGCTACTGACGATAAGTTTTTCAAGCCGTGATATCAGTTACCATCCGTTGCAGAGCTTCCATTACTTGTAACTACCTACACTTGTTAACCACGCAAAATTCATCATGGTATCAAGGGCACATATGAAGCCTACTCGTCAAGGATAAGACACGAACCGACACGTCAGAACGCAGACAACCACTTCTGAGAGCTCACCTCTTCGCCTTCTAGACCCAGAAAGTTCAATCATCAGCAGTACTAGAGAAGACTTTGGTGGAGAAACCCTAGGAGAAGAGAATAATGGAGTCTGGTTCTGGGACTCTGACGCCGAAGAATGCAATACGGACACTGAAGTTGAGGACTTGGGTGGAGACTTGGACATTGACCATGAAGGTATGTCTAATAAATCACGAGTCGCAAGCGGCAAGCCTTGAAAGAAGTCTAACAAGCCGGTGCAGATGACGTTGAAATTGAAACCGAGACGTACACCCAAGGGAAGAGAACACTGTCGTGGGCTGTAGATGATGACAAGCATTTGAGGGGAAGTTATGGCAACGGATCTCGTTCAGCTGGGAAGAGAGCTAGAAAACATGCAAAAAAATTGCAGTCTGAGGCTGCAAAGTCTTTCAATATCAAGGCATTGTTCAATCGTCAACGTGACTTGAATTTATCATCTCCCACGATGCATGACGATGTGACTTTGAGGCCCTCCCTCCACGATGCTCCACCAGTAGCAAGTTATCCAAATTATAAACCTATATCAAGTTGATATAAGCATTGTATCATATTATCTAATGACTTTGGGTAGGTTGTTGCGCCAAGCGTCTCTTGTCTGTGGAGGATGATTTCTCACAGCAAAAGAACGCAATTGAGGAAGCTGTGCTAAGTTCCTTAAATGGGCGGTATCACAGGGTTCTATACTATCCTAAGTACCATTATGAACTGAACCACATAGAGCACTACTGGTGTGGGTGTAAGCAGAATGCGCGGATGATGTGCGAGTACAATATCGATTACATTCGCATACAGCTGCCTCTCATCTTGGCGAGTGTGTCCAACAGCACGATCTCGGCAAACTACCACAGATGCTGGAGAAAGATAAAGTTGTATCGAGAAGGGATTGACTTTGGTTCGACTGAGTGGAAACTCAGAACCACGCGTCATAAGCCCTACACAGTTGGGGAGGATAGGTAGTAGCGCGAAGGGCATGTTAATCATATTCATGGCACATTTTGCCGTTGTCAATCTGTGAGAACTTGGGGTTACATAACGATATTTGGTGCGATCTCATTGGCTGCTCTACGTGGCGCGTGAGGTGTTTGTGGCGCTGGGGGGTTCCAATATTTTTTCCCTCACCAAAATAGGTCCCACTTGTAACAATAATAAGTCCGCGTCGCTTGCGTTGATTGCTTAATCCCCGCATGTATTTGTTCATCTAATAGTTATCTATCGATTCACGCCAGCTCTTTGTAATTGAATGCTTGTAGAGATTGTCGTTTTTTTTTTTGAAAATGTGGTGTTTTCACATTTTCATGAGGGCGTGGAACAAAGTTCCAACACCATACCTCGTAGGAGCCTTTGCCTATTTTACGGATCACAGCTGTGCGAGCCCTCTTAAACCTGCCAGGAAAGTGACCCCGGCTCCAACACCCCTGGGCGACCGCTCTTAGTGAATTAACAAAAGAAGCTCCAAGCGTGCGAAGGAAGAAGTAGATTATTTCGTACCATCCGAGCGATGAGAATGCCTACCGTGTCTTATGGGTAGAAAAGGTAAATGTACTAAAGCGACCGGGGTACAACCCCAACGACTAAGGTTTTGATTGGTTCAGTCTTCATGGAAGCCCATGTCTAGCTCGCCCACTAGTTTTACTAGGTAGGATATTCACCAATGATCTTCCGTGAAATTCAAAATTAAATGGGACGGATTTCAACTTAAAAATAAAGGTAAGAAGGGTTTTCTTATTAAAAAATTAAAAAAAAATCATCTAAATTACACATCAATCTCAAACATATTATTGTACTTTAGTACTAGATTATACGTCAAGGGCCTCAGTCTGGTTCATGAATAAATAAAACGAAAGCATCCTGCCTGTTTTATGTTAGTCTGTCTCATCCTAATAATTTGTGTGTCCTCCATTTGCCTTTATCACCGCTACACATCTTGCGTGCATACCTGCTGACCAGATTTGATAATTCCTCAAACGATATAGAGTCCCATGCGGCCTCTAGCAATATTCTTAACGTATCAGACCGCACTAGCCTGACCCCATTTATCTCAGAACTATTAGCCTGAGTATAGTTTTTTAAGATGTTCCACAACGACTCGATCGAGTTTAGGTCGGGAGAGTAAGGTGACCAACTAAAAGGCGTTATTCCAACCTCACGTAGCACCTCCATCGTTGAGCGTGCTTTGTGACAGGGTGCATTGTCTTGCATGTATAAAATTTCTGGGTTTTCCAAATGAAATTGATTCAACAGAGGCACAACCCTTTCACGAAAGGATGAGGCCGTCATTGTGCCCCACTCCTTCTGCCAAACTAGAAATGGGCCTTTAGATGACCCATGAAATGATCCCCTAAACATCCAATTGTTCCCATGAGAATGACGAGCCAAAATGCAGGTCTCGTCAAACTCATCTTCAGGCTAAGCTATGCTATTAGTCAAGGAAAATTTTGATAGAATCAAGACGTACTTTTCTTGTGACGCGAGGTTTCATATGAGAGTCACCCGATACCCATGTTTCATCAGTCCATAGGTTTCGACTCCATTGCTCCTCGCTCCAATCTGAATGGGCGAACTCCAATCTTTTCTGCTTGTTAGTCGCACTTAGCGGAGGCTTCTTCCGAGCGATACATCTGCTGTAACCTCTTTTTTTGAGAGCATTAGAAATTAGTTGCTCACTGCATCCCCAGTGGCTGAAGAGTCCCATCGCTAGCTCTAAATAGCTCATCTGACGGGTTTCAGGAGATTCCCGGACGAAAGCCTCAAGCTCATCATCTTGTTCAGTACTCAGTATTGATGAGCGTCCTTTGCGAGGCGTAGGATTCTCATCATTTCGAGAACACGCACGCTGCACTTGCCTCATTGTGAAGCCAAGTTCGTTGGATATATCTTGTAGTGTCAAGCCAAATCTTCTTAATGTTCTTATTTCAATACATTGATCGCGAATAATCTGCTTGCGAGATTGTTTTTTTGGAACTGAAATTTCGAAAGACAATGTAAGATAGATTGAGAGGTGATGTTAAGGATTACAGATTTTGTTTGAGCAGTCAGGGAAGATGGTTGGTGAAAATGTTTATCTTTAACCGATCGTTTGACAAAGACAATTGGACGACACTTCATGGCGAGTGGAGTAATAAGAATTCGCAGCCTAACCTATTACGTGTTAGCTTGACTACATTTACATGGTAGATCCCTGAGAAACCCACTTTAAAATTAAACCTTTCCAACCCCTGATAGAGGGTACTTTAAATTATGCCGAACTTAATGACAAATTAAGCCATTCAATTCTTGTAGTTTTCTACTAATTGAAATGCTGTATGTGTAAGAGCTACCAAAGCCCAGCTTGGAAAAGTGACCCGGACGGAGTACCACCGCACCGTCCAACCCCACGGCTTGTTTTATAGTACAATCTCGCTATAACAATGTGGGGCAAAAAATAACCAAGGCTCCCGATTGGAGGATTCAATTGAATTGACCAATCGGGAGTCTTGGTTAAGTTTTGCCCCACATTGTTATAGCGAGATTGTTTTGTATTTACAGAACTGAATCTTGACTGTTTCTACCAATATAAGGGGTTAGCCCTACACTTAGACGATCGAGATGCCTTAATCCTTTCACAAAGTCCAAGATTATACATTGTGCATGTACATGTTATCCAGTATTCCATGTAGTAAGTGTAATCAGTATTTGACGCAGATTTTCAACCTACGTGAATGTCCATCGTAGTTCGTTCATCCGGAGGAAAGTTATTCATTGTTTCCTGACAGTCCTCATTAAATTTTGATCCGGCATCAAAACAAATTTCCTCACCTGATGCTCAACTGCTGATTCAGAAAAGTGACAGGATTATGAACAACGTTCTACAAATCAACAGATGAACTAACAAGCCACCAATTCCATCCAATGAGAAATTTAGTAGATCCTGATGATATTGCTAGAGCTGTGCTAAAAGAGTACGATTCTTGGCCGAAAAAACGACGGCCACAAGGACGATCCAATGGTGTCAAAGAGTGGACGCCGCTGAGCAGCATCGTTTTTCAACGTTATCATTCTCCAGATCTGTTCTCACGTTCAATTGCTAATACTAGCGATAGGAGGAGAACATCTCGCTTGTGTTGCTACAGCGTAGGTAAAATAACTATACAAGGATCTCTTGTAGACTCTTGCTCACAACTTCGGCCCTAGGACCGGTATGAAATGTCTCCCAAAAAATAAGTTAAATAAAGCTTGTGGAGTGACAATTCACGATTGGCATGCGGAAATTCTTGCCATTCGGGCCTTAAACCACTTTCTTCTCAAGGAATGTCTTGCTTTGGCTGGATCTAGCGATTATTGTTCCGAGTATATGCGGCGAAGAAGCCCAGAGGAAATCACAGCTTCTCATCCTCAATTGTTTGCCCTCAGAGATGATATCTGTCTGCACATGTACTGTTCTGAAGCACCTTGTACGTTTTGAAACATTGTTAAACTTATCGGTGAGATCAAAGCAGCTCACTGGAGAGCCAGGTGGGGATGCCAGTATGGAGCTTACTATTGCGGCCCAAAAAGATGCTACACCATGGGCTGAGTCAATCGAACCAGCACCCAATATTCTTCATGGCCGCTCTTACTTTTCTAACCTTGGATGTATTCGTCGAAAGCCAGCCCGTCCTGATGCTCCGTCCTCCATGTCCAAGTCCTGCTCAGATAAGTTAGCCCTGAAGCAATTTACTTCCCTCCTATGCTCAGTTACCTCGCTACTGATCTCTCCACAAGGCTTTTATCTCACCACCGTCGTTCTTCCATCCGCCCAGTTTTCAGAGAGCGCATGTATTCGAGCCTTTCATACTTCTGGCCGTCTCGCCTCACTCTTTCTCCAACATGATGCACCATCCTGGCCTGGAGGCTATCGCTTCCAAGCATTCTCTATTCTTACGACTACGCTTGAATTTAAACACTCTCGCCGTCAGCTACTAAAGTCCGATGAGAGTTTAGTCTCTAGTAACTTGGCATCTTTCTCAACGCCCAATGCATGCGGCACTCTCATTGGGGGAACGCTCCAGGGCCATAAGCAATTTTCCCTCCAAGGGGCAGCACCTATATGTCGGCGGCATCTATGGCAACTTGCTCTCAGCCTGGCACGAATTATGGACTGCGCAGCGACAGAAAAGCTTCTGAGTTATCCCACTTATGGAGAAATAAAGCTCGGAAGCTTGTTAGACTTCCGACGTAGTGTGAAAAAGGATGCAAGATCAGCTTTGGGCGGAGATTTCGGTGAGGATGCTTGGGTAAGGAATATTGGAGACGATGAATTTATGTTGTCGTCTGATTAAAGTTCAAAAATATTTTAAGATCATAGTCAATATATATGACTTTCCAAATTAAGCGAACCAGTAACCTCAAAACTCCCGAGACCCCTACAGTTATCTTTTTTTTAAATCATATTTTATTCAGCCTGATAGCTATGCCAATACGGATACCTTATTAATACTACGAATTACTTAGAGCGAGTTCTTTTATTTTCTTTAAATATTACTTTGCGTCGTGCCGGCGCGCAGTGCGTGTTCTAAGATACCACGTACCGGTTAGCTCAGCCTAGGAGAAAATTACCCGGTATTTTCTGAGAGGCCTAGATCATTTGATTTCATTAATGTAACTACAAATGTTGCTATGCACCAATTCCGGTGCATCCCTCCATTGCTGAGTTATTCCATTGATGACTTGGCCAACACCACGAGCTCTGCGTACGTTATGTCCTTAGTAGATATGCAATTGACCATTCACTCTCAGACCTTCCGTTTAAACAACTCTGAACCTACGAATACAAAAGTTAAGGCCGGCTCGTATGGTGCAGTGGTACACTGTCCAGGCCGTTCTCCCAAGTAGAGTCTGGGTAGCTTGGACACATGCACCACACAAGGCAGGAGAAAGCTGCTTCGAATCCAGCAAGACCGGCATACCACTTCTCTCGCGGTGATATCGTATTCGTAGGATGACGAAAACATGCTCAGATAACCACAGATTTTTCTCGCTTTTCCCTGTGGTAGGTATTCACGGAAGAGGGTACATGTCGTAAGGCGTTATTCTCGTAGTGGTATCTGCAAATGAAATCTGAGTATGAGTGTTCCAAACGTCAAACTGTGTTTTTCTGCGAAACATATATATCTTCCGTAATCATTCGCGTCATAGCCTCAGGCTGCATACGCTAAAATTATTTAATTAAAAAGAGTAACTCGAAGCTCAGACTAGCCGGTAAATAATAGGTTGGAGGAGGTTCACAAATTAGGAAAGTCTGCGAGCGACATATACCAAGACGCCATTCCACCACTCATGCCAACTGCTCAAAACACATATAGACCCAAAAGGAAAAAAAGGTAATGAACTGGGTTTGAATAAGAAAGATCATGCTGACAAACAAGTTATTCGTTTGTTGACGGGAACCTGTGACATGTTTCCGTGAAAAACTTTGTGTCGTCCAGCCATTTGACCAGTAGAACAGCTCCAGTGTAGGTGCCGAAAATGAAAGTAGCAGTGTCCGAGCTAGTTCTAAGCGCCTTTGGAAGTCCCTTAGGGCGCAGTGGACAATTTAGAATTTGTCTAGTGATCTCACGGGCGCCACAACTGCAGTGCGTGTGTGTTCACTTAATAATTATTGAGAATTAGTTGAGAAATATATATATATTTTCTCCTTGTTTAGCGTCGTGCTGGCGCACGGCTACGAGTCTGAAAGTGACATGTGCCGGTTAGCTCAGCCTATTATAGCTAGAGCCCCAAAGGACCTGGCCTCTACCCATAGATCCAGACCTCTCTACCTGGAACCTTTCTGCCTAAAATACATACAGAAGCTTACAAAAGTGGTCGAATAAATCACCAAATTTAATATAACTGACCATAACTTTACAACATGATCTTGAAATGAAAATATTACAGCATTATATGAAAGTTTAATTACTTTACTATCGCTGAGACAATTTTGAAGCAAAAAAAAGAGAATTGTTTATTCTATAGTGGTCTTGGCGTTCTCAATTACTCGACCAGTTTTGGAAGCATCATTTTGATACAAGAACTCAAAGATCTTTTCCCAACTAGCCATCCTATCCACAAGATATTTTCTCTTGCATTCTGTAATTTCTTATTATTTGTACCTTTAAACAACCATGGAAAGTGAATCACCCGATTTCTAAGCTAATATATAGATGAATGGTGAAGATACGACCTGTCAATTAGGTAAAAGCTACAGAAGTAGCGTTATTTGAAATACAATCGAATCGATCGGTGAGGTGATAAGTGCATCTGTAGCGTAACTTGAATCTCAATGGAATTCAATCGATTGGAAAAGATGGAGTTTGAACTAAGGCGTAAAAGAACTCCAACCATCATGTAAAAAGGAAACATAAAAGTCACATTAATTGTATTTATAGGAATCATTCAGCCTCCAGTATCAAAATTATTTAATCAATTGATTCATACTTAAATTTTGAAAATACTTCTACCCTGAACGAGATTATTTGGGATTTTTATCAAAGTAATCTTTTCTTTAAAAAATATGAAAAAGATATCTCCCGACCAAATAACATCCATTGCAAAATTAGTCCATGAATGGAAATCAACGAATGAAATTTCAGCAATATTAGGACTCAGTCATGCCACTGTTGTAAAATACTGAAAGATGATAGTGAAGGAAGCACCGAAATTAAAGAATGGACGGCCACAAAAACTATCAGCTAGAGACAAGCAAGAAATCGCCCGTTTAATGGTAAATGGGAGCGCTAAGACGGCGGTAGGAGCGTCCGAACTGGTAAATTCAGAAAGAGAAGATAAAGTTTCCGCTCAGACTGTCCGGCGGGCTTTAAGGGAGCAAGGTCTAAAGGCGATAAAAAAGAAGAAACCAAAGCTGTCAAAAGCTCATCAGAGAGCTCGCTTGAACTGGGCTTTATGCCACGAAAATTGGATGAAAGAAGACTGAAAAATGGTGATTTGGTCAGACGAAACCAAGGTAAGCAGGCTAAATAGCGATGGGACTAAATATTCTTGGGTTAAAGGCCCAAAGAATTTGCAACCAAAAGCGATCGAAGAAACCCTGAAGTTTGGTGGGGGCAATCTAATGATATGGGGGTGTATGTCATGGTATGGTATAGGTGGAATGGGCCGTATAGTTGGACAAATGGATTCTAAACAGTATTTGGAAATCTTGGATAATTTTCTAGTACCTACTACGGATAGAATTGCCAGAGAGCCCGACTCGGTACCTGCAACTGAGCTAATCTTCCAGCAAGATAACGACCCAAAGCACACATTCAAGAACACAAAAAGCTGGATAGCTTCTAAAAATCTCAAGACAATGAATTGGCCCTCTCAATCGCCGGATATGAACCCGATTGAGCATCTTTAGGGTCGGCTAAAGTCTCGACTCGGTGAGTATCCAGAGCCACCGAAAGGTATACATGAATTGTGGGAAAGACTTAGGGAAATTTGGCAAAACTTAGATGCAATTTTATGTCAGACTCTAATTGAGAGTATGCCGTCGCGTGTTGCAGCTGTAATAAAGGCCAAAAGGGGTCATACTAAGTATTAAAATGATGCTTCCAAAACTGGTCGAGTAATTGAGAACGCCAAGACCACTATAGAATAAACAATTCTCTTTTTTTTGCTTCAAAATTGTCTCAGTGATAGTAAAGTAATTAAATTTTCATGTAATACTATAATGCTTTAATTTCAAGATCATGTTGTAAAGTTATGGTCAACTGTATTAGATTTGGTGATTTAATCGACCACTTTTGTAAGCTACTGTATACAGACATGTTGATCATGATTTCCTTTTGTTTAATTGGTTAAATGCTACTCCTTAAAAGTCTAAATATTTTATGCATATATGTACTATATTTAGCTCCTTTTCTAAGTGTCGGTTAAGCGGCTTTCGCGTAAGCTCGGTATCGGGCTCACCGAGCAGTTAGGAAAGGGGGTCGGAATAACCGAAGTTCGAGCAAGCATCGGGAATACCGAGGTTAGAGGCTTGACGTCACTGACTCTTGAGATGTAGTCGACTTCACCGAAGTACTGATAGCAGAGTTGTTCTAGAACGAAGAAAAGGAGAAGGAAAAAAGGATTGGCAAATTTTAATGTCTACATAAAAGGCTAGATAGATCCAGAAAGAAAGGACCGCACTTCTGAAATAAAAAACATTGACTGAAATCTTTCCGATTGAAAGTTATCAGCACCATTTGCAGCAAAAGCACCAGCAAAAGTACCAGCAAAAGCACCAGCAAAAGCACCAGCAAAAGCACCAGCAAAAGCACCAGCAAAAGCACCAGCAAAAGCACCAGCAAAAGCACCAGCAAAAGCACCAGCAAAAGCACCAGCAAAAGCACCAGCAAAAGCACCAGCAAAAGCACCAGCAAAAGCACCAGCACATCAGCTCACCCAATCCCTATTCCAACTCCTATTCTAATCCCCAACTCAATCTCATTTTTGGACTAAACATCACCCTCATCTTGATTTAACTCTTCATCACATTTATATATTTCAACACGTATTATGCATCAAATTCATCAAAACTCCGAGGAAATCTCCTCCAAAAAGATATATTTGGTTGATCATTCAACCTGGCTGCCATGGATAAACATTATCAAGGCAAAAGCGTTGAGAGGATGCATCGAAGACGTTTGGCAATATATTGACCCGAATAAACCATCTCGGCCAGAACTTCCAGCAATACCTGATGAGCCGCAACCAGAAGATGTGAAACCTGGCGCTAATACAATTATGGATCTTGACTCGAATCAGTTTGCAAGGCTTTAATATCTAGAGAAACGCCACTCCATTAAAGTCAATCAAAACAATCAAATCTTGAAATCCATTCGAGAAATAGACAGCTATATTATGGGAAGTATTCAGTTTGACAATGAGCTTTGGACCCGTAATGCCACCTCAACTTGGGCTCTGCTTAGAGCACTTCAAAAAAGACTTGCCCCAACTGATCACTCTACTAAACTGGAAGTTATCAGATCTTACAACGCTATCAAAGCATACGATAAAAATCAGACTGTGGAGAGATATTTATACGAATGGGAAAGGATTTATGGCATTGCCACGTCAATCAACCTTCCAGATGTGATGGAAGAGCGACCGCTATATGATTTCGCCCTTGCTGTAGAAAGTATCGATCAGTCCTACGCAACCAATCTCGAATTAAGAATAGATGAAAACGTTAAGCAGCGAACCATGAATAATTCAGTGAGACTTATCCAACTTGAGGATATCATTGAAGAATTCAGAAATTATTACAATAGGCATAAGCTATCCCGCCATAATCTAATCCCTGCATCATTTGCAACTTCTCATAATGAGCCAAAATCGGATTCAAGGACATGCGTTTGTGGAAACTATCACTTGTTTAAGGACTGCTATTACTTGAACCCTGATATAAGGCCTTCAGGTTGGTACGGAAAAGAGTTAATATATCATAAAATCAATCAGGCGCTCGCAGATCCTCGCAGAGAAAAAATTAAAATTTTAATATCCAAAAGATTCAAATATGACGGTGAATTTAAAGGAACTGGCAGCACAGACTTAGGTCCTAAGCAAAAAAATGAGATATCAGCAAACGCTATTACTGAAATCCATGAGACAGAAGAACTTCAGAATATTTATAGAAACGATCATTTAAATTTTGCAACACTTGCTGCGACAGATTCTAAAAATCCCCTCAAGGACGCTTGGATTTTAGATGGAGGATCGGACATTCATGTTTGTAACGACGCCAATAAATGGAAATTCGAATTATCAAAACCAGCGAGAAAGGGGGAGATGATAAGAGCCGGCAATTCTACAATTCCAATCGAAGCCTATGGAACAGTTCGAGTCGGAGTTGACACGCCCACCGGAAAAAAACACATCACGCTAAAGCATGTAGGTTTAGCTCATGGGTTTCTGACCAATATTGTTTCAATGCAGTTGTTGAACGAAGCTGGATTTCATTGGAATAGTAGAACCCCGACTAAACTAGAATGTGAAGATCAGTCCATTGCTTGTACGTTGTATTAAAACGGGGGACATATACTTTTCAACAACCCGCGAAACGCAAATTGTCACGATGTAGCCCTCATGGCCAAAGTGAATTATGATCCGGTCCTCCGTACGATAACTGAGGCCAATCTACATAAAATATTATCGCATGCGAATTCAGAAGTTTTGTCGCACATCAACGGACCAGATTATAAAATAAACATAGATAAATCTGACCCAACGCCAGAAAGCAAAAAATGTGTATCATGTTCTCTAGCCAAGTCAAAAAGACTAATTTCAAGAAGACCAGGCTCAGAAATTCCACGCACTGGAACTCCTTTTCATACACTTTGTTGGGACGCAATAATAATGGAAGAAGCCTACAACGGCGATAGATATATTAGTCATTTTTACTGTCCTGATAGTCACTTTAATTTTGTTTTTACTTGCAGGATGAAAACAGAATTCAAACTCACAATACGAACTGTCCTTCAAATCATCAAGACGCAATGGAAATATGAAATACATTCATTCCGCTTAGACGGCGAAACCTCTCTCATTCAAGAATGCAAGAATCTCGTCACCGAGCACGGAATTATTTGTCAAATTTCAGCTGCCGATACCCCGGAACAGAATGGTGCTGCTGAGCGCTCTGGAGGAGTGATAGTAGTCAAGGCTCGAGCGATAAGTTTAGAGGCCTCATTGCCAACGAGCCTCTGGCCGGAAACTGTGAAGTATGCAGGTTTCATTGCAAATCGGACCCCAATTCGACAACTTCAGTGGAAAACACCATTCGAAATGATACACAAGGTTAAACCGAGTTACGCACATTTGCATATCTTTGGTTGTCGAGCTTATGCCCTGGATAAACATATACCAAAGTCAAAGAAGTTAAGCCCAAGAGCGCACATTGGGCATCTTGTAGGATATGACTCGACTAACATATTTAAGATTTGGATTCCAAGCGAGAGCAAGACGATAAGGACTAGAGACGTCACGTTCGATGACACGAAATTCTATGATCCCAGGGAGCTTGATCTAGGGTCAGTGGTGTGGGAGTCCGCCGAAAACTTAATCAATGCAATTGAAATGCCAGAATGGAAAGACGTGAGCCTGGAAGTAGAATCAGAAAATAACAATATCATCGTGGATGTACCACTCAACCCCGGAGGAAGCGATAAATCAAAATCGATGAAAATAAAGTTAGACAATATTCCAGAGTTACTCCCAGTAACACGCCCCGACGATTATATGAAAACAGCTGAAAGCCCGAAAAACATCAACAGTGATATAAGCGAGAACAACATTATTCAAGGGAAAAGAAAGCGCAAGCAAGCAAATTTTACTGCGTTTCACAACGCGTTTGCAGCAGGAAAGAAAGTTGTTGAGTCAAATAAAATCCATCGAAATAACTTACCTCGGCCTCCAAAAAGTCATCAAGAAGTACTTAGACATGAATACTCAGCTGGATTCAAGGCAGCGGAAATAAAAGAATTCAATACACTGTTTGAGAAAGAGCTGTGTAAAAAAGTTAGCCAAGAGGAAATAGGGATTATGGAAGCGCGCGGAAGTTTAGAACTAGGCAAAAAGCCTTTGCCGTTAATGTGGGTATATACCTACAAATTTGACGCTGATGGCTATTTGCTATCGTTCAAAGCAAGACTTGTAGCCAGAGGAGACTTACAAAAGACGAATGAGGAAACTTATGCAACAACCTTGGCTGCGCAAGTATTCAGAGCATCAATGGCAATTTCCGCTGTTTACGAGTACAAGATACGCCAGTACGATGTCGTTGCAGCATACACTAACGCTACACTCCCAAAACCATTAGTTGCTTACCTACCTGACGGTTTTCGAGCAAGTGGATTTTTCCTATTGATAAAAAAGGCATTATACGGTTTACCCGAGTCAGCGTTACTTTGGCAAAGCCATCTTCAGTCGACACTTATGAGTATAGGCCTTGCCCCAGTGCCTGGTGTCAACTGTCTGTTTGTTGGTAAAAATCTCATCACATTATTCTATGTGGATGATATTATCGTCATCTATCACGAACGTGATATTGCAGATGTGAATTATTTCGAAGAACAGTTGATGAGAAAATATCAAACTAAGCCTCTAGGACAAATTAATCACTTCCTGGGTATTAGAGTGGTTAGAAATGAATCAACACGAAAGATATGGCTTGTTCAGGATGCTTACCTGGAAAATTTAGCAAAAGAATTCAACATAGACGAAAAAGGAGTGAAAACCCCGACAACGCCTCTACCGATATCTCCGTTATACCCTAACTCAGGACAAGCTACAGCCAGAGAAATACACAGTTTTCAACAGCGTGTTGGAAAGTTAAATTACGCAGCTGTTGTAACTAGGCCGGACATCGCCCATGTAGTATCAAAACTCTCAGAATTCCTGCAAAATCCATCGAGAGAACACATAGAAGCTGCAGACCATGTGATTAGATATTTATGTGGAACTAAGTATAGGGGCATCGAATACGGCGGGAACGTAACTGACACTTCATGTCGAACCTTTGTCGCATCGAGCGATGCATCATTCGCAGATGATCCAGAAACTAGATACAGCTCCAACGGATTCTGCCTTCAATTATTTAATGGAATGATACATTGGAAGGCGACGAAGCAAAAATCCGTTACGACATCGAGCACAGAAGCTGAGCTGCTGGCGCTTTCAGTCACAGCGAAAGAGTACATTTGGTGGATACGTCTCTTTCAGAATCTGCATTTGGACATTCAATCACCGGTAATCTTCTGCGATAATCAACAAACGCTTAGATTGCTGAAATAAGAAACTCCGAAGCTAGCAACTCGCTTAAAGCATGTTGACATCCATCAATGCTGTGTGCGTCTACTTTTACGATTAACAAATGTACTTACGGTAGACTCTGAACTCAGAGCACGCCTGTAATCTTTATCACAGAATGCCTAGTAAGTTCGTTGAGTCTGATGTAAGTTGATTTGTTTCTCTGCCGCGAAACTCCTTAATAATACAAAACACGCTAACAGACCTGACGCGCTAATTTAGGATTACATAACAATAGATACAGATCTTAGTCATAGATCAACTCTCAACCTAGTATCTTGTAATCTGGATACACATCATCCTCCTTTCCTAAATCAGACGTCATCCACGTGATTCTAATGTTGCAGTACATCCGACAGTTTACGTCTATCTTTATCAAGCAATGTTTTGCTTCCATACCACAAAGATCTAACGGGATGGCCATCTCTAATATACGCAGGGAATAACTGTTGTCCATGGTACTCATTTTGGAGAGTGAATCCTCCTGGAGTACGCAGAATGTAGCCATTTTGAGGAGTGGCATCTGCAACTATAAATGGACCATCATAAAATGGTTATCCCTTGTGATCTCTCTTTCTTTGTCTTAAAACCCAATCGCCTCTAGCAAAGACTCTCAGGCGAGCCTTTTTTTCCTGGAGATAAGAACGAATCTCATCCCTTGCTGCTTTCCCTGTTGCAACGTTCAGGCGTGCATTTTGCACTTTTGGGTTGTATAATTTAACGAGGTCGGTTGCAAAAGCCGCTTCTTCTGTTGGAGTCAATTCGCGCACGTACGGACTTGGGAGTTCCTCATAGGTGACTCCTAATGCTAAGAATATCGGAGAGTAACCCGAAGAATTTGGACGCCAATTGTACGTGCTGAGTGTTTGATCTAAGATCCATTGAATGCTGCGAGACGGATTAATGGAGGATACAGCATAAAATATACTCTTAATAGTGCCGTTGAATCTTTCCACTTTGCCGTTCGTTTGTGGGCGATATGGTTTCGTCAAATTCTGCTCGATCGATCTATCCTTGCAAAAAGAAGACATTACTTTGCTTATGAACGCTTGTCCATTGTCTGTTACCAGTTGTTTTATCCCAAACAACGTATAAATTTGACGAGTAAGTTCCAAACAAGAGGCGGTGTTTGGAGACTGCGTAAATATTGCCATTGCATACGAGGTCCCATGATCTATAGCAGTGCAAAGGTAAGCCGCCTGACCATTGTGACGTACCGGACCGGTATGATCCATCCCCCACCTTGTGAATGGTGCAGGTGCTTGTACAGGGCGTAGAACATCTTGCGAATGAATGTCAACAGGTTCGGTCATAATCTGGCAACGAGGACATGTCTTGTAGGCTTCCTGAGCCGCTAAAACAATATTCGGATGCCAAAGATGGTTGGTTGATTCTCTAATTAAAGTTCCTATGGAACAATGCGCATTATCTTCATGCAATTTGACAAGTGTTGCAACAAGTTTTCCGTAGTGATATATTCTTAAAAATTTATTGTTATGAAATCTGTATGTTTGCCCATTGTGAGCAGAGAAATTTGTATTAACCCATGACTTGGGAAGATTACTTGGAAGGGCTACTCCGTGTTGAAGATATTCACCGATTGACTGCAAGTCTATCCAAGTTAATCTTTCGATGTCTGGAATTTTGAAATGTATTTGGGAAGTTGAATCTTCATGAACAGGATCGAACCCTTGAATAGGGAATGTGGTAACTTTAGTTGGTGGTCTAGAAAGCCAATCTGCTAAATAATTTGATTTACCTCTTTTGTATATTATAGTCGGATTAAAATGTTCGAGGATATCAACGAATCGCTGCATTCTGCGTGGTAGATTTGATTTTTTTCGTATTCCAGCCAGACTTTCATGATCGGTTCTAATAATTATGTCGCATCCCTCGATCCAATCTTGCCAAGTTTGCAGCGCTTGAACTATCCCCAGTGCTTCGCGTTCCTGTGCAGAATATCTTTGCTGCGATGGGTTAAGTTTATGACTAGTATAAGCTACCGGATTTAAATTGGCGCCATCCATTGTTGGCTGCGATACAGCCACGCGAAGAGCTGGAGTGAAAGGTTCTTTCGGTTGTAATAACACTCCGCCTGTATACTTTTCTGAAGCGTCGACATCAAGAACAACTGGCAATTGTGGATCCATTGGTTTTAGTATAGGGGTAGTAATTAGTGCATTTTTAGTGGCCTTCCACGATTTAATTTGTTCATCAGTAAGAGTTACGGGTACGTTTTTACCTTCTAACGAAGTGAGACAATATAAGGGGCCTGCAAGTTTGCTGAAAAGTTTTACGTAATCGCGAAAGTAATTGCATGAGTTTAGGAACGCACGCACTTCCGTAACTGTTCTTGGAATAGGCCTGTCAAGAATTGCTTGAATTTTGGAAGGGTCTACTTGAATGCCGTTTCTATCGATTATGTGCCCGAGAAATCTGGTTTGAGTGACGAACCAAGCACATTTTCTTGGATTCAGTTTGTAGCCACAGGATTCTAATCGTTTCATTACCAAAGAAGCATTGTTTATAGCTTCTGCTATTGTATTGCCCCAAGTAATTACATCATCTATCATGTTTGATGTGATATCTCGAATGGGTTGCAGGCATTCATCCATTGCTTTTTGGAAAGTGGCAGGGGCGTTGGTTAGTCCGAAAGGCATAACTTTGAACAAATATTGCCCTTGAGGTGTAACAAAGGAACAGATCTTTTGCGCTCGTTCAGTAAGTTCTATTTGGTAGAACCCTGATTTAAGGTCAAGCTTTATATAAAAATTGTGACCTGAAGCTTTACGTATTTCATCTTGAGCTACGGGTAACGGGTAAGCCGATTTTTCTGTATGAGCGTTAATTTGTCTGAAATCTATTGCCATACGTCCTTTAGGCTTGCCGTCTTTTGGGACTAGAATTGCGCGACTTGAGAATGGGCTTTGACCACTGTATAAAACGCCTTCCCTAATACCTGCTTCTACAAATTCCTTTAATATCCGTGTGTCTTGAGGAGAGTATCTTCCTGGTGCTGATTTCAGGTTGTTTGTAGTGCTCAGAATGATGTCGTGCTTGACACCTGTTGCCTGAGTAGCACTACCAGATATTTTAGTCGAATCGAACATAGATGAAAATTTTGATTTGAGATAAAGTATGTTCTGGTTGATATTTTCTTGCTCCATAATAGATATTTTTGGAGGTGGATGTATGATTAATTCTTTTGAAGATAAATCAAATGATGAAATTAGATTTGTGGGAGTATTTGTAGCTGCCCAGATTGTAACATTTTTTAAATTTAACTTTTCCTTTGGGATGGGAGTGAGCGTAGGTGTTTTAGTAAGTCTTGTCAGTTGCACACAATCAGAATCAGGTATGTATAGTACTCCTAATTTATGCAAAATTGATCTTCCGATAGTTAAAGGTGCTGGAAACGTTCCTTCTGGCACTACACCGCAAACTATCCGTATGATTGATCCATTTCCGAAATCAACCGATACATCGCAGTCGTAGGTAACGATAGGTCCTAATTTTTTTCCTACTCCTTGCAGTTGAACAGGCGAATTTGACTGAGTTGAACGTACTGAAGGAACTGTTAAAGCAACAGAAGAACCAATAAAACAACTGGCAGTGCCACCATCAAGAAATGCAAAACTTTTAACAACGTTAATAAGACAAGAAAAAAATCGATGATGATCCTTAGCGCCTTCTCTAGAAACATAAGAAAAAGTAGAATTGTTTGTGGTATTAATAAATTTTGAATCATAGAGGCACACGGCGTCAGTGTTGAAAACGCCGCTGCCAAACCCCTATTCCTTGATACTATTATCATTAATGACAGCGCATTCATTATTGTCAATATCATTATCTGCAGATGAGTAAGGAGTTATATCCTGAAAATTGTCTGAGTCCCAAAGTTCAAAATTTTCATCCTCGAATTGAACCGTTTGATTTGCGTATACAGACCTGGAAGGGTTTGACCGACGCGGCGGTGGAGGAGTTGGTGGATGATGCTTTTTATGATGAAATTTTTGAGTATGATTTTTCGTATCTGCACTTGTAGTTTATTGCCCAAATTGTTGATCGGGTTTTTGTCCTCCAATTTTGGCTTTGAATGTACCAAAAATTTCATTTTCTTTGGAATGTGGATTGCTTTTTTCTATCTTTCGGCTACTTCTACAATCTGAACTAAAATGACCCAATCTACCACAGTTGTAGCACACTGTTTGGGCGTTTGCCGCGTTGACCGAAGATATGGGGTTGTCAAAAACAGGGGGTTGTTGGAAGTGTGGGATGTTCGAAACTTCACGTAGTGGATCTTTGAAAACTGGAAGAAACTCTCTGTCCATCGGGCGTGAAGATAATTGAGCCATCCAATTTTGATGTTTTTCTGCAACTGTCCAAGCAATTGAAAGCGCATTATGCAGAGGGAAGGCGTTATTTTGTTGAACTAGAGTATTCCAAACCATACTTGCATGTGTTTGCAAGGTGTATTCAATTGTGCTTTCGACTTCCCCTTCGGTTCTCTCCCTGCTTGGCATTCTATGAAACGCCTGTTCGAAACGCCTGAGAAACTGAGCTGTGGACTCATTCGGTAATGGACCTGAACGGAAATTCACGAAAGCGTCGACAGGGCTTCTGAGACGATTGGACAGTGAGAGGATTTGAAGTATTGCCTCTACAGTCATTGGCCACGTCGGACGGTGTGTTTTGCAGAAAGCGTTAACTTGCTTGAAATCTCCTTGAAAAAGATGACACACTCTCTGCGGCCATAGATGGTAGAAGGTTCCCTCCTGTACTAATGCTGACTGAATTTCCTGCAAATGCATAAGATTTTCGACGTCACTTGTAACTGTAAGAGGTTTCAACCCAGGTCTGAAAGGTTTGTTACTGTTTCTAAAATCAAGTGTAGATTTATCTAAGTCACCTTCCACGACGAGTTCGCACCAGTACTTCCACAACCACTGAATATATTGACTGTTATTGTTATATGATGCCCAAGTTTCTCTATCCAACCTGTTCACAATTGGGTCCGATAAGCACAGCAAATTCGTCTTCGTGCGAGGGCCGGGTGATTTTGGTGGTGCTCTAAATAGCCCTTTGCTCGGATTCCAAGTAGCCTGCAGGCCTGGAATTGATAAAGGACTTCTCTTGTTATCCATTTCAGGGTTTGAGTCTAAATTAGGGATTTCAACCTTCTCTCTTCCCTTAACGTCATCATAATTCTCCTTGATATGCGGCTCGCGAGAAAATTCGGCCGAGGACAAAGTGACGACCAGTTCCAATTTATTCATCCTTTCACTCAATGATGCTTGTTGTAGACTAATATTTCTGAGTTCCGCCAGTATTTCCGTTAGGGAGGGCTCTGGTGAGTCACTTGATTCCGTTCCCGAAGGTTTTTTCCCAGTTGATCGAAGACTATCAGATGGAGGAGACATTTTGAATATTTGAAAATAAGTTGGTAGTTGAGTTACCAGCGCAAATAGCTATTTGTGCGTTTACTTTTACGATTAACAAATGTACTTACGGTAGACTCTGAACTCAGAGCACGCCTGTAATCTTTATCACAGAATGCCTAGTAAGTTCGTTGAGTCTGATGTAAGTTGATTTGTTTCTCTGCCGCGAAACTCCTTAATAATACAAAACACGCTAACAGACCTGACGCGCTAATTTAGGATTACATAACAATAGATACAGATCTTAGTCATAGATCAACTCTCAACCTAGTATCTTGTAATCTGGATACACAGCTGGCTCAGACAAGAGGTACAGGAAGGTAGAATAAACGTCGAATGGATCGAATCCAACAAAATGATTGCTGATGGTTTTACGAAAATACTCCCAGCTCAGAAACACCAAATCTTTGTCAAACAAATGAATTTGGTTGATGTGGAAATTACTAAAGATAATAAACACTGTGCGATAACGGACTCAGATTCGGGTGGCGAATAATTTCACACTTTTTTGGATAACATTATCTGAGTACAGTTCAGTTTTGTGTCTTTATCATCAAAACTGGGGGGGTGTGTTGATCATGATTTCCTTTTGTTTAATTGGTTAAATGCTACTCCTTAAAAGTCTAAATATTTTATGCATATATGTACTATATTTAGCTCCTTTTCTAAGTGTCGGTTAAGCGGCTTTCGCGTAAGCTCGGTATCGGGCTCACCGAGCAGTTAGGAAAGGGGGTCGGAATAACCGAAGTTCGAGCAAGCATCGGGAATACCGAGGTTAGAGGCTTGACGTCACTGACTCTTGAGATGTAGTCGACTTCACCGAAGTACTGATAGCAGAGTTGTTCTAGAACGAAGAAAAGGAGAAGGAAAAAAGGATTGGCAAATTTTAATGTCTACATAAAAGGCTAGATAGATCCAGAAAGAAAGGACCGCACTTCTGAAATAAAAAACATTGACTGAAATCTTTCCGATTGACAAGACATCACCCTTACACTGGGTCTCTGAATTTTTTACTACAGACTGATACTTGTCTAGAAGATTGTAGGGAATGCCCTGTAAAATTATTAACTTGAAATAGGTAAAAGATACATCTTATAACAAATGAAAAATGAAATAAAAGTAAAAAAGAAAGTTAAAAAATAGTATACTGATAGGAGATTTGTCTATGTCAACGGGACATACTAGCGATGGAGCTGTATTTCGTCAAAAAAGGAGGTAGCCTGAAGCCAGTTGAAATATTTTCCTCCCTCCGCTGTCCCTAATACCCATCGGATTCCGGGGCTCGGGTGTCGAGGTCCGCCCTTTAAGCGAACGCGGTTTCGGCCGAGTCGGTAAAAAAAGAAGTGATCAGGTGATTTTTCCTGCCCCCAGGTGCAGGTAAGGAGTGCGTTTTTATGTGGGAAGCGGCCATGGTATTCTGCAAAGTCGCCGTGACCAGAACGGGCCGCAAGAAGAAAACCAATCGTGCGTCGATCGAAGCTCGCTAGTTCTGGGAAAATTTTTTCATTCGCACTGATTCTGAGCTCTCTGTATCTATCTGGAGTATTCCTGGACCAGTAAGTTGCTGTAGAGGCTTCATATCGTGCTTTGATTGAGTTGAGAAATATGTTAGATCTGATCGAATATGGAGTACGTGTGTTCGCGTGATTAGAAAGCGAGAACAGCACTAATGGTGCGCCAGTGTAGAATTTACATGTATTTATGGCCAGTGGTAGTAGTGATATACGAGGGATAATCATGACGTAAAATCTTAACTGAGAATCTGTTCCAATTAAACGCCACTACTCCGACCATCCTTATCTGCTGAATAGAGCCTATTATATGTATATCACCATGGACAAGTTTTAATTAACAAGTACAATTGAATTTATTTAAAGTACTCAATCGCACCATGGCCCGCATAGTCCATTCCCTTCAACAGAAATGCTTATGCCTCTGAAATCTTTAAATTACGCTGACAATCTGAATCTTATTTTTCACCATCCGTTGTCTTACCTGATACATAATTTCATTCAACATAAAACCCCTTTGAAAATTATATTTATATTTGTAACCAATTACCGATTTTTCCCTACCGTCTTTTTAAAATTAGCCTGTTGAAAAATTTACCCATGTTCTAAATTGGAAACGCTTACGTCGGTTCATGACGGGCTAAAAACTCTATAGTAATCATGGCCGTTTTTCTTCGGGTTGCTTAGTCTTCATCCCATAATCTAGAAGGAAGATATACGACATCGGTCGTAAGAAAGAAATGTCTCAGGTTTTAATTCTTTAATCAGTGTTTAGATTTGTCAGCCCAAAAATTAACCAGATCATAACAATTACCAACATTACAAGTATCGAGCCGGACCTTGAGTCATATCCAAAGGATAATAGAGTCATAAAAATTAGGTGCTGATTCGACATGTGCTTAGTACAAGCCTTCCTTTGGATTTTTCTAATAAAGACGAGGGTTAGCATTTAACTCATCGCTTGACAGTATACACTCGGTTAATTGCCACTTACTTTAGAGCGCGAGATTTTCTCGCGAGGTCTGAGAGCAGCTTTGTTACCGCCCCTTTTTAGATCTTCCAGCCGCTCTCGAGCTTTCGGGAAGTTTTGAGCTATTGTAAAATTTTGTTAGTATTAATAATCAGCTCGGCATAAATACGTACATGCAGCTCTCCAATACCATCTTTTTGCATCCTCAAGTTTTGCGGGGCTACCAATGCCAACCTCAGTGAAGTAACCCATTGCATACTCAGCTTTTGCTAAACCTGCCATTGCAGCTTTTCTTGCCCACAGGTAAGCTTCAGTGTCACTCTGTTGCAATACACCTTCACTGCCTGTGAGGTACCATCCACTAAGAGCTAGCTCGGATTGATGTTCCCCTTGAGCAGCAGCACGGGAGTACCACAGAATACTTAATCTCGGATCAATGGGGCAATTAAAAAGCCCATATTCATACGCGCAACCAAGCCGAAATTGTGAAAATTTGTAGCCTAGATCGGCAGCTTGTTGAAAAAGCTGGAAGGAATAAGCTTCATCTCGAATGACAGAAGTTTCGGTGCCTTGAGGTTGTTCATATAGAAGCGCTAATTCGTGGAGGGCATGAGGGTTTTCAGCATCTGCACGCTCGGCTGCACGTTTTAGCCATCCGATAGCTTCCCTGGGATTTCGAGGTTGGCCAAGGAGACCCTTTAGCAGAACAATACCCATCTTGTACATAGCTGGAGTATCGCCAAGCATAGCCGCTCTTTTATACCATTGTGTCGCCTTCAGCGGATCTTTCCGTGTACCACCACCTTCTTCATTACCAAGTTCACAGCATACTGCAGTACGGTATGCAGCAGCTGCATGGCCTAATTTTGCAGCCGACTGGTAAAGTGAGAAAGCTTCCTTAAAGTCTGTCTCTAGTCCAAGTGCACCTCGTCCATAGCAATCTGCTAGGTAGAACATTGCGTCAGGATTCTGCTGTGCAATAAGCTTTTTAAGAAGTTTATGAGCATCCATGATGTATCTTTCGCGAGCCTTGTTCCTTGCTCTCTGGTCAGGAATAGACTTAACAAGAGTCTCAGAAGCGTCTACTAGTCGACGCGCGAGTTGTAATTGAGTTGCCTGGTCGTCCGGATTCATTTTTATCATATTCCTTAAATAGTCGAGTTCAGCAGCTGTCACGGGAGCGGGTTCCAAGGAGAGAGATCCATCGTCCTCGGGAGTTTCCTGTGGAAACTGTTGGTCTGAAGATATATTACCATAGTTTCGTATGGGAACTGGTTTTTTGTTAACTTGCTCTCCGCTCAGCGATGAATATGAGCCTGCTTGAGTAAACATTGACTGCTCATCCTCCGGAACAAAGTTGGCGGCGTAATTTGAGTACGGGCCGTTTGAAAAATTACTAAAATCTTCTCTTTCAACATTTTGGTAGTGATCGAAACCTTGCCGCGCCAATACCGAAGTTGATCTTGGTGGTGGCTGATAATTATTTGGCGGTAATCGGGGATCGAAGTTATAAGGAACATGTGGTTCATTGTAACTATCATAATTGATAGGAGGACCATAATTTTGGTTAGGTTGAGATTCGTTTAAATAACCATTATCGTAACTATAATCATAATCTTGTTGCGTGGAAAATCCATTTTCCGCATATCTAGATTCGTTAATCTGTGACTGCAATTGCGGCCCGTAAGGATCCGATTGTATATTCAAAGGTTTAATTTCATAGTGTCCAGCCTTGGTTAGAGGGGGTGCTTGCATGTGCAGCTCAAAAGAGTTTCCTTTTTTATGAGATGCGTTAAGGTCGTCGTCGAAGTTTGGCATCTCAACATCAAACGAGGAGCGCCTTTTTCCCTCCTCCGGCTGATAATAGGTGTTGTAAATCTCGCCAAGACTCCCATTCCGTTGACGAGTGACCTGCAGAGCAATTTCATTCTGAGACCCGTTCAATCCAAAATCAAAATTATTGGCCGTTTTTGCAGGAAGCTTTCTATGTGCTTGACTTGGATGTGCAGTCAAAGATGTGTTGTGGCTTCTCTCGGATAAACCAGACTCTACCCGGTTTTCGTTTTCAGGAGCCCGCTCGTATCCTCTTTCACTGTAGTTCTTATCGACGGGAATTTTATTTCCAGCAGGCGAATTGTAGCCAGATCTAGGCAATCCTTGTCTTAATTCAACAGACTCTCCTTGTGGGAGATTCCTTTTCTGACTGGGACCTGTATTGGCGAAGCTCTCAAGCGGGTCCTTTCTCGGTTTGTCCTTGGGTAGTTCCTCTGAAGTTCCACCCATTTCCAGGGCTGCCATTTTTCTTAAAATTTCTTGTTCCTCTGACTGGGAAGTTTTTTTCTTAGCGCCGGAGAAAGTAGGAAATGGATTATCCCATGCTGTTTGCTCCGGAGAAAGTATTGCGTTTTTAACTGGTTTGCGCCTGATATGAGGTCCAGCTGCTTGATTGTAAATTAAAATATCAACAATACTTGGTGAATACCTACCTGAACCAGCAGTATCAGATCTTTCTATATTTAAAGGGCTTACCTTACCTCTTCCAGCGGGCCCATTTTGATATTCTTGTCCCGGTTCGGCAAGACGTCTTTGATTATATCCACCTCTCATACCATCTGCAGATGCTGATCGCTTTACTAAATCGAGACTATCCCCAATCCGCTGTATTGGAAGACCTTTTCGTCCCCCGTAATATTCCTGATCTTGAGGTGGAAAGTCGTTTCCTCTTGCGCTACCTGAGTAATTTTGACGTCCCTGAGAGTAAGCAGGACTTTGATTGGGGTACTCATTTTTATACGGATTTTGAGGCAGTTGGGGAGAGCTTGTGTTATTCCGACGCGTTGAAAAGTTCGGTGCAGCTGGCCCATTGTATGGACGTTGAGGCCCTTGAGAGAAACCTTGACCAGAGGCCATACTTGCTCTGTTGTTTTAATTTAAATAATTAAATGGAGTTACAATTTCTATAGAAATATGCCTCTCGATAACGACTTGTGTACTGGGTCTGTCAAAGTCCCGGTAAATTTTGTGTTGCAACGACTGGATCGTTGCGCAGATCAAGAGCGTTGATTAGTAAATATTCTGGTAAAGGGAGTATGACGACTACGGGTAGGGCACTGGGTTATCGAGGTTTCGACAAATCCCTTCCGACCACGGTTTAATTCATAGAAGAAGGTATAGGTTTCGCGGTGTAAATTCGGAACTAGCATTTCGCGTACTGACACAGAACCTGACGGCAGATAAATCCACACGAGCTTTTTCTATGTAGTAAAAGGTGTTGACGCCCCTTGGCCGGTCTTTGGATTGTTTGATTCCCGTTTCAAGGTCGTATCTGACTATCCTGGGAGCTCAGATCCTCTGTGGAAGATTGTGGCAATGTTTTGATAAACAATTAATCTAATATACTCTGCATATTTACATATCTATGTATCATTAGCCATACTGTGATTACCGCCACACAATGCAAGCCACACATAATGATTATTAATGGTCTACATTACGTAAGTCAAGTTATTTGTTTTGCTATGAAGCGAGTACTTGTTCATAAAGATCTCGTCCTGACTCAGATCTCGGATTTTCACCAACCCTTGACTCAGTCAATATGGCACCTAAGAAGCCAATCAATTGGAGGATGTATGGCAAGATGGCTGCTGTGTGAGCTCTCTCGAGATTTTTAAGAAAAGCGTTCTCTAATACCCTTCAGTGGCCTCATCTGCTGCATTGGTGGACCAGCTCTTGTCATGTATGTCACTCCCACGCCTGATGAGCTTATCTCGCGCTACAACCCTGACCTCAAAAAACGCGCGCTGGAAAACCGAGACCAACGGCAACAAGACTTTGACTCTTTCGTGATGAAATTACGCGAATACTCTAAGAGTGATAAACCTATATGGCTAGTTACGGCAGACGCAGAAAATAAAGAAAAAGAGTCAATGCTCGAGGCGATTAGAAAGCAACGTGAAGATAAAATAAGAAAAGATGAAGAGTTAGAGGAAGAGAGAAAGAAAAGGAAAACTAATTGGGCTAGTGTAGGTGAGTCATAGGTTGTAGAAAGTGGCAGACTGTGGAGAAAGTAGATGACATCAAATATTGTCATAAAACTTCGCATCATTATCTTAGTGCCAGGTGGCGATGTGCATTCCAAGGTTATTTCAAAAGTTATGAAGACATTGCCTTCACAATCGAAACAATCACTTATCCATTCATTCCTGTTTTCAAAACCCATTTTGTTGCCAAGTTATTTTTTCAATAATTGATTTTACTAGAAGCCACGTAAAATGCGAATCTTCGTTTTTTGACAACTTTACGTTCATGTGTATTGATATATTTATTAATTGGTAAAAACAAACGATGGCGAAATTATACTCGTCTTTTTCTGTAAGTTGTACACTGCTGTACCTCTCTATCGAGTTTGAAATGAGTCTAACTAGCGAAAAAAATTCTTTATTGCCTCCGTCGACTGCGCATTGATCTTCCTCTCACATCGAGCCACACGCCCCTCATTGAACATGTTCTTCATCGCTTGGAAAATGCTGGGCTTGATCCTTTCACATACGATTGCCCCATTGCCACAACAATAGCAAGGTTCCTCAGAGGCAAATCGTACTTATAAGTTTCTCGTTCTCACATTGACTATGGCTGAAGAAGAGGATGTAGGGGAAAGAAATACGACAAAAATAATAATTACTTTATAATAATAATTTTAATATATATTCAGCAACAATAAATTTTACAATGAGAAATTTCTTTTCAATATCACCGGGAACACAACATGCTTCTCCACCACGACATAACGTTGATTCGTTTTATAATTCATCTAATAGCGCAGCAAACAAATTTACACTCTTTAGGAAGCTACCCTACGAACTTCAAATCTACATCTGGAAATGTGCAATTCCAGATCCGCAAATCCTTCGCCTCAACATAAAAGCTGATAGACGCCTAAACGAAAGAGAGGAATTTTCACGCGACGATTTCGACTGGCAAACTGATAGAATAACTTCTCTTAACAGCCTCACGTTTAGCGCCCCCTACTCAAAAGCACCTGGCTTGCTCGCAGCCTGTAAGGATTCCCGTGCAGCTATCCTGTCCGAGTATACAGGGATCCTAAAATCAAAAGGCGACAAGATAATTCGATTCAACCCAGAAAATGACACGATATTCATCATTCCATGCAGCAATACCAGTTTATCATGCCAATGCCCGAACGAGACGCATTCTACTACGTCTGAGTCTTCCCATAGCTACAGGAAGCCGATGTTCCTTGGACTTGGCACGCCTGAGGTTCCGACTCAACGAACTCTCCAATATCGAGACTATTCAACCATCTTTGGCAGCATCAAAAAACTAATCGTGGTCTGGAGCGAGTTCTTCTGTGTGCATACAACTGATATCACATGGACATTATCTAATTTCACCTCCTTACAAGACCTTACGCTTGTTACGGCAGTCAGAAGAGATGCATATTGCCGGGCATATCTCAAAGCAGTTGGATCTCCCACAATTTGGTCTGTAGAGCAGATTTCCAGTCACTTTGCATCGGCGCAGTGGCTTGTCCAAGGCCTACGGAATGATATGATGACTTTAGATCGATTTAGGCGTATGCTAGAGTCACGCAGAAATCTTTATTGTCGAGATACATGGCAGGTTCCAAAAATCATACGCTTCGGTGGGTGCTTCACCGACTGGGTCGAGGGCAAAGAATAGAAATTAATCTGATTCGCGTGTGTGTTTGTATTCCCTTCGAGCTGGCTTGAAATCGGAGAAAGTCTAAGAAATTTCCAATCCACTTTATATTAAGAGATAGGATTTCCCCTGGTGTGGAAATGCTTTTATGATATGTAAATTGATATTGGCGGCGATAATGAAGTATGATACGTCCGTGGGCGAGCTCGGTGAGCTTAACAAAAATCTTAGGAGAAACTTTCAAATTCTTTGATGTTAGCTCAATATCAAAAAATGATGCAAATGATGAAATGTGTTTACGAAATTTAGCCACGAAAATGAAAGACTTTATTTTATGTCGAATAAGTCGAAAACAATGAATATTCTGTTTGTTATCTTAATTCGTGTACTAATGAAATCGAAATTACAATCTAGCAGGAGGACAACTTATTAAAAAAAATTAATTAATTCAATTATTCTAATTCGGCGTCTTTAGACCCACGTAGTTATTTTCGGAAGATACGTATTGTTTTTTGTAGAACGACTCATTTTGAGGTTAGAGGCACTCAAACTCAGATTTCATTTGCAGATACCACTACGAGAATAACGCCTTACGACATGTAACCTCTTCCGTGAATACTCCCCATGAGGAAAAGTGAGAGAAACCCACAGTTATCCGAATAAGCATTCGTCATCCCGCGAATACGATATCACTGCGAGAAATAAGGTGTGAGGGCCTTCCTGGACTTGAACCAGCTTTCTCTCGTCTTAAGTGGGGCATGTGTCCAAGCTACACAGACTCTATTTGAGAGAAGTGCTCGGACAGTGTACCACTGCACCATCCAACTCGAGGACAGGTTATACAGTCGTCCCTCTCTAACTCGATAGTGGGTCCCGGTATAAGTGTTGAAAATATTAATTGTAACTTGGACTTTTATATTTGCAACACTTACCCTTACAGGTCATTGTGCATGCAGGGGTAAGTATTGCGAATGTAAATGGTTGAATTTCAATGAATATTTTCAACACTTATACCGGGACCCACTATCGAGTTAGAGAGGGACGACTGCATACCTTATGGCCACGGTGGAAAGTTGGCTGTGGGTCTATGTGGGACTGCATCTCGTTTCAGAGATTATACCCCTACTAGTGTCAGACTAGCCAAAATCCAATACCATTGCCCGATTATCAAAGTAGCTATTCTATTACATAATTTTCCTTTCACCCCGCCAGAAACACCCCATTTTAAATTTTTTTTTTTTTTTTTTTTTTTTTTTTTTCTATTATCCTATTTCGGCGCCTGAAGGCCCACGTAGGTATTTTTCGGAAGATACGTATTCTTTGTTATAGAACGACTCATTTTGACGTTTGGAACACTCATACTCAGATTTCATTTGCAGATACCACTACGAGAATAACGCCTTACGACATGTACCCTCTTCCGTGAATACCCACCACAGGGAAAAGCGAGAAAAACCTGTGGCTATCTGAGCATGCTTTCGTCATTCTACGAATACAGTATCACCGCGAGAGAAGTGGTGTGAGGGTCCCCCATTTTACTTACTCGCTGAACTATCCTTCACAACATGTTTTCTCATCACAGTGATTTTTACCGTCTAATCTCCCGTACCTGCCATACTCTACCCCCAGGGTAAGTTTTCAGCATGCACTAAAACCTCGCTTATGAATATTATCCCCACTAGTCTTATATAATCCCTGCTTGTCTTCAAACCAAAAGAAATTGAAAATGTTGGCCTGAGTGATCAGGCTTTTTAATTGGACTGCTGCTTTGATCTCTTTCTCCCCCTTCCTTACCTACGCACTTTAATAGACATCGTTGCTGTTACTGTCTACAGAATCATAATCATCAGCATTTTCATCTAAGAGAATCACTTAATCGTTACTCTCAACATTTAGCATATTTCATAGGCCAACTATTCTTTAAAAGATGAGCCAGGTACAACCAGCAGCTCACACAAACAATGCCAAACGATTAAACAGAGATCAGCGTCTCCAGGTAAGCCCAATTTTCATGTTAAATAAATATCTGAGGTCACACGTCTACATCAAAACTCTCCACGATTCGGGATTGAATCAGACAAATATTGCAAAACAACTCGGCATGTCTCGAAACCAGGTCAGATACACCCTTTGTACTCCGTACATTGAACCCAAGAAAGCTGCAGGTCGACCCCTAACACTGTCCTCTTCTGACGTTGTCCGGATTGAGGCTTTCATAACATCATCCTCTGAAGGTCGTCGAATTTCATGGTTTGAACTTGCCCATGGCCCCTTTGGGGATTTTGGAGTGAGTGAAAGGGTTATTCAAAACGAGCTAAAAAAAAGAGGTTACGGACGTCATCCAGCGCTGAAAAAGTCTCCCCTTTCTGAAAAGGTTACAAGGAAGCGTCAGGAATGGGCCGAAGCCCACAAGGACTGGACTGTTGAAGATTGGATGATAATTCTTAGGACTGATGAGACGTGGGCCACAGACGGCCAACATAAGAGAGAATGGGTAATGCGAAAGGTTGTTATCTAGGTACCTCAATTAATAAAAAATACCGATCTAACTCTCAGTTCAAGATAGGTGAAGAAGTCA
Organism: Podosphaera xanthii; assembly: GCA_028751805.1. NCBI lineage: Eukaryota > Fungi > Ascomycota > Leotiomycetes > Helotiales > Erysiphaceae > Podosphaera > Podosphaera xanthii. The sequence continues at coordinate 652,032 of JAPWIX010000023.1, forward strand.
ACGCCACCTACGTAGTGGAAAAGGTGAGAAAGAGTCTTGGCTGGATGTTTTGGGGAAGTTCCGCAGGGATAGAGGAAGGTCCTTACCTTTTCTGGGAGAAGGAATGGGGGTCTATTACCTCAGAATCATACTCTCAGAGAATTGTACCGCTGATTGATGGAATGGTGAGCATGAGACCATGGGTTTCTGTGATGCAGGACAATGTATTATGGGATAGACCCGTGAGGTTGGTTCTGACTGTGCCAGAACCATATTATTTCCGCGAGGTTGAATATCCACGAGGCTGGTAGTTCTGTGGCTGAGATTCACGAGGCTGACACTCATGAGGCTACTTCTGTGGCAAGTACTTTGTGGCTGGTATTCGGTGGCTGGTACTACATCTACAACTTTCAAAGCTGGTCAGAAAGATTGTGTCATTTCATGTCACAATAGTGGAGGATGAATGTGTATATAAAGATAGGAAGATATGGCTGTAAATTCTCTCGGTAGATTTTAATAATTAACTGATTTTATATTTGGACTTGCTCTGGTGTTTACCACCATCAATTGATCCCGCGACACAATGCTCCTTCACACAGCGCAGCGGGAACAATCGAAGAGTTCCGGGAGAGGTTCATTACTCCGATCGACTGGCCTCCGTATTCTCCCGACTTGAATCCAATGGAGCACGTATGGGATAGTATGAAAGATTACATACAGTACCATTACCCGAGATTGGAAAAGGGAGGGCAGCGATCCAACGATGAACTTCGAGAAATAGTGAAAGAAGCATGGAATGACGCGACTAAGCCGGATAAGCTTGAGAAGCTTATCAGAAGCATGCCCAGGAGATGTGAGGCAGTCATACTTGCTCAAGGCGGGCCTGTAAAATATTAAATCTGCTATGTAAATTAAATTTGCATGTACTTGATTATCTGATATCGATGAAATTCAAAAAATGTTACCAATTTGAGTTAAGCTAGTGAGCTAGTGCCAGTGGTGAAAACCTCTGTCGGGCAAAAACACCATACAAATAATCCCTGTTAGAATGTCTGAAAACCTTATCTCAGAAAAGATGCTACCTAACTAGGCTTAAATGATCCGATTTCGCCCCACAAATTGGATCCACTGGTGAAAACTTACCCTGGGGGTAGAGTAATTGTTATTATAATTAATTATGAGCCTAATTAAAGTGTTTTATTAAAAAAATAAAACTCTCACATAAAAACGGTATTTTGATTTGATTTCAATTAACCCGTTCAGGTACCCAATGGGCCCATGCAGGTAACTATAACTGTATATATACATGAGGGGAAACCTTACCGGTGAAAACCCCTCGATTCTGCCTGGTTTAATCTTTACAATTTATCCCGGTTTACCCAGGTTCTCCTTCAGGAAGTGCAATTTTCACTATTCAGCCAGTGTAGATTCCGTCCTATCCCTTGCCAGATCGCTTTATTTTTTCTGACATTGCTGCTTCGACTTCCCCTGCAAGTCGAAACTGTTCTATCCAGCCTTGGGTGAGTATCCACTGCGTGATTCTAGCCACATCTTCTGGGCTGTTCATCATGGCTTCGAAAGACCTATCTTTGGCTAGTCTTAGGACTTCGCCTCTTCCCCTTGCCCACTGCGGACACGCCAAGACCATGTGCTTGACATTTTGGGACGGATATCCACATTGACATCTTGGGTCGTGTACTCCCGGGACTTTTCTTCTATACAGGTAAGAGTTGAGCCCGATATGCTCACTTCTCAGCTGAATGGCGACACTACTTTGGGCTCTGCTCAAGTTTAAAAACGGTATTATTTTTAAGTTTAATCGATCTGAGATGAAACTTCGGCACTATCCTTACACTTCAGATGAATCCGCCACTTCTAACGTCACCTTCAATGACTTTTTATAAAAGATTATCAAGAGATTAGTGTATTCTAGCGAATTAAATAAATTAGTAATTAAAGATTGGATTTAACAAATTTCCTTAGTTCCATGGGCTTCACGACGCGGGCAAAACCTACGATCAACTAACTAGCCGTACAACACTATCCAGGCCGTCTCCCAAGTATTGTCTGGGTAAACATTCCCTTTGCAAATTGACACGATCATACACTTATAATTGATAAAACTTAAACATCCAACGTTTACTGGATTAAATCCTCAGTAGAGGAGAGTTGTCGGCATCACGATGACCAACCCACCCCTCATCACCACTTCCCCTCCCCAAACCCTCTACCACCTAGAGCAGTTGAACTCCCAAGGCATGGCAGAAAGTGTTACGAATAGCTCAGTATTAAACGTGCAAAATGATGTTGAAATGAGAACTCCAGCCGGGATGTTCCAGCCAGCAGGATTTGGTAGTTTCCACTCAGCTCAGCAACACAACGATAGAAATACGACGCAACTAGACCAAATTACGCATCAAGTTTTGCTTAGTGAATTGACCAGAATGTACGACGCATTAGTTCAGAAAATCGTTATGGAAAATGGAGCGGTGGTAGCAGTCCTTAGGGCCGAGAATAAGGGCATAAAGCAAGAATTAGAGGCGCTTTTAAGATTTCGCAGGATAAAACGTATCTACATTAGTTACTAACCTCGGGGTAAACTCATCTAATTAAATACACTGAGCTGTAAACATCCAATTTCGCTTACCAGATTAGCCGAAGATCTCTCAGGGAGTTCTCGCTAAGGCTAGCCTTCGACCCGCTCAATTTTAACACTCCCACTCTAAACTTAGCTGCAAACTCCCACTAACGAAAATCGACATCAGACCAGTCCACTAAACCCAATTCACCAACAAACTTTTGAAACCTGACTCTCGGCAACGGTTTTGTCAAGCCATCTGCAATCATTTCATCTGTTGGAATATACTCTACGGCTATCCTTTGCTTCTCAGCCAAATCGCGAATAAAATGGTAACTTATGTCGATGTGCTTTGACCTTTCCGATAAAACAGGATTCTTAACAAGATGAATCGCTCCCTGATTGTCTCCTCTTGTCTGTACTGTTATTGCATTTTTCGCAACATATTGCGGATATCCCATGTCTCGAAGAATTTGAGCAATCCATTGGCCCTGTTTTGCCGTCACCGCCATCGCGGTGTACTCGGCTTCCGCAGTTGAAGTTGCGACGCTCTTCTGTTTTCGACTCAGCCAGAAGATTGCACCTCCATACAATATTCCGATCGATCCGGTGATACTCTTCCGATCGTTCCTGTCACTTGCCCAGTCGGCATCAGAATATACAACAAGTGAAGATTCTCCCCCAGGACCAAATCGGAGCCTACGACTGATTGTTGATCTCAGGTAGCGAAGGAGTTTCTTCAGAGCGGCCATATGGTGCTCGGCTGGGTCTTTCATGAATTGGCTTAGTCTTCCGAGAGCGAACGCGATGTCAGGACGTGTGTATACCATCGCGAACATTACACTCCCAATCATCATTGAGTACTCGGATGGGTCAACTCTAACGTCCCCCTCAGTGGCTGGTCGGAGAGAATCATACCCTTCAATAGGGATTTTCTGAACCTTGTGAGTTGGCTTTGGGAATCCAAATTTACGTAGGATTTTGTCCAGATAGTGTTCTTGATCGATGAAGATTGTGCTCTCATTCCTATTTCGAGTGATTCGCATGCCGAGGATCTTCTGGATCTCCCCCAGATTCTTGGTATTGAATCGCAACGATAAGGTTTCACTGAACCACTGTAAGCTTGGAACACATTTCCCAGCGATAGCTATATCGTCTACATATACCAGCGCTATGAGGGATTTTTGCTTGTGTGTGAATAAACACGGATCAGCCGAGTTCTGAACAAAACCCTATTTCTTTATATGCGATCGTAGTAATAGATTCCAATCCCGCGCAGATTGTTTTAACCCATAGAGGGAACGAAGGACACGAAGTGACTTGCCTTTAGCCACCTTGATTCCCTGAGGTGGCTTCAAGTACACTGTTTCTTTGATTTCGGATTCAGTGAAGGCGTTTTTAATGTCAAATTGCCAACATTCCAAATTTTCAGCAGCGACGATAGATAAAAATGCTCGCATAGTAGCCATCTGTACCGTTGGCGCAAATGTTTCAGTATAGTCCACCCCGTACTGCTGAGTGAAGCCACGCGCAACGAGTCTAGCTTTAAATCTTTCGAATGTACCATCTGCCTTGTATTTTACCGAGAAGACCCATTTCGTTCCTACCGTATTAATTCCATTGGGTGCTACTTCTTCTCTCCAGGTATAATTTGCAAGAAGTGACTGGATTTCTTCGTCAATGGCCTTCTGCCATAGAGATCCGTACTTGGGATCATTCACGGCCTGATTATATGTAACAGGAATAGGTATGTCACTATCGACCTTGGAACTTAAAAAAAGCGGTTGACACTAGTTCTTCAGTAAGGAAAGCGTTGCTCTCATTGCTTTCATTGTCAGCTTCTATTCTTTCCAGCATAGCTAACATAGCCTTTAATAGTTTTGGATCTGGCATATCGTCAACTCCGTCATCTAAACTATCACGCTTTCGCTTAGGCGCCATCTGTGATATAGTATGTAAACGAGAAGTTTCTGGTGTAACTGGTGTGGCTGGTATTGTTAGATTTGGCCCATTATGGCTCGAGAGCTCTGAAGTACGATAATTTTGAGATCGAACCGACTTTTCTTAATTCAGCGGAGTTGGAACTTTGGAGCAAATAGTCGTTAGAGATGTAGAGCTTTGCGGCAGAGAGATTTCAGTCTCAGAAGCTGGTGAGTTGGAATTTTCAAATGTTTGAGTTACATTTGAATAATTTGTAGGCCGTTGAGAATTTTCAGGTTTTAGCACATCAATTTTGGCTGAACCTACGGTCTTAGTATCTTTCAAAATAGACGGGTCCACAGATTTTAATGTAATGAGTTCATCTTGACCTATATTCTTTACAATTGGATGATCTTTCTTCTTCGTAATTTTTGACCTTTTGTTATCTAGGTTTTTTTCTTTTTCCACCTTAACTTTGCGGCTCGAAGAAGCCGATAAAATTTTCGTACATTTCAATGTCTTGTTTGATGATTGATCAATAGGTATTGGCGGAGGATTAGTAATTTTTAAATTATCATTTGTCTCATTGTTAGATGTAGTTTCTACTTGAGGGGTCTGGGGCAGAGCTTGATCGACTCGGTGTGTGGGAATTATATTATTCTCAGCTGGTTCGTTATCTGACTTGTGATCCGGTGCTTGAGAAACTTCAGGTAAAGGTATAAGTGAGGTATCATATGTCTCAACATTCAAGTCCTCTGGTTTCTGAACTGGCATAAGATGCTCTACTCCTGAATAAGTTCTCTTAACTTGCCGTGGAATAATTGGATTTTTTGATGGACGGCCACGTGGATTGCGTTCAGGCATTGTATTCGGAGTTCCATTTCCATCGATAAGCCTGCCGTTAGATAACTTCATGTTTAGGTTGAGATTTAACTTTCCCCCTTTTTTATCTTCAAAAAATTCCGCTCTTTTGACTACAATAACCCGTCTCAAATCAGGTGCCCACATCTTCCACTGCTTGGTAGTCTCGTTTACGTATCCGATGAAAACAGCATCTCTCCCTCTAGGCATCAATTTATCTTTTCTTGAGTGGCTGGGCATTGAATTAATATCTGTTGAAAGTCATGTGATATCTCTGTATTTGTATCACGTGCCTTGTTTAGTATTTTCTCATTTTATCTAATTGTAAAGTAGGTGCAAGTATCTTTGTAGAGGCAACAACTACAATAATACATAAATTCATAATTCTATTGTTAAGAAACTGATTTCGAGAGCAAGTATCCATACACAGCTGATTTAGTAATTGGTATGAAGTATACTCTTAATTCCACTGTCGCATAGATTTTTCAACAATATCGACATAAGGTGTGGCATGATAGCCCCAAACTCTCAAGTGATCAATTTCTTGTTCATGAATACCTGTCCATGCTCCTTCAGGGCTCAGCTGCTGATGTAGAGTTGTTCCTTGAACCTCTTTTTCAACCCATGGTCCACGCTGTAGTCTATTGCGAACGTAAGCCCCAGATTCAACAGCATAATCCCAAAATTCAACTGGCATTCCAGAATCTTCAAGAAGAGCACGTGCTTCTCTTTCACTCGATTGAATACCTCTCTCAACCGTCCCATTTTGGTTCGAACCATAAGGAGCTGTTGTCTGTGTTACAATCCCCCTTTTTGATCTCCACACTCCAAATATCTTTAGTATTTCAGGCGCTCCATCACTTCTCCAGGCCAAAATTTCTTCCCCGGATTGCCTCTCGAGGATGATAGAGAGTTCGTTTAACTTCTCCGGGAGCTCGGATTTGCGTGTAAGTAGAAGGATCCAAACCTTACGACTCCAGTTATCGATTACTTCAGCAAAATAGCTATTTCCTCGAATGGAAACAGGAAAGGGACCAGCTACATCAACACTTATCACGGCTAATCGTTTCGCTGGATGAGGTGCAATCCTCTTTGAAAATCTATTTTTGATATTTGCTCTTATACAAGTTTCACACTTTGGAAGTTTTTGTGGTATTATAATTGGTCTATGAAGGGTTGTAACATTATGCATCTTCGCAAGTGCCGCAGATCCGACATGGCCGAGACGTCGATGCATTAAATCGTAGCGATCGAGGCGATTTTTATGCATCATTTCTTTAGCATTCCAAACTGGTTTCGGATCGCCACTGGTAATCTCTGAAGGAGATTGAGATTTCATCTGAGAGTTTTCACCATCGATATTCATACCACCATCTACGGTTAGGACCTTGTCTTCCATTTGCACGTCATCACTTTCGGCATCCAGTTTGTCTGAGCCCACTTGGCCATCTGGGAGATTCTGACTGTTGAATGCATTTTCATTCTTCAACTTTGGCGATAAGATGAAGTCAATGGAGTATACACCATTATCATGTTGCGCGCTTAAAACAATTTGGTCAATCTTGTGTAAATACATTTTAGAGGCATTGAAGGAACCTTGGAGTCCAGCCTGCGCACAAGCTTTTCGTACCGACATGAGGTTTGCTCCCAGTCCAGGAACAAGCAAGCAATCTCTTAAAATCGCCATTCCACCTGATGTCACCATCCATGCTTCTCCCATCTCGCGGCAGAACAGTCTTCCACCGCCAACTTTAATAGTTCTTCGAGTGGAGCGTAGGGGTCCTTTAAAGAACTGACGTTGATCAGTCATATGTGAAGATGCCGCAGTATCTGGGTGCCAGGTGGCGGGTGATAGGGAGAGATTTTGCTTACTTATTGCGGATTTTGGAGAGAATGCCATATGCCCTTCTTCGATGATGTCGCCTTCTTCATGATCGGTGTCTAGAGCAGCTTCTTACTCTTCTTCATCAACATCGACGTCGTAAGCGGTATAGGCACGCCCACGTTTAAATGGTCTTGGCGATTCGAATCTGACATTTCGATCATTTCGTTGAGGCTTACTGTTCGATGACCGACTTGGAGATGTTCTGGGATGACGGTATGGTTGATTTAGGCCTTTTTCGTCCTTGAGGCGTTGTTGGAAGGCCCACTCTTTCGCTGGTCCTTTGTAGGGACAGGTATCGACTCGATGTTCTGTCGATTTGCACTGGTAACACCTGTATCCTGTAGCTCTGGAACGATTTTTACTTGAGCTTTCGTACTCATTATCATTGATCTCGTTACGTCTTTGGAGACGTGATTTCGGCCAACGTCCATTTGCGATTAGTCCGTCTTCACTTAGTACCCCTGCTTTCTGAAGACATTGTGTATTTTCGAACAGCCGCTGAAGAATATCTAACTTTTCATCGCAGTCTAAATTTGGTTGGGCATCAATGTTATCTTTTGCTAGTTTCCACTCAACTTCAGTCAAGCCGTCGAGAAGATACCCAAATAGGTCTTCGTTCCCGAAGGACCCTTTCTTCTCGGGCTTCAACAGTAAAAACCGCCTACGAAGAGCCTTCAAGTGAGCAAAACATTCTTCAGGTGACTTTCCGGGCGCTTGCTCCTCCCGATTAAAAGAGGTTATCTCTCTTTCTAGTTGTCGTAAATCTCCTGCTTTTACCCTGGAGTATTTGCCATAGAGAGCGTCCCAGATCCTCTTTGGCGACTCGTTGTCCTCGATTAGATCAAGGTAATTCTGGCAACATTGTCGGAGCCAAAAGACAACGGCTGACGAGTCTTTTTCCCACTGAATAGATACTTCATTATAACTAAAGGAGTCCTGACTTTTTACTTTGGGATCTTTAGCTTCCACGTGCAACGCAGCTACAGCTGCTGTTAAATTCTCGATTTCCGATGTGGCCCGAATTTTGATGTGATCTTTTGAGCAATATACATTCTTTTCGTATTGGCAGACATAGAATAAACCTTTAGACTCGAACCAAAGTCTCAAATCAACGAAAAATTGCCTCCAATTTGCCTTGGACAGTGTCTCGACAGGCCTTTTGAATGAGCTTGATTCGGTATACATTTTGCTAGGATGATTGAATATCTGAGTTTGTTGAAAGATTGCGTGTGCGTAATTAGTGAGAATTACTTGGGAATTACTTATAGTTACTTTGGGATTATTTCTCGGAGCACAGCCGGGTCATAACCTTTTAAGATTTCGCAGGATAAAACGTATCTACATTAGTTACTAACCTCGGGGTTAACTCATCTAATTAAATACACTGAGCTGTAAACATCCAATTTCGCTTACCAGATTAGCCGAAGATCTCTCAGGGAGTTCTCGCTAAGGCTAGCCTTCGACCCGCTCAATTTTAACAGGCGGTATGTAACGAGGTGCGTAGCATATACTTCGCACAGCGTGTCCCCGAAAAACTACCAGAAGAAGAAAAGTCTGTAAGAAATGCTACGGTTACAGAACAGGAATACGGGTCGGATGGTGCAGTGGTACACTATCCGGGCCGTTCTTCCAAGTACTCTCATGATAGGGTATTGTTCGTTGATCCGCTTCTTATAGGGTACAGGGGTTAAAGCGGGGATAAAGTGGAGATAAAGTGGTGATATTCCAGGTTACCTCACGATAGATCCACAGTATCCCTGTTAGCTTCAAATTTTAAAATCTTATGGCCTAAGGCATAAGAGATATGCATCTGTATATGAAGTCCAACGCCCACCTTCATGCCTGCACCTTTCTTCACTCGCGCACACCTGAGGTCGTTTCGTTTAAATCATTGTCAGCTATTTACTATTATTTTGCTCAACGGCATACTTTTATTTCATTCATCTATCTAATTTTTACTTCATGTGAGTGCATCTGAACCTTAAGTCAACTACTTTAGAAGATTTTAATTTACTGTACTAGATTGCCGCAAAGATGGATTCACCTCAACAACCTTCTCCATCATCAGCATCTCCTACTTATGCAAAACGCCTAACACAAACTCAACGTATTCAAGTAAGTCTGAAATCTACAAATTGATAAGGTTAAGAGAGTAACATGTGCAGGTTAGAACCTTGGCCAGTGAGGGACACAGTTACGTCAAAATCTCTCAACGCCTTGGGATTACATGGCGACAGGTACAATACACCATGAGCGTTGAAAATACCGAGCCTCAGTACTCCAGTGGTAGGCCACCTATTCTAAGTAGTTCCCAGGTCGATGAAATAGAATTTTTCGTCTGTTTATCATCGGAAAATCGTCGGATGTCATTTTTCCAACTTGCACATTTTATATTTCGGCACTTTGGTGTGAGCGAGAATGTGATCCGACGTGAACTGGCAAAGAGGGGATATGCACGCAGGATTGCACGATTAAAACCTCCTATCTCTTCAGTCAACAAACTGAAGAGATATGAGTTTGCCAGAATACATCTCCACTGGCGGAAGGAACATTGGATGAGAGTCCTCTGGTCCGACGAGACTTGGGCTATGAATGGTCGGCAAAGTGATCGTTGGGTCACAAGAAAGGTCAGTAGTTCCTTAAAGGCTCCTAAGATTTAGAGTTCCCTTGAGCTAAGTTTAAGTCAAAGATTGGGGAAGAGTACGAAGATACCTGTGTCCTAGCCAAGACGCGGAGGAGAGTTGGGTGGATGTTCTGGGGATCTTTCTTTGGACGACAGAAGGGGCCTTGCCTGATTTGGGAGAAGGAGTGGGGCCTTATCACTGCGGCCAGTTACTGCGAGAGGATAGTGCCTCTCATAGAGAGTGCGGTCTTTCGGGAACCAGGACTAGATGTGATGCAGGACAACGCCCCTCCTCACAAGTCGAGGCAAACTATGCGTGAGTTTGAAAGGAGGAATATTTCTCTAATGGAGTGGCCGCCATATTCTCCTGATTTAAATCCGATAGAAACTTTGTGGAGTTATATGAAAGCGTACATGGAGCGTCTTTATCCAGCGTTGGATCAAGGGGGGCAGCGGAGTCAAGGGCATCTTCGTCAAATAGTGAACGAGGCGTGGGATCTGGGGTTTAATGGGGATGACTTGGAGAAACTGATAGATTCGATGCCCCGAAGAATCAGAGCCGTTTACGAAGCTGAAGGCGGATATGTAAATTATTAGCTAGATAGAAGTATAATTTATTTATGAAATGTATTAATGAATTAAAAAGTGAATAGAGGGCTATAATGGACCAAAAAAGCAAAACCAACGAATATTTCGTTGTGAAATTTTTGCCATACAAATTTAAAGTTTAGGTGGGGAGATCTACTTATCGTCATGCTAATTCAAGTTAGTAAAAGCCTATATACCCTGTAAAAGTCGAATTTTAGCGCCTATACACGATTAATACCGTAGTATCAGAGTAGAGTCTAGGTAGCTTGGACACATGCCCCACTTGAGACAGGAGAAAGCTGGTTCGAATCCAGCAAGACCCTCACACCACCTCTCTCGCGGTGATGCTGTATTCGTAGAATGACGAAAGCATACTCAGATAGCCACAGGTTTTTCTCGCTTTTCCCTGTGGTGGGTATTCACGGAAGAGGGTACATGTCGTAAGGCGTTATTCTCGTAGTGGTATCTGCAAATGAAATCTGAGTATGAGTGTTCCAAACGTCAAACAGAGTTATTCTGCGTCACATACATATCTTCCGTAATCATTCGCGTCATAGCCTCAGGCTGCATACGCTAAAATGATTTAAAAAAAAAAAAAAAAAGAACAGGAATGCACAATCCAGTCCTCAAACCCACCCGTCACTAAAAGCATAGGTATTCCAGCCCGCCCAACATTTCAGACCAACACACAGCGCGCAGTCTCAATGGCAACAATAGCAGCAACGAACGTACCGTCTGCAGAGAAGCCTGCAAAATGGACTACAATAATCAATAAGAAAAGCCACAAGAAGCCAGCATCAAATAATGATATCCCGGGACCTTTAAAGAGTGTGGAAGAAGCAAAACGCAGAATCATCTTCTTACGGTCTTCAGAAGCACCCAAACTAACAGGCACTGTAGCACAAGATATACTCTATGCGTTAAATATGAAACTCTTGAGTTTGAAGCTGCCAGCGCATCTCCGGCTGGTGAAACTTGGGTACAATGAGCGCGGAAACCTTACGGGCCTCACGACAAGACAAACTACTGCAGAAACTATGATATCAAAGTTCCATGAATTATTTTTGAAATCAGCGCTTAGATTTGACTCTCATGTGAAGGAGGTAACTGCTAACCAGCAGTGGATAGGGCTGAAGGTGCATACGGTAGAAATTGGGAGGTACTATCCAGCAGGAGGGCTCGAACAGATTCGAAGAGAGGTAGCAGCAGGTCCGTCTGCCGTAGAGATGCCATTTGTCCCGAGGTGGATAGCACTTCCTGAACGCATGAAACAGATTACAAGAAACGGGACTCAGCTACACTCGACGATAAAAGTAACGGTCAGAACATATGCAGAGGCAGAACGCATTCTAAAGCAGGGGCTTCACTTTGGAGGAAAATTTCACAAAGCTGAACCATATACACCAGTAGGGCCTGATACGATGTGTACGGTGTGCTGTAACTGGGGACACACAACACATGGATGCCCTAACCCAGAGAAAGCTTGATGCGCAATTTGTGCAGAGTCACATTTGACAGCGGCTCATAAATGTCCAATAGCGGGATGCAAATCGCCAGTTGGTAAATACTGTAAGCTTCATGGCAGTTATAAGTGCGCAAACTGTGGTGGAAGCCACAATGCACGAGCAACAAGATGCGTTGACTACCGACGTGCAGTCGCAATAGCAAAGTCTGACCGCAACGAATGGAGGGAGCAGGAAAAAAGACAAGAGGAAAGAAATACGCTTACACAAGAGGATGAGGATCCATTCAACGAACCTGACGATGACATGGATTTGACTGGCGAAAATAACCATAATCAAACAGAGACGGTAAGTAGAAATATGGATGTAGGAGAGAATAACTACAGACAAACGCAAGAATATCGAGAGGAAAGATCTAGTATTTCGTCATTCGAGTAATCCAACACAATTGTCAAAAAAATTACGCAGTGTGTCAAGCAACTTTTCAAGTTGGTGTAGAAATAGGAGCAGAAATTTTATGCTTACAGGAGCCATACGTTGGGTCGGGAGGAATGAACCATCCAGCATATGATTTTAGATTTAGCAATGTAGGGGAACGAAGGCAGCAGCGGGTTGCGATGGGAGTCAAGAAAGATGTGGGGGAACGCTTGATTGTGAAAACAAGATCAGATCTCATTGACCATCCCTATTTACAAGTTGTGGACGTATGGGAGCTGAACACTCTAAGGAAGAAGAGGAGAAGAACCCGTATTGTTAATATTTATGACAATTGGGTTGGGCGAGATCAAATATGGCAAGGAAGCAGAGAAGAAAAGCGAAGAGCAATTCAAGATGCCGATTGGGAAAAAATAATAGATGGCAGAACAGTGCTAGCTGGAGATTTCAATGCCCACAGTCTGTACTGGAATCCTGAAGCTAGAAGGCGGGAACGGGCTGAGATATTAGAAGCACTAATCGACAAATATAGTCTGATCATCAACAACGACACGCCAATACCCACAAGGCCCAAACAAACAGCAGGGCGATCAGTCATTGACTTGACATTCACAACTCCAGTTTTAGGTTTTGTAGCAGCATGGTCAATAGACCCGGAGTACACGACTCCCCCTGATCATGAATTGATCACGTTCGATTTGGAGAATTAAGATGAGACAACAGGAAGTGTGGGACCGAGTAAAGAGACCACGGGATGGGCACTGAGAAACCTTCCCGAAGAGCTTGAGAAGGCAATGGCAGAACAGTGGAGAACGATTGCCGCGGAGCGTCCGAATGTTTCAGAAAAGAGTAGCAGAGAGGAACTAGACTCGGAGGCACAATGGATAACAGACACGCTTACTCAAATCTTTGATCGTTGTTGCAAACCCCTACGGGTATGTGCAAGATCAAAACGCTGGTGGAACGAAAGTATTAGTCAAGCTCGCACCAAACTAAAGGCATGCCGCAGAGAATATCAAAGACAGCTAATTTCATCATCACAGTACAAGGTTCAGCGCAATGCATATTACCGAGAAATACGTAAAGCAAAAGAAAATAGCTTTGAAAATTGGATACAAGGAGATCTGGACATACCAAACTTGCGGTCAAAAGACTCAACTCCGGAGAACCAACAGCAACAGTTACAGAGAAGTAAAGAAGACGAACAGCGGTGCTGGACAGCACTGCGGTATACGAAATCTTGGGCTAGCCCAGTAACGCCAGCCCTGCGAGATCCAGATGGGAGGTTTGCTGTTACGCTCGAGGAGAAAGAGGAAATGATTAGAAGAGTTATGTTTCCAGCACCACAGGGAGATAGCCATCCAGAAATTTTCCAGGAAGAAGGAAGGGCCTACCTAAAAGTGACCAAGGCAATAGTACAGAGAGCACTTGATCATCAGTCAACAAAAAAAGCACCAGGCCCTGATAAATTGAATTTTCTCGCAATTAGATTGCTGTGGAAGTGGGATGCGGAAAGAGTGGTATGCCTGATACGGCAATCTATAAAGATGGGCTACCACCCTTGCGCCTGGCGTACAGCGAAAGGGATACTACTCCGCAAACCAAACAAGCTGGATTATACTCAGGTCAAGTCGTACCGCATAATTAGTCTCTTGAACTGTTTGGGAAAAGTAGCAGAAAAAGTTGTTGCGGAACTTATAGCTGAATGGTGTGAACTCAGTGGGTCATTACACCAGGGGCAGATGGGATGTCGAAAACAGCGAAGCTGTATTGATGCGGTGGCCAGAGTCATGACAAAGACTAAAAAGGCGTGGGAGAAACGAAATATCGCGGCACTCCTCCTCATGGATGTAAAGGGCGCCTTTGATCATGTTAACTGCGAAAGATTGAAGTCAAGAATGCAGGGAATGGGATTGGATAAAAACCTGACAATGTGGGTTGGATCTTTCCTTACGGATAGAAGATTACAGCTAGTTATCGATGGCCACTGTAGTACCGAAAGACAGATAACGACTGGAATCCCACAAGGATCGCCCGTCTCACCTATCCTTTTTGCAATATATCTTAGCGGTATATTCAAAGCAGTGGAAGAAGCAATTCCCGGATGTCAGGCGACATCGTTTGCAGATGACTGTGGATTTTTGGTGGAAGCACCAAACGTCAAAGATCTAGCAAAACTTGTAGAAGAAACAGGAAACAAAGCCATAGAATGGGGTGAAGATAAGGGCTTGCAATTTGACCACGCTAAAACTGAAGTGCTGGCGCTAACAAAGCGTCGGAAACAGATGCCACAAATAAGTCAGATGGAAATGGTAATAAAATCTCATACCATAAAATTCAACAAAGAGGCAACTAGGTGGCTGGGAATATGGCTAGACTCAGCATTAAACTTTCGAGCACACAAAGATGTATATCTTCAAAAGGCACGTAAAGCAGAAGCAAGATTAAGAGGAATAGTCAGCAAAAAAGGACTGGCACCAGGATTAGTGCGCAAAATACAGATTGCCGCTGTACAATCTGTATCTCTGTATGGTGCAGAACTTTGGTGGCGAGACCAGAAAACATGAGCCCAAGAATACCAGAGTTTGATTTGTAGACAAGGACGTACGATTACTGGCATGTTAAAGTTGGCACCCATCGGTGTGGTGGTCAAAGAAGCTGGGCTAAGATCGGCAGCCTCGCTGTTAGACAACCGGCAAAGAAGATACGCGCTACGTGTACTTTCCCTTCCTAAAGACAACACACTCCGAGAAATACTCCCGGTCACGTTTCGGGATGGGGATGTACACGCACAACCCGGAGAAATTGAAAGTGGAGACTGGGACTGGCAAATGGATCTCAAAACCAAGAGATTGGGACAACGACTAGCGAATTCACTAGCAAAAGGCACAAAGATTGACACGTCCTATGGGTTTGAATACACACAAATAGTCCAACTGACAAAGTTTCCAGGAGAAGTGGAAATTGCCGACTCTCGAGAAAAAGCAAAAGATATATCAATGTCACATCGAGTTATAGAAAATGAAATGACCTATTGGACTGATGGGTCAAAGCTTGAAAATCAAAGAGCAGGGGCAGGCATAACGTGGATAAAAGGTAATGGAAAGTGGGAGTCTCGTAAAGTATACTTGGGCAAGAACAAGGAAATCTTTGATGCTGAACTTTACGCGATTGATCAGGCGCTTGATATTGCGCTCCGTGGAGGGCGGGGCCGAGGGCGCCTGACATCCCCAAAGACGAGAGAAATACTTGAAAGGACATCAAAAGTCCACATTTGTACTGACTCGAAGGCAGCAATCGAGAGGATCACTCATCTTAGGCCGGGGCCGGGACAGTGGCTAGCATGTCGTATACATAGGCAGGCACAGGAATTAAAAGACTACGGAATAGGAATTCATATTTTATGGGTACCGGGCCATACAGATATCGAAGGAAACGAACGTGCCGACCGAGCAGCTAAGGATGCAGCAAAAATCGGAATGTACGTTCGCGAAAGATTTAATTCGCTCTCCCACACTTCAAGGCTGATAACAGAATGCAAGTGGAAACAGGACCGTGAGTGGTTCAGGGCGCAACATCAAAAGCGGAAACCGGAGAGTAGAAGCACCTACAAGCTTCTGGATAAAAAGCAAACTATGGATAAAATAGCTGCTGGAGCAAGAAAAGGACTGGCGTCCATTTTCTATCAGCTTAAATCAGGACATGCACATACGGCGGACTACCTATTTAAAATTGGAAAAAGCAGCTCAAGAAGCTGTATACACTGCCAAAACGCAGGGACGCAGACTGTTAGACACTTAATGATGGATTGCAGAAAGTGGAGACGTGAGCGAGATAACATGTGGGCCGAAATGAAGAAAGAGGGTTGCAATTTGAGGCACAATTGGTCAAAGATACGGGATATCTTTGCGGATGAAAAAGCCACAGCAGCCGTATTGAGATATCTGTTATGTACTAACATAGGACGAAAGAGCAATGAAGAAGAGGTGGAGGAAAGAGAAAGAAATCGCCTACTGGATATAGGTATAGCAGATCTAGATGAATATGAAGACCTGGGAGGATAAATAGATGGACAAGAATCGGCAGGAGGGTGCGTAGATGAGTAGAGCGAGCCAATGATATCTTTAAAAAAAATAAAAAAAAAAGATATGGAGAGAGGAGGGTATGTCAAAAACCCAAAAGCCCCGCTCATTTGTGGAAATGAAGGGCGAGAAAAGGTTACGCTAGGCGTAAGGTAACAAATCAAAATGTAGAAGGCGGTTTAGGTAGATTCTAAGTAGTAAACTGGTTAGCTTCCAAGGGCGTATCCCAGTGGGATTAGAACCCAAGAATTGATTAATAATAATAATAATAACTAGCCGTACAACTGCAAATCACTCGTGGGCAAGTAGATTACGTAGTAGTAGTAGTAGTTTTGTTTATTCGTGCTATGTAGACTCCGAGACTGTTATAACACTAGGGCTTCTCTCTGACTCAGGCCACACCTTTTACAATGCTCCTATCCCCTTTTACCTCGAACCTAAGATCATTGATACATTGACCCATAACGGGTAGCCATTTAGCTCAATAATTACCCGTAGAATTCAACCACCTTTTCTACAGAACCTTCTGCTCAAAAAAAATTGAAAAAGAGCAGCCATGGAAACCGGTACGCGGGAAAGAGTCTCAAAAAACCTGCAACTCCAGCCAGGCGAAGCCTTGACACCAGAGCCACACGAGGTGCGTATCCCCATCTGCATCTCCCTAATATCCCATAGTCCAGATATCCTTCTTATACCGACACCACCAGCGCTCAGGTAGCGGTGCTCTTTCCTCGGGAGACAGTATAATGCCAGAATATCTGTAAACAGTGAGAATTCATCTTGGTAAAAAGGGCCAACTTAGTCTGATCCATCACCACCATAACGGGAGCTGAGTACGCCCCGGAAACTCGTTTGGATGACTTTTCCTCCGTGACCAAGTAATACGTGTTTCTGTTGGCTCTGAAGATAAACTCCAGGTTCGTAGGGGACACCACGTACAGGTAGAAACGCCGTCTTTGTCCCCCAAATAGGTTACGTAAAACGCCGAAGAACCATCATTTCTAAGAAACCTAAAGATTGCGAACCGACTATTTCTCCGGATGATGTTGATAAAGCTGTGGATTTTGGCAAGTGATCTCTTAACAATAGAAGACTAACCTTCTTGGAACTTAAATCTGGCCCATCTAGGTATTTGGATGTTAGCGAGCGGATTATACAAAAAGAACTACGTGTTTGAGGTCTCAAGCGCCATCCTGCATATCGAAAGTCTCCATTTTCTCTAGGGACAAGAAGGAAGCGGAAATAATAGGCTGAAGCCCATTTTCATTGGATCATCGATGATTGGGAATTTATTCTCTGGCTTGACGAGACCTGGGTTCAGGATGGTAATGTTACAGTTATGACTGGCGAAGTAGTATTATAGTACTAACGTGCGAGTAAAATGTATGATTCGATGAACATGATGGTAATGATGAATGAGTACGAAGATGAAGATATGTATTTTTTAACTTATCCTGTTGTGGTTAGCGATATAGTCGTTCCTCTCTAACTCGATAGTGGGTCCCGGTATAAGTGTTGAAAATATTCATTGAAATTCAACCATTTACATTCGCAATACTTACCCCTGCACGCACAATGACCTGTAAGGGTAAGTGTTGCAAATATAAAAGTCCAAGTTACAATGAATATTTTCAACACTTATACCGGGACCCACTATCGAGTTAGAGAGGGACGACTGTATTAGTGTTTGTTTAGTGTAGACACAAGGTAACAAGGGCATGACCTCATACACACCTTGTACCCTGTATGCATTGACGAGCAGGCTGAACAGTCGGGGATGTTGAGTTATATATACCGAGACACATAGACCGAGTCGTGTACGCCGAATCATATGTACCGAATCGAATATGCCGAGAATGCCAAGTCATGTGATATGCAAGAAGCGTAACCTATGCGTAGAGGACTTGAGATAGAGTCTCCAACTCTCTGAATCACTCATATTCCACCGCATACAAGACTGATCAAAATTATGACCCAAAATACAAACTCTACAAACAACTTCCCTTTCATTCCCCTTACCCAACACCCCCCTCCATTTATTTCAACCTGCCCAGCCTCAATAAGCGGGAGAGAGTCGTTGACAAAAATTCTGCTTTCAACCACTTTAGCCGCAGAAACTAGAACACAAGAAGTCAAACTTTTGTTTGGAAACATAGCTAAAACTCTCGATGAAGCTAAATGTAGTAGCAATCTCCCCAAGCATCTTGAGAAACCATTTCAAGACTTCATAGCCGATTTAAATATTGTTGCCCTAAGCCACTTTGAACGCCATGTCAAAGGTACCCCACTGCCATCTCCTCCTTACATAAATACAAAGGAAAAGAAAACAGAACCGAAAGCTACTACTGCTGCCATAATCCCTTCTACGGTGCTACCTCATCCAAAAAAACCTACCTGCGCCGCCGTCACAGAAGCTCCTCCGCCAATGTTAAAATACCCACTCCCTGCAAAGCCCAAGAATATAATCGTTCCTAAGCCTCCACCCAAAAAAGCTGAAGACTACCGTCTCTTTGTCCGAGTCTCTGAAGGGCACCCAGCTCAAACAATGTCGCCCTATGCTGTTTTGCTAGGCATTAATACTTTCCTGAAAGAAAATCTCATTCGTGAGATCCAAGTTATAAAAACTGGCTTTGCTATTTGCCCCATGTCTGTATCCGCTCGAGATACACTATATAGCCGTATGGAGGAGATTGAAGCATATCTTTCGACACGAGGTGAGTGTAAGGCAGAAAAACCGACAAAACACAAGGCATATCTTCTATCAGGTATTCCTCGTTCATACATAGGCTTTAATGGCTCAACACTGGATCAGATAAATACAACAGGAGATATGATAGCTGAAGCTATTCAAAGTCTCACTAATATTGCTCCAATCAATGTCCTTGAACCTCGCAACTTTGACGGGTCAGAGCACCTAAGCCAGAGGAACTGGGTTGTTTTGTTCCCCGAAAAAACACCTAAATTGTCAAGAGTCCTCCCTCTTTTCGGTGTACAAGTATACACTAAGCTCCTACAAAAAAAGATTAAGACACCACAATTTGGAAAATGTATGTATTATATTCCATCACATGACGCTGTAGTTACGCGGGGTAATAATCCCTGCACGAAGAGGTATATCATAGACGCGTTTTAGATTTCCTAGAGATAGAATCAATCAATCCATACGACTTTCATAGCTTTACTATTCGAGTAGAGACGTGATATATCCTGTATTTCTAACACTGATCAGTGGTTAACTTTACAGGTTAGCCACAGATAAGCTAGGAAACATACAGAAGAGTATTCCCTGAGATAACGCGCCCTTTGGACAAGTTCGATCGCTTCAAGTAATCGTCCCCCACTGCCCCCGGTAATCAGAGTGGATATTAGCTTGCGAAACTGATCTTTAAGGATTCTGTTAGAAGAAAAAAAAAAAAAAAAAAAACACCGATTCAAACCACAAGACGCTCCACAAACATCTTGAAACCTACTGTAAAGGCGTTTCTATCAGCTTAATCTCTATTCGGTCAGAATAACATTATGGCAAGACAAATCATACCTAACGAAATAGCTGCTCTTGAGCGATTTATTGATCCAGAGCTTTTGGATGCTCCGAAGTTAGATCCAACGGCCAAAGGCGTTGAGAATAAAGTGTTGCATACTTTTATAGCACGGAAATCGAGGTGGTATGTTGAAAATAACTACTTTGGTGGACGTCTTTGGGAGGATTTCCAAGAAGATTTTGACGAATGGACAATAGAAATGCTAAAAGAATGTGAAAAGGAGGTTCTTCATTGCCTTCGAGACACTCTAGCAAGGCGTGGGGTTTTCATTCCAAGAGGAAAAGATCGGAGAAAACTTTTCCTTAAGTTATTTGATGTATTAGGCGAGAAAGAGTTACATGTGTGGACTCCAGAGGAAATACATGCTCAAATTGACCATGGAGGGGGATTTATTTCGAGCTACAGGCCACCAATAGCCAGGACTACCGCTCCACTTCCTCAAAACAACCAAGAGGATGATATGACCACCGAACAAAAATTAAATTCCTCTAAGATTCCATCCATCCAGAACTTAGGATATGGCAATTCTTTCCCTGAAACTGTAAAGACGCCCTCGAAATTTGAACGAAATACACTTGAAGATCAAGTACGGCAATTAAAATTAGAAAAGATGACGCTCTTTCAGCTAAAGTGGTCTCAAATATATGTCTTGATCCACCGGATGGCTTTGTTAAACAACTAACAGATCTCGGAAAGTTATATATAAACAAGGATGCCAAATATAGCGGTGAAAGATATGACATTCTAAGCAGTAAACTAACAATATTTAGAGATTATTGTCGAAAAGTAGGCTTAAAGGAAGCCCAATTTCACAATGCTTTTTCATCAATGCTAAAAGGAAATGCCCTCGACTTTTACTACGACCAGCTTGTAGATAATGGATTTGCATTTCAGGAGATGGTGAAAATGATGAGGGATCATTTTGAGACGGAAGAGATAAAAATGGAGTACCTATCCCACTGGAGAAGAACTACACTTGCCTCAATCAAGAAAGAAAACCCCGAAAAAAGGACGTCCGAGTGCTTCAATATAATGGTTGTCAAACTACAGAAGATCCAACGTGGTCTACAGGGATCGTACCATTTGAACCAAAACATCAGAGATCAGGTTCTAAATGGTTGCCAAGGAGTCCCAGAATGCAAAATGGCACTGTATAACCCGGCTTCAACATTTGAAGGTGTGGCCGCTCAGATAAGAAATGCTCTTTACACTGAGGAACAACAACCCAATGTACTGGATAATTTTCTTGCGACGTCTTCAGCCCAATCTTTGGGCACGGATCAGAATTATACAGAGCGCAAATATCAGGGTGGCCGTGCTACTGGAAATCCTTACGTTAAAAGCTTCAGCCAAAATAATAAAGAACATCCACAGAAAACAAGACTCCATGACTTCCGATCTAGTAGACAGAAAAAGTGTTACATTTGTGACAAATTCGGATGCTGGTCAACATCACACTCACCCGCCGAAAGAAGGGCAGCATTCTCTAGATTTTCAGAGAGACCTTACTTTAAAAATCGACCGGCCACAGTCGCTAAGTATCAATCCTTTTTGGCTGAGTGGGAAGGAGTAGAAGATATGATTGAGATAGAAGAACGAGATGAAGTCGATCAATTTCTCATTGAAATGGATAATGCTGACAATAGCTATGACGAGGATGCCTACCAAGATAAAAACTATGATAACGAATATTTTCTCACAGAGCTTGGACCTGCAAATCCCTATCAATTAGTTAGCTATTTGACTAACCAATCAACCCTTCACTTAATTACTGCACAAGATATTTTCAAGGGTCAAAAACAGAAAATTTTATCTCACTCAATATCCAACTGTCCAAACTCTGTCTTGGAGGAAGAGAGTACAATTCTTCCACGTTACTCTTCGGCTGAATTTCAAGGTATAATTCCAGACACTGGGGCTGCAGGAGTATCTACTGCAGGACATCCTCAAGTAATTGCCCTACAAAAGCGATACCCTACAATTCAAATTGACAAATCAAGAGCAGGGGAACACCAAATAAGATTTGGAAAAGGAGAGGCTATTTCACTTGGTACAATTGAGGTAGTTACTCCGGTAGGTAATATCACATTCCACGTGGTACCTACGTATACTCCATTCCTTTTTTGTCTTCAAGATATGAAGGAAAAAGGTGTATACCTTGATAATTTACAAAATGTCCTGGTACAAGGCGAAAAGCTCATACCAATTATTATAAAATTTGGTCATCCATGGATGTTATTATATCAGACGGAACAAAGTATTGCGTACTGTAATCTTACAGAAAGTGAGTTAAAACGATTACACCGCCGATTTGGTCATCCCTCTGTTCCCAGGCTCATAAATTTATTGCGCAATGCTGGTCACGATGTGGAAAATCAGGTAGTGGAAAAGCTTACGCATTATTGTCGTCAGTGCCAGCTGCATGGAAAATCGCCTGGGCGATTCAAATTTAAATTACCCAAAGAATATAATTTCAACCACACTGTCTCTGTTGATATTTTTTACCTTGAAGGCAATAATGCGATCCATATTGTTGATGAAGCCACGGGCTATCAAGCTGCCAGATTCCTATCGAACATGAAAGCTTTAACTGTATGGAATGCCTTCAGAATGTGCTGGATAGATGTATACTTGGGGCCCCCAGACTTTGTAGTCCATGATGCAGGTACTAACTTCGCATCAAGAGAGTTTCGCCAAAATGCAAAATCTATGGGAATTCAGGTTCGAGAGGTCCCAGTTGAAGCCCACAACAGCATTGGCAAAGTTGAACGCTACCACGGCGTGCTGCGGAGGGCATATCGTATAATAAATGATGAATTGGCAAACCAAAGAATTTCAAAAGAAATTATGCTTCAGATGGCTGTCAAAGCGGTTAACGATTCTGTTGGACCCCATGGACTTATTCCAACTCTCCTTGTGTACGGTGCATATCCTCGACTAACCCAAGAATCAGCACCCTCCCCATCAATTTCAGCTAGAGCTGAGGCAATTGATAAGGCCATGAAACAGATCACCCAAATTCAAGCGAAACGAGGAGTTAGGAATGCCCTAGCGACAAGAAATGGTCCAAATACTTCTCATATCATGAATGTTCCTTTGAATTCAGAAGTTTTAGTTTGGAGAGAGAATAGAAAATGGAACGGTCCTTACAGATTGGTTGCGGTAGATATAGACCACCAGGAATGTGTGGTGCAGTTGCCACATGGTCCAACAAAATTCAGGACAACTGTAGTAAAACCTTTTTACAGAGATGAAGATGGAACTACTATCCCATTGAGTTCTATTCAATCAAACGAGGATGGTAATCAGGATATGAAAGCGACACTGGCGGATTCTATATTGTTAAACACAATATCAAATCAAAGTCCTGATGAGTCAACTGGAAACAAGAAAACACCAAATAAATTTAGATATAACCTAAGACCTATCCCAACGAAGTCTACTGAGTTAATGGAGGAAAACTATTTCTATGTGGATGATTCAGAAATTGAAGATACAACTTCATTTGAGGTATATCTGTCAACCAAAGAAAAAGCAGACCTCGAACTCTCAATCAAGCTACGAGATGAAGGAATCATAAATACACCTGGAAAACCATTCGAGCTTTCGGATCGTGAAGAATTTGAAAGTTTAATCAAAAACGGGGTCATCAAACTTGAAAAATTTGATCAGACAAAGCATGGCAATGTTAGGCTATTCAACTCACGCTTAGTTCGTGAGATCAAAGGCAAAGGAACGGATAGCCCTTATGAAAAAACTCGAATGGTAGTAGCTGCTTGGGGTGACGAAGGAAAATCTGAAATATTGACCCAGTCCCCTACGCTTCAACGCGCAAGTCAACGATTGATAGCGGCTATCAGCCCGTCTCTTTTAAAACTAAAGCAAGCTGGTTTCAGCAACATGGGTATCTGGCTCCGCGATATTAGCCAAGCATATACTCAATCAACAAGCATGCTAAATCGTCTGTTCTGTGCGAATCTCCCACGAAAATTCAAAGAATCCTATCCACCAAGTACAATCATGGTAGTTCTCAAACCTCTGTACGGTATTCCGGAGGCGGGAACTCACTGGTGGACAACATATATGGAGCATCATGTGAAAGAGCTTGGAATGAAACCCTCGACTTATGATCCATGTCTTCTAATCTCAACTGAAGATATGTTTGGGCTAGTCGGAATGCAGACCGATGATACCTTAATTTTAGGTGAAACTGGGTTCTCAGAAAAAGAAGAAAAGAGGCTTAAATTTAACGCAAAGCCAAAGAAAAAGCTCTCTTTGGACACACCGCTCCAGTTTAACGGTAGCATCTTCATTCTGAATAAAGACTATTCAGTCGACCTTCGACAAAATGGTCAAGGGAAAAAGATTGAACTCATTGACTCTAGCTTAGGCCATAATTCAACAATAAAACATGATTTGGCTATAAACTCTACAATTAAGAAGGCCTACATTCAACAACGTGCTCGAGGTGCATATCTCGCATCAATTTGTCAGCCAGAAGCGTGCTATGAACTTTCGGTTGCCGCTCAAATTCAAAATCCCTCCAGAGACCATATCACTAAACTAAATGGAAGATTGAGCTGGCAAAAGAATAACCTAGAGCGAGGATTGAAAAATGTACCTCTAGACCTAAAAGTCGCGAAACTTTATGTTTTTGTGGACGCCTCTTTCGCTAACAATGCCGACCTATCTTCACAAATAGGCTTCGTTATTGTTTTAGCTAATGAAATTAAGCAAGAGAACCATAAATTCTCTATTAATGGGAACATTGTACACTATAGCTCTACTAAAAGCAAACGAGTGACTAGAAGCGTACTAGCCTCGGAAGTTTATGGTATGGTGGGAGGTGTTGATATGGGATACGCTATCGCTACAACCATCAATCTAATTTTCTCGCAGCTCAAGCTCCCGGATATCCCAATGATCGTATGTACCGACTCATATTCATTATATGAATGCCTGGTGAAGTTGGGAACCACAAAAGAGAAACGTTTGATGATCGATATTATGGCGCTCAGACAATCATATGAACGACGAGAGCTATATGAGATACGATGGATAAATGGTCTCGATAATCCCGCAGATTCTATGACGAAGGGAAACCCAAACAAAGCATTGGAAACATTGATTGATAAAAACAATCTTGAAATCAGGGTAGAAGGCTGGGTAAAGAGGGAGTAATATGATCCTTGGCCTAATACTCACATCACGACGAAGTTTCTACAAATATTTCCGAAGACAATCGATATTATTCCCTTATCAGTTTTGGCAGCTAACAAGAACTCACTACTTTAAGATTAACCACACAAGTGGACAGTTCTGACGATAAGTTTAGAGTTGCCAGTGTATGTATTATATTCCATCACATGACGCTGTAGTTACGCGGGGTAATAATCCCTGCACGAAGAGGTATATCATAGACGCGTTTTAGATTTCCTAGAGATAGAATCAATCAATCCATACGACTTTCATAGCTTTACTATTCGAGTAGAGACGTGATATATCCTGTATTTCTAACAGAAAATGCTTTGGTTGGCACAACGAGTGGTCCTGCGTGAGAAACCCCCGCTGCCGAATTTGCGGGTCCACACAACATGTTGAGAAGGGACATACTACATGTGACCCTTCAAGAACCACGAATGTCCACCCAAATGTGTTAACTGCCATGGGCCACACCCAGCAGACTCTCTGGAGTGTATGGTAAGACCAAGAAAAGACCAGAAATTACCCTCGAAGAACGAAATTGTACACATCCGACAAGTAGCATCTGCTGCCAGAATGCGCTTGAAAAAAGCTCACTGTGAAATAATTTCAACCCAAACTGTCCAAGTCGCAACAACAGATAAGGAAATACATAACCAAGCAAATCCTAAACCAGTCAGAAACCTCTTTACTGAAGCATCCTCTCCAGTTCGTGGTAGATATGCACATCCATCAATCCGTTCTCGCAGCAGAAGCCCCCAGACTAGTCCTATCCGTATGAATGAATAGTACCACTATACCTTTCAATATCCTATCAGTAAATGTGGGCCGTAGCTCCACTGCTCACGAAATTGCTCTTAATATTGCCTTTGATCTAAAAATTGATGTTTTACTCATACAAGAACCTTACATATTTAGAGATATCTCAAGAAGAATCTCTAAAAAACATCCTGCTTTTGAATATTTTTGCCCAACTGATCATTGGTCTGTTCGACCTCGAGTCCTTACCTACACCAGAAAGGATAGAGACTGTACATTCTCTCAAGAACGCCCCACATCACTGAAAGATGTGGGCAAAGGAGATCTATTATTACTCTCGCTTCAACCCTCTCGGGGATCGCGACTTTTAGTAGTTAATGTTTACAATGCCCCTCCAGGATCTACGAATCCGGGCGCCGGCGTAGATCACCTACTTTCGTTGACTAGAAACTTCACCAATATTAATGTGCTAATTGCTGGGGATTTCAATCTTCATCACAAGGACTGGCACCCATCTTATACAGGATCACCCTCTCCGCAAGCAGAAGATCTTAATGAATGGCTTGAAGCTAAACAACTTTCATTAATCTCTGAAGTAAATGTCCCAACACACAATAGGGGAAACGTATTAGATCTCTGTTTCGCTTCACAACAACTAGTTTCCACAGGAATCATCGCCTCAGTCCAAACCGAATTTGGGGTGACCTCTGATCATTTCCCTATACTAATTACAATTCCAAGTTTTTCAAAACGCCTGCCACCAGCTTCCAAACCTCGATTTGGGATGATCGACGAGAAAGTATTTTGTAATTTACTCACAATGCAGATTCAAGATTTAAACACTCCTGTGCAAAAACTGGCTGTGGAAATTGAGATTAGGGCCGAAAAACTCACCGGAATCTTACAAACGTCAATCTCAGGCTCAGCATCTTGCTCTCTATCGCATAATAAAGGGCAACCGTGGTGGGACCAGACTTGTAGGAAGGTCAAAAGAAAGTTTCGAGACGTCTCTCGCTTTAGCATTCCTAGCTCAACTGATAGAAAGGCCTACAGAAAAGTAGTCAAGAAAGCAAAATTGAATTTCTTTTGTAAAAAACTCGATGAAGCTAGTAATGCAAAAGATGCATTTGAAATCTCCAAATGGCACAAGAGCAAGGGACAATTTCGCACCCCGCCCCTAGTAGATCCACTTCACCCTGAAAATGAACCGGCTCATACCCTAGAGGATAAACGAGATATATTAATGAGAAACCTACTTTCCAATCAAACAGATACAGAAGATATATCTCATCACATACCTACGGTCCCGTCTTGCTCCCTCCCTTTCCCACAAATCACCGAAGAAGAGATATCAGATGCTATTCTCAGGACCGGATCCACAACACCAGGTGAGTACGGGATACCTACAGCTTTACTACGCCTTGCTTGGCCTCTAATTTCGGCTACTGTTTCTGATCTTTTTCAGGCCTGCATCGAAGTCAGATATCATCCTAAATGCTTTCGTACTGCAATCTTAGCCATTATTGAAAAACCAAACAAAGTGGATAGATCATCCCCGAGATCATATCGACCAATCGCTCTCTTATCAGTGTTAGGAAAGGGGCTTGAAAGATTGATGGCTAAGCGCATGTCATGGATTGCAATAAAATACAAAGTTCTTACCCGTAAACAATTTGGTGCTTTACCGCTATGATCATCTACTGATCTCACAACATGCTTAACACACGATATTGAAGCTGCGATGGCTAAAGGCTGGACTGCCTCAATTGCCACTCTGGATATCAAAGGGGTATTTGACGTAGTATTACCGGGTAGACTAGCACATAGGCTTCGAGAATAAGGATGGCCAAGCAATGTCTGCAACTGGATATCTTCTCTTGTAAGCGAACGCAAAGTCTGCATCCGACTGGACAGTGAAGTAGGACCTGCAGAACAGATTCAATGCGGACTACAACAAGGCTCTCCTATTTCACCTATCCTATTGTCACGGATAGCATATAAAAGCAAAGAGCATTTGTATACAGAATGGTAAGTTTATATTTTTACTATGAAGAAAGAATCTCCTATGGGAAACTATACAAGTATAAATAAACATATGTACATAGTCTACAGACATCCGATGTAATTTCCTATCTCATGGGTTCCTCCATCATTCGTTGATAGCATAATCCAATAACTTGTTTTTGTTAGAGGAAACAAGAAACAAGTCCTGTTTCATCAAGTCCTCATGAGTAACTTCAACAATGCTTGTTGGTCAGTAAATTTGTGCATCCTTAACTTGTTATCGCGTTGGATAAGCAAGGTCGCCTATGTCTGTTCGCATAGGCTACAGGATCTTACGGCTTACTAGCCGTCACACCTATTCATGTTATATGTCTCACCTCTTTTTAAGCTAAAGGAAATGAGAAACTCTTTTGGATACGCGGATGATGTGGCAGTCTTGAAAACCTCACCCACACTAGAAGAGAACACGAGAAAAATAGCTAAAGCCATTAATCAAGCTTTATCATGGGGCAGCACTGAAGGATTAACGATTGTGTTACGGCGTGCAACAAGTTGAGTATAATCGCCGTCTGCGAGGTACGGATGACGTGGGGCGGTAGACTTAGGTCGGAACAAGACGAACGAAACAAGACAAATGGAACAAGACGAAAGGATGCAAGCAAGTAATGCAAGAAGATAGATTGAGAAGCTGGAGATCTAAGTCCCAGATCCAGCCTCATTATATATATACAGGTTACACCTAATTACATAGTCTTTCCGGAATCAAGATACAAGCTCAAACTAACCTAACACTGTAGCCTTCGTATCATCCGCATCTGACTCTTTCCGTGAGTCGCGTAAATAAGTCATGCCCGACTTTCCTAGTCAGTCGCGTAACTGCCTAGTGTCGTGGACCCTTGCCCCTAATATTGGACATCTGACTCTGAGCTCTTGGCAGCCATGACAGATTGATCCTCTAAAGTCCGAGTTATTACATTTCAGTCGGAAAAATCGAGACAAAAACAACAACCCTCCTGTCATCACTGATGGACTCATTATTAAAGTTGATCAGAAGAAACCCTAACTCAAATGGCTTGGAATACACTTCGACCGAAAGTTGAGCTTCAAGCAGCACGTAAGCATTCAGACATCAAAAGCCCTTCAGGTTGCTAACGCCCTTCGTTGCTTTGGCAATACAATGCGAGGGATATCCCCTCAGTTATTGTCAGGATTTCATAATTCATTGTCTCGGGCTTATATTTTCTTTTGTTTCTGAATTTTCTTCTAGCCTTATGTTTTCTTTTGGAGTATAAATTTGGGTATAAGTAGTTCACTCCGGTCAGCATAGAGTCGCTACGCTTTGTTTTCTGTCTCCACCAATTAGGTTAATAACTTAAAGACCTCTCCACATTCGTCCCGTCATCCTAGTGACCTCCCGTCACCTCTTCGCTCCCCAATCCGTTGAACGCTATCCGCGTTAACCTCGCTTAAACTACCCTCGAGTACCGTCCGTGCTCTCTCCTGCCTCTCCAGCAACCTGTGTGTAGTGCCTCTTGCCTCGCCTAACACACCGGCGCATCACATCACAAAGCGTCAATAATTAAGCAACATTCTAGTTTTATATTCATATTTATACCTATAGATCTGTATATAGTTGTATTGATAGTCATCAAAACTTTCCTCCACCATGTCCCGATCTATTCCTGGTTCCAGTGACCCTATGGACACCGACTTCGAAATAACGACGCTCCCCCCAAATCTTTGGAGCGTCGCCTATCTAAATGCTCCCGGTATAATAAACTTAGCCACCCAGATGAATGAAAGGCGCGTTGCTGAAGTCTACGCATCTGCCTCCAATCAATCATTCTCTCCACCTCGTTCTCAAAATACCTGCAATACCACAACTCCAACTCCTCTCCGTCCATCCGCTCCGCCCATATCGGCATATGATGGAAAGTCTTCGAACCTGCGCGCATTTTTGTCACAATTAATGAATCAGCTTCAGGGCCAGGATGAACTTTTCTGTTACAGTTATGAAATTTGGGAGGTATCATCAGGTGCTGACCTTTGCAAAGATGTCACTATGGTATTGCAGAAGATTGTATGAGAAGATAATGTGTAATAATTGATGTGTAATGGATGATGAATATATCTAAATACATTGTGCGGAGAGCCCACTATTTATATACGAATATTCTCGATTAGTGTTTGACCCACCGTGTCAAACACATCAAACATATTATGATCCACTTAGCACCTGACCTCACACGTGCGGTATGGTGCACCTGATACGATCCACATCACGGTTATGTAGATCGCCGATGTCGATAGCACAACATTTTCCCTAACGAAGCTTCCAAGATACGCTACGCATACCAGTGCCTTGGTACTGGCGCCCTGGCCAAAATGCGTTCACATTTTCGCTGCCTCAAAAATCCCGATGTCAAGCCCGAAATCACAACTATGGCAGAATTTGTCAATGCCTTGAAGCAGCGCTGTCAAGACCCGGCGCTAATCGATTGCGCCAGCCGTACGGTTGAGACCCTACACCAGGGTAATATGAGGTTTCACAACTTCATCACTGTAACAGCTGATAAGCTGGTTATGCCTGTAGCCTATTGTATGAATAGGCGTGCATAAGTTTGCATATAATATATATTATTAGTCTGCATAAATAGGTGGTATACAGGGGTAGGGATTCCTTGTTAGTGCTTGGACCTTCAAGAAGTTCCTGGAGTATTCTGGACAATAGAATCTACAGGAAATGTCCGAGGACATCAGAGTAAGGAGGAAGCTTCTAGAATGGGACTGTGTTTCTTAAATGCCCAACATAGTAGATAGATTAGTTCATTTCCCATAGATTCAATATTTACTACCGTCGACCATTAGCTGCCCCTGCGCTTTTGGCCCAGACCGTGACATATATTGAATCTCTTACTCTTCCAAGCTTAACAGTTCAGTCTTCAGCAGTTCACTCATCGGCAGTTTAGTCATCAGTATTTCAGTTATCAGCAGTTCAGTCATCAGCAGTTCAGTCATCAGGAGTTCATTCACCTGCATTTAAGCCCTTAGCAGTCAAGTTACCAGTGGTTCAAAGCCCTGCAGAAGAAGATTTGAGCAAAGCCTTCTTCACTTATTGAAGAAATTTTATAATTTGCACAATGCCAGACACTTACAAGGCCGCATCTTCATCAAAGAATCCTCCGCAGACAGTTTCAATTGCAGAATTCCAAAAGTTAAAGCAACAGCTTGAAGAGCTACTATCGCGCCAAAAAAGTAATTCCCAAGTAGGTTGTTCCCGAGTTTTTATTGAGAAAGATCCACCACCGGAGTCTGGAGCTAGCTTCAAGCCAACTAGACTACCCGAGTTTCATGGTAGCCGCACAAGGTATCCAGCATGGCGAACAGCAGTTTTAGATACATTCCGCATGGACTGGAACCTGTTTGGATACGACAATTCGCGAGCTTTCTTAATGATTTACAACTCTCTGAGGGGAAATGCGTTGGAAAAAGCCGGACCTTTCTTCGAGGTAGGAGGGATAAGCGGAACCAGGGATCCAGAGGATTTTTTAGAGTTCCTCGACCGAATTTATCTTGACACAACGCGCGTATCTCAGGCCAATATCGAACTTCATAATCTTAAGATGCGAGAGGGAGAACGTTGGGCCGACGCCTTTGCATCGTGGTCTAACAAATTAACAGAGGCTCGTGGAGATTTCTGGGCAGACGAGAATAAGATATCAATGCTCGAAAACGGCATGAATAGAAGGCTAACA
Source organism: Podosphaera xanthii (assembly GCA_028751805.1). Taxonomy (NCBI): domain Eukaryota; kingdom Fungi; phylum Ascomycota; class Leotiomycetes; order Helotiales; family Erysiphaceae; genus Podosphaera; species Podosphaera xanthii. Next base: position 683,708 of record JAPWIX010000023.1, read on the forward strand.
CAGGCCTTGGCAGGAAATCATCTACTCCCTGACAATAACTTCAGCGAGTGGGTGCGTATTGTCAACAAAATAGCTATGCAAGTCGAGAGGGCCGACAAGAAATTGGGATGGGGCCCAGGTTCTCAGTATCGAAGTTTTGGACAAAGTCCTAATGCAAGTGGAAAGCAAATTGGTGAAGCTAGCCTTGTCGAGCCTGTGACTTACCAACATAACTCGAACGATACTACCAGGCCTAATTTCCAGGTTGAGCAAACGGCTGACCTTGACGCTTCGGGAGACACAATTATGGGAGGCATAAATGCAGCTAATGTGGGGAAGAAAATTCGGGCTCGAGCCAAGTGGAAGACAAGCTCAGAGCTTGAAAGACTAAGGGAAGAAAAAAGATGTTTTCGGTGCGAACGTCATGGATGTGCGAGTAGGAAATGTCCATTGCTGCCGGCTCGGAGACCTTCAGCAAATAGTTTCAGGGTAAACTCAGCAGAGATTTTGGAGATGGACCCAGCAGTGTATATACTTGAGGGCAATGCACCCCGTGATCTAGTGCAGGAAAACTAGACGCTCCCGGGTACAGTCGCTCTCGGGAGCTAGATGCAGATATTAGTGATATTGTTAGTCTTAATACAGAACCATTTTTGGTAAATGCTTTAATCAATGATACATTAATGGTACAAGCTTTAGTCGATAATGGATGCCTTTGCTACGGAATTATTGACGACGCTCTAACATCAAAGCTAAATCTGCCGCGCATTCCAATTCCCCCCAGATTCCTTGAAACGGCGGAAAATTCAAGCAAAGATAAACCTATAGTTGAAGCTATAACATATGTATCATTGGACCTCGACGGATATTTAACGCCTAAACTGTGGCTATATATTGTACTGAAGAGCAGCCATACAATGATATTGGGGAAGAAATGGCTTGAAATTCAAGATGCAGTTATCCACTCCAAGGAGCAACGGTTAGAACTTCGCAAAGGAAATGGATCTATCTATAGTGTAAGAAAATGGAAGGAAAGGTTTAAAGATATTCCATGCCCAAGAAGCACATCGGCTAAGACAATGGCTTCCATAGTCGGTTCTGTACCAGTTTGTAAAGCGACAATTCAAGACATAAGCAAAGCGTTACGAGCAAAGCCTAACCTTACGGTAGAGCAGGCCAGGGAACGTCTGCCAGATCAGATCAAGGACTTTGCGCACCTCTTTGCAGACGATAGTGGGGCAGAGCATTTACCACCTTTAAGAGGACACTTGGATCATGCCATCAATTTGAAAACCGAAAACGGAAAGCCTTTGTCGCCACCCTGGGGTCCTTTGTATAACATGTCACGAGAGGAGTTACTGGTACTGCGCAAGACATTAACTGATCTCTCAAATAAGGGATGGATACGTGCTAGTAGCTCGCCTGCCGCAGCACCAATACTGTTTGCAAAGAAACCCAGTGGTGGCTTACGCTTTTGTGTAGATTATCGCGGACTCAATGCCATCACGATCCCAGACCGTTACCCTTTGCCTTTATTCAAGGAGACCTTGAGACAGCTTTCAAAGGCCAAATGGTTTACCAAACTAGATGTCAAGTCAGCATTTCACCGTGTTCGAATAAGAGAGGGTGATAAATGGATGACAGCCTTCCGGTGTAGACTAGGGCTTTTTGAGTGGCTGGTTACGCCTTTCGGGCTTGTGAACGCGCCAGCTACGTTCCAGAGATATATTAATGAACATCTCCGAGAGCACTTGGATCTCGACGCGACAGCTTACATCGAAGACATCTTAGCTTATACAGATGGTTCTGAAGATGGACACTGGAAAACAGTTCGTATTATTCTTACAAAACTAGGAAAAGCCGGATTATACCTAGATATTGATAAATGCGATTTTCTATGTCAAAAGGTTAAATATCTTGGTTTCATTGTCGAGGCCGGAAAAAGCATCACTGTAGATCCAGTAAAGATAAAAGCCATTCTAGATTGGAAGGCCCCGACAACCGTTAAAGGCGTACGATCGTTTCTTGGGTTCGCAAATTTTTATAGATGCTTTGTTGATAAGTTCTCTGACATTGCAGCGCCGCTAACTCAGTTGACAAAAAAGAACCAAGCGTGGCACTGGGGAAGAGAGGAAGACACAGCCTTTGAAAAACTTAAAAAGGTTTTTGCGTCGGAACCTGTTCTGGCTCAATGGGACCCAGACCGCGACACAATACTTGAAGCAGATAGCTCGGGATACGCTATGGGAGGATGCCTCTCTCAATTGGATGAACAAGGTATAATGAGACCTGTCGCATACTTCTCGAGACGACTGAATAGCGCCGAGTCAAACTACCTGATTCATGACAAGGAAATGCACTCAATTGTGGCTTGTTTACAGGAATGGAAGGCAGAATTACTTTCTGTTGCTAAACCCTTCGTCATCTTAAGTGATCATAAAAACCTGAATTATTTCACATCCAAACGTCTTTTGAACGAACGACAAATGCGATATAACAACGTCTTGCAACAATTCAGATATGTTTTAAAATGGCGACCAGGAAGTACTTGCGATCGTCCGGATGCGTTATCCCGGCGTGACCAAGATAAACCGGCTGGGCTCAATGATGAACGAAATGTGGGTCGTGTTGTGCAGCTCCTCCCCAAAGTAGAACTTTATCCAGCCAATGTACAAGCTCAACAAGCAGATGTCTCTTTGGTAGATGAGGCAAGCCGGGCAAGATTATTTGACGAAGATTTGCAAAATCTGTGGAAACAAGGTGTTTCCGCTGATAAAGACTGGCGTCGCGCGCGAAATTCTGTGAAGTCAGGAGAACGAAGTTTCCCTCCTGATTTATCAATTAAATATTCAGTTAATATCACTGAATGCAGTGTAGGAGCAGACGGTGTCCTGCGAGGTCGAGAAAATAGAGTCTGGGTACCAGACTTTGAGCCCTTACGCACAGCAGTCATGCAACGAACCCACGATAGTTACCTAACCGGCCACCCAGGAAGAGATACAATGGTAGGTATCCTTTTGAGACGCTGGTTTTGGCCCAAGATGAGAGAATCAGTGCGGCGATTTGTCAGAAATTGCGATGTCTGTGGTCGATCTACGGTCTGGCGGGAAGCAAAAGCTGGATTTTTACGATCTTTACCTGTCCCTGAGCGAATAGAGAGCGAATTAACAATCGACTTTGTAACAGATCTTCCTCTATCTCAAGGTTGTTCGAACATAATGGTTATAACAGATCGACTGTCAAAAGATGTCTTTTTGTTTGGTGCAAGCTCAATGACAGCGAAAACATGCGCAGAAATATTCATTGAAAAATATTATCGGTACTTCGGCTTCCCTCGTTTCTTGATCAGTGATAGAGGCAGCGACTGGTTAAGTTACTTTTGGAAGACTTTCTGTGAAGTGACTGGAATAACGCAACGATTAACAACAGCCTACCATCCGCAGTCTAACGCTAGTGAAAGGGCAAACCAAGAGCTTTACAAGTACTTACGTGCATTCACCTGTTATTCCCAGGACAATTGGTTTAGCCTTCTCCCTCTTGCTCAACTAGCGCTAAATTCACGTCCTAACTCAGCCATTGGTAATATAAGTCCTTTCTTCTTGAGAAATGGATATAATTTAGAACCTATAGGAGAGCCGACACCTGATCAAGATTCACAACATCATCCCGGGGTGATAGAGGGACGGAAGTATGTGCAGAGGTTACGGGATGCGCAAGACTTCGCTCAAGCGGCAATGGCCTCAGCTCAACAACGCAGTGAAAGTAATGCCAACCATCTGCGGCGACAATCTGAGCGATTCCATGTTGGAGATAAAGTTTGGCTCAATTTACGTAACGTGAAAACGCCTCAGCTGTCCAAAAAGCTAGCATGGTTACACGCTAAGTATGAGGTCACCGCAGTTCCCGACGCCTTGACTGTAGAATTAAATGTACCAGGCAACATACACAAGCGTTTCCACGTTGAACTGTTAAAACGCGCTGGGGATGACCCGTTCCCTAGCCAGAAACGCGACGATGCACAGAATCCACCCATTGTTGATGATTTGGAGAATCCAGAATATGAAATTCTCACAGATATAAGGAGCAGTTGTTCCACGGGGTACGAAGCGGGACTAGAAAGCTCGTTTGATGGGAGTGAGATGAGGGTGTGTCAGGTAATAGGTGAGATGGTGGTATAGGTGAGGGGCGAGCAGCGGGAAGTGCTCTTCACAGCAGAAGAGAAATGGGCGGTGGGAGTGGTCTTCCGGAGCAGAAGAGAAGTGCAATTAAACAGCGGTCTTCGCAGAGGAAGAGGATAATCAAAGAATAAAATTATATTCAGAAGACGTTGCGTGGAGAGAAAACCCCGCGACGTCAGGTCTACATATGTACATTTGATCTCTAAGTGAGATCGTAATAATAACTCCACACGGGTTATATGAAACCCAGAGAACAACTCCAAAACTCCTACAACGGCACGCCAACGTCTTACCATGAAACCTGATAAATCCTTTGTCAAATATCAACCCCTTGTAACGGCCTTGACACTTCCCTAACATGAAACATGTCAATCCGTGAAAGTAGCCCCCCTTTTTAAACGCGAGCTCCTGCGAGGCTGAGATTTGGACACTCGATGCAGTGGTCCAGGTTTGTCCGGATAGCGTAAATGAAATATCTCGACAGCGACAGTGTCGTCCAAATTAATGGCAGGCTCCCAAGTTACATCATTTTCTCCAACCCATTTGACAAGATACTGTAGGCCTTTATGGTTACTGATCCGGGAGTCGTAAATTTCTTCGATCTGGAATTCTTCTTCGTCGTTTACTACAACAGGGGGTGGTGGTGGTTGAATTTGGCCCGGGACTGGATCATTAGCTGTAGGACTAAGCAATGAAACGTGAAATACTGAATGGATTTTTATATTTTTTGGGAGATCAAGTCGGTAGGCATAGGGCGAAATTATTTCCTTGATTGGAAACGGGCCAAGTTTTCTCCAGTCTAGCTTCTGCGAGTTACGCGTAGTTCTGATATTTTTCGCTGAGAGGAATACCAGATCTCCCACCTGGTAACGTGGAGCAGGTTTCCTCTTGTTATTGACCATCTGTTCGTGCTGATCTTGTGCAGTTCGGATGTTAGCTCGTAAAAATTCATGCAGGTCTTTCATTTTTGCAGCAAAGGCTTTAGCGTCTGTATTGAGCGCTTGTCTAGCAATCGATTTGATCTGGATTGTAAATCGAGGGTGGAAGCCGTAATTGCTAAAGAATGGTGAAGCCTGAGTCGAGGATGAAATCTGGTTGTTAGCTGAAAACTCAGCCATTGGCAGCCACTTAGCCCAATCATCTTGCTGGAAAGAAACATAGCTCCGCAAATATTGTTCCATCACCGCATTGAATTTTTCGGTCTGGCCATCGGTTTCCGGATGAAAGGCGGCGGACATCCTAGCGTCGATACTGAGATACTTGCATAAACATTTCCAGAATTTAGCTGTGAATTGCGTGCCGCGATCTGATGTTATGTGTGATGGTAACCCGTGAAGTTTCCAGACGTTCTTGAGGTACAGCTCGGCTACGTCGTGAGAATTGGCTGATGTGGTACATGGAATTAAATGACGCATTTTAGTTAGTCGATCAACTACCACCATGATTGAATCATACCCTTCACTTTTGGGAAGACCACTTACAAAATCCATTGATACCTCCTGCCATGGTTGTTGAGCAATTGGCAGTGGTCGAAGTACACCGAATTTCGCATGGTTGCTGGATTTACTTCTTTGACAAGTATGACAGTTACGAACATATCTTGCAATGTATTTGCGCATGTGCGGCCAGTAGTAGTCCCTGCTAATGAGTTCGAATGTTTTCTCGCGGCCTGGGTGACCCGCTGAAGGGTTGTCGTGATAGAGCCGAAGTATGTGAAGTTTAAGTGGGTCATAATCTGGAACAAATAATTGCCCTCTATAGGTTAGCTTTCCGTTAATCCCTGCGCATTCGGCTAGCGATATTTCGTTCGAACACCTTTCACCTGCGCTTAGCAAGTTAAGAACTTTTTGCGGAAACGGGTCCGTGTTGTATCCTTCATCGAATAATTTGTCCAACGATGGTGACTCTGGGACTGTTTGTGCTGCTGACAAAACAAGCCGTTGGTCTAAATTTTCTCTTTTTAAAATTGTCTGACTTTGGTGAAGTCTCCTATCGTCATCTTCGGTTGGAAGGTCTTGTGAACGTCTTGTCAAAGCGTCTGGCTTGCCTCCCTGTTTTCCAGGTCTATAGTTTATCACAAAGTCGAACCGCGAAAGGTATTCTGCCCAGCGTGCCTGTCTTTGATTCAATTGTTTAGTACTCATAAAATATTCTAGGTTTTTATGATCCGATATGACAGAAATGGGGTGTGCAGCGCCTTCCAGTTCAGGCCGCCATTCTTCAAACGCACGGATAATTGCCAACAGCTCTTTGTTGTAAATTTCGTAATTACATTCAGCCGGTGAGTGTTTTTTCGAAAAATACGCAACAGGTCGAAGGATTCCTTTATTGTCGTACTGGGAAAGAATACCGGCGGCGACATAGTCTGACGCGTCTGTCTCAACGACTATTTCTTTATCTGGGTCAAAATGGCCGAGTATTGGTGCGGTAATAAAGGAAGTTTTAAGAGTTTCAAATGCTCTTTGGGCTTCGGCATTCCAGCTAAACCCTACATCTTTACGCGTCATCCTAGTGAGTGGAGAGACCAGCGACGAGAACCCATAAATAAATCGTCGATAAAAGTTTGCAAATCCAAGGAATGCTTGCAAATCTTTTATTGTTTTAGGGGTTGTCCAATTTCTAATTGCTTCGACTTTTCTGGGATCCATCGAGATTCCACCCGCTTCGATTATAAGGCCAAGGTATGTTGTCTTCTGTGTATGAAACTCACACTTTTCTGGCTTTAGGAAAACTCCTTTCCTTTGTAAAGCTTCTAGAACTTTATGAACGTGTATTTTGTGTTCATCCAAGGTGTCGCTGTAGATAAGGATATCGTCTAAATAAGCAGTACAAAATAAATCCAAAAATTCACGGAGGCAATCATTGATGAAGTGTTGGAATGTTGCTGGTGCATTTGTCAGACCAAAAGGCATCACTGTATATTCGAAGTGGCCATATCTAGTACGAAAAGCTGTTTTCCATTCTTCGCCTTCAGCCATCCTGATTTGATTGTAACCTTGTCGGAGGTCCAGTTTTGTATAGTATTTGGCCTTTGATAATCGGTCAAGGGTCTCTCTAAGTAACGGAAGTGGGTATCGATTTTTTATTGTCAGCTCGTTCAATCTACGATAATCGACGCATAGGCGCAAGGTTCCATCAGCTTTTTTGACAAACAGCACTGGAGAACCCGCTGGAGACGAACTGGCTCGAATGAAGCCTTTATCGAGGTTTTCTCGGATATAAGTCCTCAACACCGTCAATTCTTCTCTTGTCATACCATAAAGAGGTCCAAAGGGTGGTTCAGCACCTTCTTTGAGTGGAATTTTGTGGTCATATGCACGGCGTGGTGGTAATTCGTTTGCTAGTTGCTCGTCCATCATTGGCAGGTATTTATGATACTCCTTCGGAATTTTTTCTATCCAATTCTTTCCTGCGGTAACAGCCGTGGCATAAGTATGCAGCTTATTTTTTCGAGCCTTGTGAGGAAGAGTTGCTGAACTTTTAAGGGATCGTTGCCGAGGTGGCTTTATCACCTTAATAGGCTTTTGATCTGCTGTTAGATTACAATGATATTTACAATGGTCCGAACTAAAGAGTATGGTATTATCTTTGAATTTTATCACCGGATCATGCAGCTGGAGCCAGGGTATTCCAAGTACAAGTGGGTATGAGCCAAGTTTAGTGACAAAAAAGGTAATAGTTTCCTGGTGAGATTGCATGAGTAAGGGTAACCGGCAAAAATGTGTCACTTTTCCAGAAGAAATAGGTCTTCCGTCAATAACTTGGAGAGTGCGAGGGGAATTGAGAGGCAAGAAGGGAAATTTATGGTGGCGCGCGAACATTTCGTCAATGAAAGCAAATCCGGAGCATCCAGTATCAACTAATGTGTGAGTTTGAATCAATGTGTGATTACTGTCTAAAATACAGGCAGCAACAAAGTGGTCACCATCCAATCCCTCCTCCACACATGAAATCGAAAAGCTAGAGATAGAAATTGCAAGAACTGAAGAAACATTTTCTCGTCCCAGATCAGGGCCATCCTTCAAATCTGGGCTCAGTGAAAAACCGACTGAGAGTTGGCAGGGATTTCCGCTGCAGTGTTGCTGGGGAGATTCGGTGATATTACAGCCCCTGCTATGGATGCATTTTTGCCTCTTGGGCGCTTTCCCGAAGGGCATCCTTCAAACGTATGACCAGATCCAGCACAGTACATGCACAAGTTATTGTCTCGACGCCACTGTTTTTCAGCTGGGCTCGTTCTTCGTTGTCCATTGATGAACGTGTACCTTTGCTCCACCGGGGGTTGTTGGCTTGACCTGGTCTGCAGAGCTGAAAGATCCATAGGAGCAAGGCCACCAGGGACGTGGGAAGGGTGGGCTATAGCTTCAATGGGCATCAAGGAACGACCCATTCTATTCCGAATATCCTTATCTACTTTTCGGCCACGAACCTGGTTATCGATTTTCATTAGCATTGCGGCATAGGCGTTAACATTGTTCGGGAGATCCGTCCTATATGAGAGAGCATCTTGGAGTTCGTCAGATAGTCCTTCCGTCAGCGCATCAATTTTAGCACTTTCGTTATAATCCAGGTAAGCCATTATACGTAGAAATTGGGAGTAGTACCCGGCGAAGTCTCCTTTGTCTTGTCTTAGCACTTTAAGTTCGCGACGGGCTGTTCCTCTTGGGTCTGGATCCCCAAAAGATGACTCGAGATACAAAATGAATGCCTGTACTGATGGAAATGGGGCAGTTGGCTTGGCATTTACCAGTGGTACAACTTGGTCGAGAGCTTTACCTTCTAATCGACTTACGGAGTAAATAACTTTGGCTGCTTCGTTTCGAAATCTATCGTTGTTTACCTCAAGTTTCATCCTAAGCTGAGTAATGAAGCCAGGCAGTTCTGATCGGGTACCATTAAATTTTTCGGGGTCAGGAAATTTTTCGGACCGAAAACTAAAGGCGTCGGTAGGGCGGTCTGCTGAGTTAAGGTTGGTCGCTGGCGTGGCGTTTCCAGCACGTGCCATATTCAGGTCAAGATTTAGCTGATCTTTTTCCCCTTCAAGGTTAGTGATGGTCTGATTAGCAGCGAGAAGCTGGCCTCGGCATGTATTCCTTTCATCCCGATATCTATTCAGATGGGCGATAATGTAATTGAATAGTAGTTGATCGTTTTCCTCAAACTGTTGCTTGAATAGTTCAAGGGTTCCGGGGCATGTCCAGCCATGGGAATAGTCGGTAGTCATTTCGTACGGCGTGGAGAACGACGCAACGTAATCTCACAGATATAAGGAGCAGTTGTTCCACGGGGTACGAAGCGGGACTAGAAAGCTCGTTTGATGGGAGTGAGATGAGGGTGTGTCAGGTAATAGGTGAGATGGTGGTATAGGTGAGGGGCGAGCAGCGGGAAGTGCTCTTCACAGCAGAAGAGAAATGGGCGGTGGGAGTGGTCTTCCGGAGCAGAAGAGAAGTGCAATTAAACAGCGGTCTTCGCAGAGGAAGAGGATAATCAAAGAATAAAATTATATTCAGAAGACGTTGCGTGGAGAGAAAACCCCGCGACGTCAGGTCTACATATGTACATTTGATCTCTAAGTGAGATCGTAATAATAACTCCACACGGGTTATATGAAACCCAGAGAACAACTCCAAAACTCCTACAACGGCACGCCAACGTCTTACCATGAAACCTGGTAAATCCTTTGTCAAATATCAACCCCTTGTAACGGCCTTGACACTTCCCTAACATGAAACATGTCAATCCGTGAAAGAAATCGAGTCAATTATCCGAGCAAGAACGGTAGGCCGTGGACGTGGTAAATATCGACAAGCATTGGTGAAATGGACAGGATGGATAGAGCCAACGTGGGAGCCCATAGAATACGTCTATGAGACAAAAGCGCTTGATGAGTTCGAAAAAAAGTTTGGTTGTATTATGAACAATGACGGCGTAACAAAAACACAAGCCGGAAATTTTGTAGGCCCAGCTGAAAAACACACAATCCAACAGCGGCGGTCGAGACGGCTCGCTAAAGCTACCTCGGGGGGAGAGGGAGGATTGTAACAGCTGATAAGCTGGTTATGCCTGTAGCCTATTGTATGAATAGGCGTGCATAAGTTTGCATATAATATATATTATTAGTCTGCATAAATAGGTGGTATACAGGGGTAGGGATTCCTTGTTGGTGCTTGGACCTTCAAGAAGTTCCTGGAGTATTCTGGACAATAGAATCTACAGGAAATGTCCGAGGACATCAGAGTAAGGAGGAAGCTTCTAGAATGGGACTGTGTTTCTTAAATGCCCAACATAGTAGATAGATTAGTTCATTTCCCATAGATTCAATATTTACTACCGTCGACCATTAGCTGCCCCTGCGCTCTTGGCCCAGACCGTGACAATCACGCTTTTTGAGGATAGTGTCGCTGACTCAACATACTCCAATCTTGACAATTCTTATTGGATGCCTACTCTCGAGCACCGGCTATCAAAAAGCTTGCGCACCCTGTGCAATGCTGCGAGTGATGTACCAACGGAGTACCACTCGTACATCAGCTACTTGCGAAGGAAAGATGCAGGGATCGAGGCAATTGACTCTTCCCCCTTGTTTGCCACCCCTACCGCGGGAAAGCCGCAGATTAACCCCTCGATGCCGCCAATTTACAACGCCCCAGCATCAGCCACGACTGCGGTTCCCTCCCCTGTCCACTTCGAACTTCCAGTATCTCAAGGAGGATCTGCCATGGATCTAGATTCGATCTCTCACCAACGACAACCTAACGGTCAATTAACTCAACGCGCGAAAGATGCACGACGAACTCTTGGTCGGTGCGCTCGATGCAACAAGTCTGGTCATATGACTCAAGATTGTAATCTCGCCTCGCGCGTCATAGCAAATATAGCTATGGAGCCCCAAAGTGAGGAGCAGTTAAAAGAGTAACTCCAACAGAAAATCGCTTGTTGGAGTCTTTTGCCATAGTTCACGTTAAGTTTTCTGAAGTTTCTTCCCGACACATGTATATAAGTGCAAAAGTAGGAAATGAAAACTTAGTTGCTCTCGTGGATACTGGTGCGTCCGGTTTTGCTTTTGTCTCAACTAATCTCTGTGATCGCTTCACCTAAAGTCCCTAGCCCTCGAATCACCCATCGCTATCTTAGGATTTGAAGGAAAATTGAGCTCTCGAGCTACTAACTCCGTAAATTTCCCCTTAATCTTAGGCAATCACAGTGAAGTGGCTTCGGCCTTTGTCATCCCAAACAGCAAGCATGATCTCATACTAGGTCTTCCATGGTTGGAAAAACACTGTCCGTATATCGATTGGAAGGAACACACGATTACCTTCGGTGAGCCTTGTTTAAATTCGGCATGTTGTCGTTTTGAAACGACGATCTCATACTATAATAAAGCTGACAAAGCCCTTGTATCAATCAAAGAGCCCATAGCCCAACTACCTCCTCTTCAGCCAACTCTGACTACTGTATCCCAGCCAGCTCAACTCTCGGCGGGAGCATTTATCATGGCCACTCAACAGCCAGACTGCCAAACCTCCACGCTCAGCTTACGGGACCTCGATGTGATATTAGAAGATCTACCCTCGCGGCTCCCTAGTATGCATGTAGGCAACACAACCATGATTGTTCCCAAGGATGCAAACCCTGTAGATTTCCTGCCTCCCCAGTATCACGAATTTCTAGATGTTTTTGACAGGCAAAAAGCTAACTCCCTTCCACCCCATCGCTCCTGGGATCATGGTATAGACCTCCACCCAGGGAAGCAGCCTCCGGTATCACGCCCTTACTCGATGAACCAACACGAGCTCAAGGCCCTCTGTGAATATCTCCAAAAAGAGCTGTCAAAGGGTTTCATTCGCGTCTCTCGCTCCCCTACTGCAGCTCCTGTTCTTTTTGTGAAGAAATCCAATGGCGATCTTCGGTTCTGTATCGATTACAGTGGATTGAATGCAATAACTATTCGAAATCGACACTCTCTTCACCTAATATCAGAAACTCTAAGCCAACTGTCCCGGGCAAGATATTACACTAAACTTGATGTTATCTCAGCATTCAATAAACTCAGGATCAAGGAAGGAGACGAATGGAAAGCGGCTTTCACGTGTCGCTACGGTCTCTTCAAGCCTCTCGTCATGCCCTTTGGACTCTGCAACGGTCCCGCATCTTTTCAGGCCTATATCAACCACGCGCTCCGAGGACTTCTGGACAAATTTTGTACAGCCTACATGGATGATATCCTGATATACTCTGATAACCTAACTGACCACCGACGACACATAAAAACGGTTCTCCAACGCCTTCGTGAAAATTGGTTGCAAGTAGATATATCAAAATGTAGTTTTGAAGCCACTGAAGTCACCTATCTGGGTCTCAAAGTATCTACCCAAGGTATACGAATGGATCCAAAGAAAGTTGCATGCGTTCAAGAATGGCCGACCCCTCGGACTCCACGCGATATTCAATGCTTTCTGGGGTTTGCCAACTTCTATCGACGGTTCATCCCAGAATTTTCTCGCATAGCAGCACCCCTTACTAATCTCACCAAAAAAGATGTTCCGTTTTCCTGGAATGACCAATGTGAATCTTCATTTTGTCAAATAAAACAGGCATTTAACGACGACACAATGCTAGCTCACTTTGACCCTCGTCGCCAGACCGTCATGGAAACTGATGCTTCTGATTTCGTAACCGCAGCGATCCTTTCCCAGTATGATGATTCAGGAACGCTCCGCCCCGTGGCCTTTATGTCAAAAAAAATGCTTCCGGCAGAATGTAACTACGAAATTTTTGACAAAGAACTCCTAGCAATCGTCAACGCTTTCGAGACCTGGACCTCAGAGCTCGGCTCCGTAGAAGCATCCACGCTTGTTTTGACAGATCATAAAAACTTGGAGTATTTCACCACCACCAAAAAACTCAATCGTAGACAAGTTTGTTGGGATGAGCTACTTGCGGATTTCGATTTTAAAATTGTCTTCCGGCCCGGAAAATTTGGGGGTAATCCCGATGCACTGACTAGAATCAATGCCGATAAGCCCTCCAGTGACGACGACGCTCGCAATTCTCAACAGTTCCAAACACTTCTCAAGCCATCGCAAATCCTTCGCCGTCTCGAAATCAATCCGTTAAACCATCCTGACTCCGTGGAAGTTGAGCAGCTCACACCTAGTATAGCACCTCTAATCGAGGAATGGGAGCAGCAATGCGACCAAGATAAGTATTGTCAAGAAATTCGCTCTGCACTAAAGGACCCCAAGGCGAAACGTACAGATATTCAATTAGCAAGCTGTGCCCTAACCCAGCACTCATTTTCTCTCAACGATAAAGAATATGTTCCCCAAGCACTTCGCGAAGATATATTGAAACAGCTTCACAACTCTCCCCTATATGGTCATCGTGGAGCAGCTGCTCTCTACGGTATGTTGAGCCGCCGTTACTGGTGGCCCGAGTGCCATAAAGACTCATCTAAGTATGCTCGGGGGTGTCAGGAATGTCAAAGGAACAATCCGGCGACTCAAAAACCCCATGGATTCCTACAACCTTTACCCGCTCCTCAAGCTTCTTTCCGCCATCTAACTCTTGACTTCGTTGGCCCTCTACCCATATGCCAAGTGAGGGGATTTTCTTATCGATTTATCTTGCAAATCGTAGACCGCCTCACTGTCACAGTCTAGACAAGAGCGCCTGCGCAGCTAAATGTGTAGAGGTAGTTAATAATTAATTCTATGATCCAGATAACTAACTCGCAATTTACAAGTACATGTAGATATATACATTTCCCTCGAACTGAACTACTCGCCCCACCTTGACACTAATCATGGATCGTAATATTCTCATGAAACAGAAGGTCTTCTCGTGCCACACAACCTCCCTGTATTGTGAAGCCGCCACGTAATAGCAAGTCTCCGAATAGAAGTCGGTCCGCTTGTATTAGCAAGTTTCAGTATAATTGAAACACCCTGCAGGACCAGGCCGTGCACAATTCACTATCTATGTAAAGTCTGTGCACGCCTATGCACAACATAGGCTACAGGCATAAACCAGCTTACCAGCTGCTACACTCACAAGGCGAGTCTGGATTATACCATTAGAAAGACCGTCAGCCTATGACACAGCCGAAGCCTTTCTTAATCATTTCATCCGCTTCGCTGGTTTACCTGACTCCCTCATCTCCGATCAGGGCCGCGCCTTCATTGACAAGACTTGGAAAGAAATCTGTTGCCGACTGAAAATTGAACACAAATTGTCAACCTCATATCACCCGGAGACAGATGGTCAGACCGAGCGAGCAAATAAAACCTTGGAAGTGTACCTACGCCATTATGTAAACTACCACCAGGATGACTGGGTAAAACATTTGCCGCTAGCCGAATTTTGTTGCAACAATCATGTAAATTCATCCACAGGCGTAACTCCTTTCTTCGCCTCTTCTGGGCATCACCCTCATCTTGATTTTAGACCAGAGTCAGAATGCTCCGAGTCTCGCGGAACCCCAGAATTCATAGCCCGCATGGAGTCCATAGTCCAACACTGTGCAGAACACATTACACTTGCCCAGGCTTATTGTTTTACTAGGTATATGATGGGGTACGTACAATTGCGCAGAGTTACTAAAAGGATTCAGATGCTTGAGTAGAGCAGGCAATTGCGCGTATGGCAGGAATGTAAGATTGAATTAAAAGATGATAAGAATGATAATAAAATATTTACAATGTGGCAGACTTCAGCCTATTTATACCAAGAATATGTCTGTGTGTGACCAGATCAAATGCAGCAAACACAGATATTCTTTGTGTGCCGAACATCGCTTAACTTATCCAAACACTCCAGCCCGACTGCAGCCGCATCGGCTCTTCCGTGACCCCAGCGTACTCTGCCGTGTACCGCTCCGTCTAAGCTCCTGCTGCCGGAACGAGCACGTTCACCGAAGCTCGGCATAACACTCCCTCTGTCGGTAACGACTATTTCTCAGCTTCTCAGTGAATTTCCACAGGTGACTTGACCTTTGTCAGTGCGTCAGCAAGCTGAAGATTTGATGGGACAAAGGTGACAGTTATCTTCCCATTTTGATGCTGCTCGCGGCAGTAGGAGTTCCTGAGCGCTATATGCTTAGACCGCTTATGATTGTCATGGTTTTTGATCAGTGAGATTGCTGATTGGTTGTCGACGTGAAGGTTGGTACATGCTGCCCCATTAATGCGGTTAGTGATACCTAGTTCTTGAATGAGTGACTTGACCCATTGGAGCTGGCGGCAGGTTTCAGTAGCTGCCAAGTATTCTGCCTCAGTGGTGGACAGGACCACCTCCCGTTGCAGATGTGATTTCCAGCTGATAGGACCTGATGATAATCTGATTAGCATTCCAGATGTCGATCGGCTGGTTGATGGGTCGGCTGCAAAGTCTGCGTCCGAATATGCTTCGAGAGTTGCTTGATGGTTGTTTCGAGTGAATTCTATACCTTGGTCAGGGTCCTTCGCAATATACCGGAGTACTTGACGTGCGGCTTGCATGTGTTCGTTCGATGGGTTGACCAGGAATCTTGCGAGATGGTTTACCGCGAATGCAATGTCTGGTCTCGTGTTGTTTGAGAGATACTGTAGTCCTCCAATGCATGAGTTGTACTCTGTCTTTTCATGCGGAAGGCACGTCACGTTGTTTGGTTCCATCATGCGTTCCAATGGCGTGTTTGCTGACTTGCAGTCTGAGAGACCGTGTCTGTTGAGAAGAGTGCGTGCGTATTGTCCTTGAGAGAGCTTCAGAACCGTAGTTGATGGGTGGCTGATCTCTATGCCAAGAAACAGATCAGTGCTGACAGTCTTGAGGTTATATTTACGATATAATGCACTCATTAGTTGGTCTATTTTTGACTGATGTGGACTCACTACTTGAAAGTCGTCAACATGCATCAGTACAAAAAGATCCTTTTCACTGTTAGTGTAGAGACAAATGTCAGATGTGGTGGGAAATAAACCCAGCTGGGCAAGTGTTGACTTAGCATCATCATACCATAAAGCCGCTGCTTGCTTGAGTCCATAAAGGCCTTTGCAGAGTCGGATGACATAGCCATCTTTCTCGTATCCTTTTGGAAGTTCCATAAACAAGTCTATTTTAAGGTCAGGGTTAAGAAATGCAGTTGGTACGTCACCTTGTTTTCTGTGCCAGCCTAGTTGGTGTGCAAGAACGAGAATGATTCGTCCTGTTTCAGGTCTAGGTGTGGGTGCGAAGGTTTCATGGTAGTCAATGCCTTGTCGCTGAGTAAAGCCCTTAGCTGTGCAGCGAGCCTTATATTTTTCTATGTCGCCGTTTGCGAGAAACTTCTTTTAAATACCCACTTGCATTTCATGGGCTTGCGGCCTTTGGGTAGTTGCGAGTGTGGGATTATCCGTATGGCTCCCTTCTGCTTCAGAGATTGGAATTCTTCTTCAGCTGCTCTTTTCCAATGTGGGGCTTCTGGGCTGGACATTGCTTCGTCCCATGTTTGTGGGTCAGTTGATGCTTGTGCAGTCATGCCATGGTGTAGTCAATAATAGTCAACACGCTTGACTGCTCTACCGCGTTGTGACCTAGTAATGCCGTCTTCTGGTGAGTGAGGACGCTTGGTACCGGCCACTGGTTGTACTGGATCCCATCCAGTCATGACGTGGTCAAGATGTTCATCCTGCTCAGTCGATTCTGCTTCATCGTCCGAAATTTCCACAACGGGTATCTCCCTCTGATCCGCAAGTTGGTGGCTTGGCCTTGAAACGACTTGCAGATCTGTTGAATGCGAAGGAAAACTATCAGATTCTGGCGAATTGGGGACAGTATGAATATCGTGTGAATCTGATTGATGGTTGATGATAGAGTTTGGTGGATGTGAGTCATGTGAGTCATATGACTCTACAGATTCCATGGTGACTGTGGGGTGGTGAGGTGTAGACGGCGGATGCTCCCTCTGATTTTCTGCAGTGAATTGATGGGGTGCCGATGGTTGTGAAGTAGGTTGAGGCCGTGATGGTGTGTTGTTGCTTGTATGGTCATGCGATGGATATGGCGGCTGGGTCGATGGTGGCTCCGAGAAGATGGAACTGAGATTTGCCCAGTAGCTGGTGGTATGCTGGCGTTCTATAGAGTTTAGTTCATCGCCAAAAACTGTGTCTTCGTTAAAGGATGCGTGAGGGGTAATGCTTTCAGACCATTTCCACCCTTGCGCTGGTGTCCAATGGGGGTGATAGATGAGAAAGTTTTTGTTAGTATTCTTTTGAAATCCTACAAACCAGCCCATTTCTGCCCTTGGCTCGAATTTGCCTGGTTTAGGGTCAATGAGTTTATATGCACGACAACCAAAGCGTGGAAGGTTGGTAAAATCAATTTGGTCTGAGTGAGGCTGCTTCAAACCTTTGAGAAAGTCTATTAACGGCACCGATTTTGTGCAGAGGCAATATAGACGATTAGTGATGAAGCATGCGTGTTCGACCGCCCACGGCCAGTAACATGCAGGCATTCGTGCATCTATGAGCATAGATCTTGCTCTTCTCAGAATGACCTTGTTGGATGCTTCAGATGTCCCGTTTTGTTCAGGCGTATAAGGTGCGGAGACGTCTGTCCTAATCCCGTGTTGTTCACAGTAGGATTTTATGCGGAAGAATTCGGAGCCCCCGTCTCTAAAAATAGTGCGGACTCTTTTGCCGTACTGATGATGTTGATGCTCGACCCATTTTACTAACTGGGGTGCAATTTGGTCTTTGGTGCACGTGGAAATGGCCCATCTCATACGTGATTTTGCGTCGGTAATGATAACAGCGTACTGTTGCCCATTACATGCCGTGGTTAGTTTTCCAACAGTGTCAATGAAGACCTCATCAAGGGGATCAAATGGTGTAGGCCTCGGTTCTCGTGAGACATACCGTTGTGCTTTGCTGAGGTGACAGGTCTCACAAGTAGATAATTCACTTGTGTTTAATCCTTCCATGCCTTTAGAGCATTGTGCTGTTTTCTTTAGAATCTTCTGCCCGGTGTGACCTAATCTCTGATGCCATCTCTGTGCACTGGAAGTGTTGGAGACTCTGGCCACTCCTGGGGCTGCTATAAGTGGTTGATCATGATGACTAGGCAGGGAGTGGATATAATACACATCATTCTTCCTAATTAATCTGGCTATTGGTATACACTGGCCTTGTGGAGTTCTTCTTGCGAGTGTTGTCATATTATCGTCAGGCGTTATAGAGCCCAATCTTTGGAGTCTTCCGGCCGATATGATTATACAGGAGGAATTGGGGGAATATAAACAGTCATGGAGATCAAGGGTAGTACTACCAATGACGATGCGTGCGGTACCTTGTCTTGTGAGTGATGTTTTTCCTACTGCTTGGTCAAACTTGATGGGCTTATGCCTGGTAAATATGTCACGGAACATGGATTCACATGGGACAAAGTGGTGCGATGCACTGGTATCATAGATAGCAAAGCGTGTATTGGATGAGGAAGATGCGGAGGCAGCTACTGCTACTCCGTCCTCAGACTCACTATCACTATCAATACAGGGATTGGCGACAGAGATAACGTTAGACTTCCCCTTCCCTTTGCCTTTGCCAATAGCTTTCCGAGCTAAATATCGCTCACCAACTGGTCCGACAGCCAATTCGGGATGTTGTTTAAAACACTCTCTATTGAGGTGTCTATGCTTACATCTCTTGCATTCGGCGTCAGGGTCATTGGCTACATTTGAGCCTTGGGCTGCCATAGCGTGGTTAGTTTCGGCAGCTGTGGTGGTCCTATGACCATCAACAACCCTAAGAGTCGACATCATAGTTTCCAAAGACGTGTAAGAATTATTGTCGTTACATGCCCTTAGATCTCGCCATGTACCTAACCATGGCACATGCTTGGTGCCGAGAACAAAGACGGCAGCGGCTTGGCCCTTGGTCACATGGTACTCAGTCCCGGTGGCTGCATGTAGAGATTCGGCAGCCTCGTTGAGAGACTGAAGATGTACCTGGAAACGATTAATATAGTCATCTGCAGTGTTAACAAACCTTGTCCTCAGGAACGTTTCCAATGCGCGCGCGTATGGTGCGGTGGCTGTTTCCTTTCGGGTGTCGGCGATGCTATTGTATAACTCGAGAGCCGTCATCTGATCATATGATCTAGGACACATCGAGGGATCGAGTCTGCTGATGATTATGTTCTTTGCAGAAATTTCTCCAAGAGTCCATATCTCTAGAGCCCTGAGATGTTCGTCAAGTGCGGTCGAGAAACCCGGATCTTCAGGGCTCATTTCCGCAGTGGTGTCGGCGGGTCGAAGGATTGGGCGGATGCCAGGGAAATTATGGAATACATGTCCTATGACATTATTCTTGGCTAATTTCGCCTGGAGACAACTTTTCCACTTTGCAAGTGGAACGCCTTGAGAGAGAACAACCTTGGAGGTGTCGCGGTGCATGGATTGGAACATGGTGGTGTGGAACCTGGAGCAATCTATTTACTATTAGTAATGCTTCTATGCGTGGTACAGCGCCGGGCTCATAACCTGTTTTACTAGGTATATGATGGAGTACGTACAATTGCGCAGAGTTACTAAAAGGATTCAGATGCTTGGGTAGAGCAGGCAATTGCGCGTATGGCAGGAATGTAAGATTGAATTAAAAGATGATAAGAATGATAATAAAATATTTACAATGTGGCAGACTTCAGCCTATTTATACCAAGAATATGTCTGTGTGTGACCAGATCAAATGCAGCAAACACAGATATTCTTTGTGTGCCGAACATTGCTTAACTTATCCAAACACTCCAGCCCGACTGCAGCCGCATCGGCTCTTCCGTGACCCCAGCGTACTCTGCCGTGTACCGCTCCGTCTAAGCTCCTGCTGCCGGAACGAGCACGTTCACCGAAGCTCGGCATAACACTTATCAGTCAAGCTATGCCAACAATAGACGTCTTCCTGCCCCAAGATACAAGGTAGATGATTTAGTGTACCTCTCTCTCAAGAATTTAGCCCTCGCAAGACCATCGAAAAAACTTGACCATGTCCGGGCTGGTCCATGGCGAATAATCTCTATGAAAACTCCGCTTGTCGCGAAACTCGACCTACCATTTCAATTCAAAATTGATAATAACTTCCACGTTAGCCTCCTGCGTCCCGCCCACGTTGGATTTCCGTCCCAGCAAACCTCAGTACCATCACCACTGGAGATCTCTCCCTCGGGACACGAAGTCCATGAAGTAGAAGCTATCCTAGATTCGCGAATCCGACGAAATAAAGTACAGTATCTAGTTCGCTGGACAGGGGACAATGATACGACATGGGAACCTCATGAACATCTTGACGGCTGTCCGGATTTTCTAGCAGAATTTCACGACTCATATCCAAATGCTCCACGCTCGCAGGAGCTCGTGACCTGAACAAAGGGGGGGGTAATGTCAGGATTTCATAATTCATTGTCTCGGGCTTATATTTTCTTTTGTTTCTGAATTTTCTTCTAGTCTTATGTTTTCTTTTGGAGTATAAATTTGGGTATAAGTAGTTCACTCCGGTCAGCATTGTAGAAATTTGGAAGGGATTAGCAACAGTTTGTTAAGACTGATTAGGCACTTATCACGATCTTGCAGATTTTGGAATGTAAGAGGCTGTTAATTGTAAGCTGTGGAGTTCTTTATTGCTCCAGCTTAGAAAACAGATCGCTATATACAGTGACCAGCAAAACTGTTCGAATGTTTTGTAACTTTCGCTTGTAAGCCTCATAAAATTTTATCTGCTTGACCAATTCACAAAATTTTTACATTAATAAAAAATTCCAATTCTGTAGTTTCTTTTGATATAAATTAGATGATGTGGATCGAAAATTTGGTAGAGTAATCGCGATTGAAAGGGCGTTGGTCATTCGAACAGTTTTGCAGGGGGGGTATGGGGAAATTTTTGAACTGGTAATTTAGTACTTTACATGCCCACCTTTCGCCTTAATCACTGCATCTATGCGCCTAGGAAGACTCTCTATCAGCTTCTGAAATTCCTCTGCAGGAATCTTTGCCCATTCATCCCGAACTCTGTCCCAAAGCTCCAGGATCCCATTTGGCGGTTGGGGGTAATCCTTGAGTCTTTTCTTGATGTAATTCCAGAGATGCTCGATGGGATTAAGATCAGGGGAGTTTGCTGGCCAAGGGAGAACGGCGAGAGATTGATCTCTGAGGAATTGTCTGGCCTTCTTCGAGGTATGCTTTGGATCATTGTCCTGCATAAAGATAACGGATTCGGGGGTTTTACCGTATTCCACTAGCGTTTGTAGGAGATCCTCCTCCAATATCTCAGTGTATAGATGCTGGTCCATCAACTGTCAGAACGGTGCAGGATTAATACCAAAGACGACGCTGACAATAGAAAATAAGTACCAATATCAGTAACTGGGGCAATGATAGATAAGCAACAACAATAATAGTAACAGCAACAATAGCAATAACAATAACAGAGAGATGGCAATAACACTAACAACAGCAGTAAACACGATAACAATAACAAAGACAATAGCGACAACAATAGCTATAACAATGGTCCAGAAGAACAGTAACCACAATGGTAGTGTAATCGATAGGATTCAGATTTCAAACAGATTCTTCAATAAGTAAAGATAAATATAAGACTCTGATCTAGAGACTTCAGAGGTACAGTAAGGACAGCTATATATACATTTTAGGACATGGTCCAACAAGCCACTGAAAGAACCATCTAGAACTCCTGCACAGGTAAATAGAACAACAAGGGGCATCATAGAATACCATAGAACACCATAGAATCCACCAGAACTCCCCAGGTCATTGTGGCCCATAAACATATTTCCGGAATGGGATAATAAAGAAGTTTGTAGAGCTACAGAGAAACAGCCAGAATATCTAACGCCACAATGTGGCTCCAACCCCTGTCACATGACTAAGTAGCTTACAACCTCTGACATTATCCCCCCCTAAGTCGAGCCGAGCTCCTGCGAGGCTTAGTCTTCGGGACCTTTGCTTGTTGCTTTAGTCGGCTCTTCCTAGGCCTATTTTTTTGATCACCAGGCTTTGGCTCATGGGGATTAAGTTCGTGAAACTCCCTAACCAAATCCTCAAACTCCTCAGCTTGAGAAGCTGGTATGCTCCAGTCGTCTTCTGGTCCATATCCTTTCCAACGAACTAAGTATTGGAGCTCGTCATTTTGCCAATGAGAACCAATTATTTTTTCAACTTCATATTCCTGATCACTACTTTCGGTATCCAGTACTGGTGGGGGACCTGAAGTTTGTCCTGGAAGAGGATCGCTATATACGGGAGATAATAGAGAGACGTGAAAGACTGGGTGAATTTTAGCGGTCTGGGGTAATTCTAATCGATAAGCATAACTTCCCACCGGTTCGATTACTTTAAAAGGGCCTCCGTTCTTAAAGTCTAACTTTCGACATGGACGCAAAGACTTGATATTCTTGTAATTCAGCCAGACCTTATCACCAGCTCTAAAGTTTCTCGCGGCAGTTCTCTTCTTGTTGGCGTGTTCCTCATAATCTGCAGAATGATACTCCATGTTCTGTATCAAAAAATTCTCTACCTGACGAGCGTTTTGTAGGAGTTTTTCGGCATCTAAACGCTCAAAACGTATTCCAGCAGGAGCTGGCGGCCCTGTTAGCGGAGACGAGAGTTCTGATCCTGATCTTGGCTGAAGCCCGTATACTGCTAAGAATGGAGAAATACCAGTAGAGTGAGAGTCATTGTTGTTAATCGCAAATTCAGCAGATGGCAAATACTGGATCCAGTCATCTTGTGCGTAATTAACATAGGCACGTAGATATTGTTCTACCCGAGCATTCATTCTTTCCGTTTGGCCATCAGTCTGGG
The DNA here is from genome assembly GCA_028751805.1 of Podosphaera xanthii. Classification (NCBI taxonomy): domain Eukaryota; kingdom Fungi; phylum Ascomycota; class Leotiomycetes; order Helotiales; family Erysiphaceae; genus Podosphaera; species Podosphaera xanthii. The sequence continues at coordinate 706,694 of JAPWIX010000023.1, forward strand.
GATGATAGGCTGTTGACAATCGATGGTCGACTTGAAGAAGTTTACAGAGCCATTTCCAAAACTCTGATGTGAATTGAGAGCCGCGATCTGAAACTATTGAATTAGGTAGGCCGTGCAAGCGAAAGCATTCTCTGTAGAACAAATAAGCTGTATTTCTTGCTGAAAGATCGTTACAAGGGATAATATGAACTTGTTTTGTCATTCTATCAACAACAACAAGGACCGAGGTGAACTCATTGCCATTCCAATCCTTGCTCAAAGGCAAATCAACAACAAAATCCATCGCAATATGTTGCCACCGCTCTGTAGCTATGGGTAGTGGCCTGAGAAGGCCCTGGGTTCCTTCTCGCGAAGACTTAATTCTCGAGCACGTATGACAATTTCTCACATATCTCTTCACTTGCATTAACATACCATGCCAGAAAAATATTCTTGAAATTGTGGAATATGTGCCCGCTGCACCTTGATGTCCTGATGCTGGTGAGTCATGAAAAGAGTTAATTATTTCCGTTGGTAGTTCTTTGTCATAGTCGCACTGAGGCACGACGACACGATTGCGGTAGTAGAGCATCCCATTATCCCATCTACATTCGGCTAAAGTGAAGTTACGCACTCTTGGACCATTCTGGTCACTCAAGGCTTTTATAACAGCTGTCAAAGATTCATCGTGTGGTAAAGCCCGGCGAATACGATCCAAAAAGCTCAGAGAAGTTGACAAACCATCTGAGGTATCAAGCGTAGCAGGTTTAGAAGCTAAGTTTTTGAGCTCACTATCTTTCTCCATTAATGCATTAGCCAATAAATTTTGATCCATCCCAGGCGATAGGTTACGAGGTTTAAGGAGTCGTTGCTCTAAAAATGTCTTTAATTTTGGGTCTACTGTCTCCGGTCGTGAAAGTGAATCAGCTGGTCCATTCAAAGTACCCGGGCGATAACAAATTTTAAAATTAAAACGTGACAGAAATTCGCTCCAGCGAGCTTGCCGGCGACTCAAAAGTCGAGATTTCATGAAATATTCAAGGGCCTTGTGATCTGTTATGACTTCTACTGGGTCCTGGGAGCCTTCAAGCTCAGGACGCCATTCCTCAAATGCCTGGACTATTGCCAGGAGTTCCTTATCGTAAATTTCATTATTGGCTTCAGCGGGACTCATTTTCTTCGAGAAGAATGCTACCGGTCTCCAAACATCCGAGCTATCCGGCTGCAATAATACTCCACCAGTACCCCGATCGGAAGCATCAGTCTCAAGTCTTGCTGGTTTGTCCCGATTAAAATGCTGTAAGACAATATCTTCAGAGAATTTCTTTTTAATGGCTGTAAACGCTGCTTCTTGAGACGATCCCCAACTAAAAGACGAATCTTTCTTCAGTAAATCAGTCAGTGGTGAGACAATGAAACTAAATTTGTTGATGAAACGTCTGTAGAAGTTTGCAAAACCAATAAATTTTTGAATTTCTTTTATGTTTTTTGGAGCCGGCCAATCTTCAATGACTTGTAGCTTCGCAGGGTCCATTTTTATACCATTAGTTGTAATGATAAGACCTAAAAACTTCACTGACTGGACGTGGAATTCACATTTTTTAATATCGATCTGCAGGCCTGCCTCCAATAGTCGAGAAAGGACTTTCCTGACATGCTTTTGATGTTCATCTAGAGTTTTACTGAAAATAAGAATATCATCTATATAAGCCGTGCAGAACTCGTCGAGATAGCCTTTCAAGGTATCATTAATGTAATTTTGGAAGGAGCTTGGAGCGTTGGCAAGCCCGAAAGGCATCACTCGATATTCGTATAAGCCAAACCTCGTCCGGAAAGCAGTTAGGTATTCGTTGCCTTCGGCAATACGCATTCGATGGAAAGCAGAAATAACGTCAAGCTTAGTAAAATATTTAGCTTTTCCAAGAAGAGTTAAGGTCTCATGGATTCGGGGTATAGGATAACGATTCTTTATTGTAATATCATTAAGCGCCCTATAGTCAACGCAAAATCGTAGACCGCCACCAGGCTTCTTAACAAATAGCACGGGAGAAGATGCAGGCGAAGTACTTGGTCTAATAAAGCCTTTCTCTAGGTTCTCGCGGATATACTTTTTCAAAACTAGCAGTTCCTCCCGGGACATTCCGTAGAGAGGGCCCCATGGTGGCTCAGCACCTGGCTTAAGGATAATCTGGTGATCGCTAGGTCTATGTGGCGGGATTTTTTCTGCATCATCTCTAGAGAACACTTGAAGAAAATCGTGATAGACTAAGGGCAACTTTTCTGCTGGATCAAACCTTGGTTTATCCATTAAAGCTTCCTGAATATCTTCTATCGATATTGACATCACAGTCTGATCTGCATGAGGCAAGAATTCCTCCCAAGCTTCCTCTTCACAGACTTTAATTCTGGATAATTCCTTGGAGGATAAAGACTCCTGAGTCGAATTTCTTAGCTGTCGGACTTCATTCGGAGATATTGCATGAACTATTATGGGCGGATGAACCGAATTTTTTTGACACACGGAGCTACCAAATCTCATGGTCTCTTCAGCCCATTGAATTTCAGGATTGTGATATTGTAGCCAGGGGAGACCCAGAACTACGTCAAAGTATGCCAGTTTGGTCACAAATAATAATAAAATTTCTGTATGACCGTCAATATCAAGGACAACCTTTGCCATATAGGAGATTTGGCCAGACACCGATTCTGTCCCATCGAAAACCCTCAACGATCGTGGTCTTCTGAGGGGAATCATCTCTAAAGTATTGTCATGCGCGAATTTAGTGTCTAAAAATCCGTAGGCGGAAGCACCACTGTCAATCAATGCAAAGGCAGGTGAAGAGTTTGAATTATGACTTTTTATTGAACAATTTATAACAAAATGACTAGTTTTTTCCCAATTCCTGCCGTTAACTGCAATAGAAGACAACACTAATTCCAAAGGAGAGCTCCTCGGGCGACTTTTCGAAGAGCTTACTCTTTTCCCGACTGAGACGTACCACTGCTCTTAGAAAGCTCCACAGAACGGTTATCTATCGGAGGTCTGAACTGTTTCAGTAAGTTACACTCGACTGCGCGGTTGACCCCTTTCCCACAAAAGTAGCATAACCCAAGCCTCCGACGACGTTCCTTTTCTTCTTTCGTTATAGACCCCCGAGGAAGATGGTTTGAGGCAGAGAGATCCATTGCATCACCACCTAGAGTAGTTGTCAACTGATTCGATTGACTTGAACTTCCTTGAAATGGCGAAGAACCTCGATAGCGAGAGGCTGCTGCTAATTCAGAGAATCTACGTTGTCTATTATCGATATCTTGAAGTCTGGATATAGCTTCATCAAATCCTAGGGAATCAATATCTTTCTCATGAATCAACGCACGTTGAAGCTCCAGGCTAATATTCAAAAACACAATGTCTGTGAGTGCTTGAGTGTTTTCATATCCCGCGATTACAGCATCTCTGCGTATCTCGGCAATCCAACTAGAAAAGGGCTTATTCTTTTGCTTGTTCCTGTGTAGCCTAGTGACTGCTTCTCTAACCCGGTTTGGATCATCAAAAATGATTGCCAGTTGTTTCATCATTTCTGTAAGCGAAGGGAATCTCATTACCCCATCTTTTACCCAATTGTGCAGATGAGCCTGACAGTCCTCATCCATCATAGAATATACGTAGATCATTTTCGATTGCTCTGATGGGTAATGGTCTGTATTCGAATTCAGCTTCAGTAGAATTCCTTCCTTCCAGGTTGAGAACTTTGCTTTATCTCCATGAAATTAGCGGAGTCAGGTAATAAAGCGGAACGGGGAATTGGTGTTGAGCTTGTCGATTGAAGTTTCCAATTCTCGATAGCACCAGCGAGCCGATTCAAAACTTGAGTCTGTATATTACTGGCTGAGTTGGACGATGAGACCTTTTTTTCTAGCATACCTATCCTCTCTCGGGCGTTCTGTAAGTTTTCGGATGTTGCCATGAGCATTTGATCCTTCTGAGCTAGATTCTGCTCAGCGGCCTGCACTTGAGCTGCCGTAGCACAAAGTTCCTGATTTTGCTGAGCAAGAGCTCTAATAGCGCCAATAACAGCCTCCTGTGACGGCTTGTTAGCCAATAGAAACCCTGTAGCCTACGATGGTCATCGCAGGCACTATGACATGGTTAATGAAACCATGGGTAATCCCTGTTAACATTGATTGCGTAATAGTTAATTACGTAATTAATCCTTCTGACTAAGCGAACAGGCTAATGTTGAAGTATCTAGAATATTCTAGATATGAACGGTGATGCAATGGGCTTATGATGAAAAGTCACTAAACGACCATGAATATTCTAGAAACTAAAAAATAGATATATAACTAGTCCATAGATCATCCTCAGATAGTCAGAGCAATTATAAACTACCTTTGTTTACTCGATTATCCAATAATCTTTATCCAAACTGTGACATATAATTGCTCTCTGCTATTTTCAGAAGGCATCTTTTAAAGAACCCTTATTCAGATACGCAGTGATTCAGATACGCAGTTCAGATACGCAGTTCAGATACGCAGTTCAGATACGCAGTTCAGATACGCAGTTCAGATACGCAGTTCAGTTACGCAGTTCAGATACGCAGTTGTCCAGATACGCAGTTCCTTAGGAGAAATGTCTTCCAACATTGAAAAACCTAACCCGAAAAATTCGCAAAATGTTTCGATAGAGCAATTTCGATAGCTGGAACTAAAATTCAACAAATTGCTTGAAAGACAAACGAAGGACTTAGATTCAAGAAGGGTTATCATTGAGAAAGACCCCCCTCCAAATGAGGGGAGCAATTTGAAGCCAACTAAGCTTCCAGAATTCCATGGTATTAGATCAGAGTACCCGGCATGGCGTGCCGCAGTCTTGGATACATTTCGTGTGGATTGGCTCCTTTTTGGATACGACAACTCCCGGGCATTCTTAATGTTGTATAATTCACTGAAAGGTTCAGCTAGAACTAAGGCGGGATCTTTTTACGAAAATGGCGGGGTTCATCAAACTAGAGACCCTGAGGATTTTATTGAGTTTTTGGATAGGATTTACATGGACTCAACAAGAGTTTCTCGGGCAAATGCAGAATTACACCTAATGAAAATGAAAGAAAACCAGCGATGGTCGGATTTCTTCGCATCCTGGTCCAACAAGTTGACCGAGGCCCGAGGGGATTTCTGGCCGGATGAGAATAAGATATCTATGCTTCAGAGCGCTTTGAATAGAAAATTGACTACAGCATTAGCCGGTAACCACATGCTGCCGGATGACGATTTCAACGAATGGATACAAATAGTCAACAAGGTTTCCCAGCGGTTAGAGATGGTGGACGTTCGATTTGGAAGCTGGCAAAACTTGAGTCTCCCAGAAGCCCAGAAAGACGGAAAATTTTCGCGCAGTAACACAAACAAGCACGCATCTGAGGGTAAAATCATGGACAGCCAAGATAATAATCATAATTGGCGCCCACAGGCCGGGGACCTCGACGATTCAGGTGATACAGTCATGGGGGGGATTAACGCGGCGAGTGTTGAACGGCGCCGTGCCAAATGGAAGACAAGAGCAGAGCTTGAAAAGTTGAAGCAAGAAAGGCGTTGTTTCCGATGCGAGAGACAGGGATGTATCACAAGTAGATGTCCCTTACTGCCAGCCAAAAAGCCGAAGAACTTAAGGGTAAATTCTGTAACATTACCGGAAATTGACCCTTCCACGTATATTATTGATGAAGAAAATCACGATTCGGAAAACTGAAAGCTCCTAGGTTTAGTCGCACCTGGGAGCCAAAGGCAGCCTGTAGTGAAGATTTTAGCTTAAATACAAATCCATTTCTTGTCAATGCCCTTTTAAACGATACTCTGATTGTGCAATCTTTAGTAGACAATGGATGTTTGTGTTATGGTATTATTAAGGATACCTTAGTAGCTAAATTAAATCTGCCGCGCATTTCTATTACACCTCGGTCTCTAGAAACTGCAGAGAACTCTTCAGAAAATAAGCCAATCATAAAAGAAATTACCTTTGTGTCGCTGGATCTAGATGGATTTGTTACGCCAAAATTATGGTTGTATGTCGTTCCCCACAGTACACATCAACTAATTTTGGGCAAAAAATGGCTTGAAGACCAAGATGCCGTTGTTCATTCGAAAGAACAAAGGCTGGAACTTCGTAAGGCTGGGGGATCAGTTTACAGCGTCAAACGATGGCGCCAGGAAATGAGACATGTGGCACGCCCAAGAAACACTTCGATCACAAAAATGGCATCGATGATCGAGACGGTCCCTATTTGTAGAGCATTGCTCGAAGATATAAGTAAAGCCCTGCGCGATAAGCCAGACCTTTCAGTACAAAATGCTCGTGACCGATTACCTGAGAAAGTCAAGAAATTTGCCCATCTATTTGCAGACAATAATGGAGCAAATGATCTGCCGCCATGTCGAGGACCGCTTGATCATGCCATCGTCTTACGTGAGGAAAACGGAAGGACATTAACACCACCGTGGGGCCCGCTTTACAACATGTCGCGAGAAGAATTGCTTGTGTTGAGGAAGACGTTGACTGACCTCCTAAGCAAAGGATGGATCAGACCAAGCGGCTCGGCTGCAGCTGCACCAGTCTTATTCGCAAAGAAACCAAATGGTGGTCTCCGATTTTGCGTAGACTATCGTGGATTAAACGCAATCACGGTTCCTGATCGTTATCCATTGCCTTTATTTAAAGAGACGCTACGTCAATTATCAAAGTCAAGATGGTTCACGAAACTTGATGTCAAGTCGGCCTTTCACCGTATACGAATTAAGGAAGGTGACGAATGGATGACAGCCTTTAGATGCCGGCTCGGGCTTTTTGAATGGCTAGTGACCCCTTTCGGTTTAGTCAACGCCCCCGCGACATTTCAGAGATACATAAATGAGCAACTAAAAGAGCATCTAGATATCAATGCCACAGCATACATGGACGATGTGCTGGCATATACTGATGGTGACGAGAATAACCATTGGGAAACAGTTTGCAGTATCTTGAGCAAACTTGAAAAGGCAGGACTGTTCTTTGACATCGATAAATGTGATTTCCTTTGTAAAAAAGTTAAGTATCTAGGCTTCATAATCGAAGCGGGCAAAAACATAACTGCCGACCCAGCGAAGATAAAAGCAATTCGTGAATGGGAGGCACCGAAGACAGTTAAAGGCGTACGCTCATTTTTAGGCTTCGCTAATTTCTATCGGTGCTTCATAGATAAGTTTTCCGAAATTGCAGCTCCGTTGATTGAACTAACAAAAAAGAAAACACCGTGGCGTTGGGGAAAAGAAGAGAGTTTGGCTTTTGAAAATCTGAAGAATACATTTGCCTCAACACCGGTACTGGCCCAATGGGACCCTGAGCGGGAGACAGTTTTAGAGGCGGATTGCTCAGGCTACGCACTCGGTGGTTGCTTATCTCAATTAGATGATCAAAAGAGACTTCGTCCGATCGCATACTTTTCCAGAAGGTTGTCGGGTGCAGAGGCCAACTACCCAATCCACGATAAAGAAATGCTCGCAATTGTAGCATGCCTTAAAGAGTGGCAAGCAGAGTTAAGGTCAACATCAAAGCCCTTTACTATCCTTATTGACCATAGGAATCTTAACTATTTTGCATCAAAGAAACTTTTAAATGAACGACAAGTTCGGTATAATGATGTCTTACAACAATTTAATTTTGAACTAAAATGGCGATCTGGAAATTCGAGCGAGCGTCCGGACGCATTATCAAGGCGTGAGCAAGATAAACCAGGGGGACTTGATGATGAGCGAAATGCAGGAAGGCTGTTACAATTACTACCAAATATTTCCCTAAACCCCATTGATACAAAGGAAATGGGCCAAAATAACAATAAAGAGACAGACCCTGCTGCACTAGCAAGACTATTTGAAGACGATGAAATGCAATCTCTGTGGGCAATCGCAGTGGAAAAGGATAAGGACTGGATACGTGCTCGTGAAGCAGTCCGAAATGGTGAAAGGAGCTTCACCCCTGATCTCGCCCTAAAATTTAAAGTGAACATAGCCGAATGTACAGTGGCTGCAGATAAAGTGCTGAGGGGTAGGGAGAACAGGATATGGGTTCCAGACTATGAACCTCTGCGGACGGCAATACTACAGCGTACCCACGATAGTTATCTTGCAGGACATCCGGGAAGAGATACCATGATAGGTATCCTTCTACGGCGATGGTTTTGGCCAAAGATAAGAGATTGTGTCAGAAGATTTGTCCGAAACTGTGATGTCTGTGGACGAACAACTGTCTGGCGGGAAGCTAAAGCTGGATTCCTTCGTTCCTTACCTATACCAGAACGTCTTGGAAATGAACTTACAATCGATTTCGTGACCGATATGCCACCGTCAAATGGATGTACGAATATTATGGTAATTACAGACCGTTTGTCCAAAGAAATATTTGCGTTTGGTACGAAATCAATGACTTCAGAAACATGCGCCAAAGTATTCATCGATCGATACTATCGTTACCATGGATTCCCACGTTACTTAACTAGTGATCGAGGTAGTGACTGGCTGAGCCATTTTTGGAAAGCCTTCTGCGAGTTAACAGGAATATCACAACGGTTAACAACAGCTTACCACCCTCAATCAAATGCTAGTGAGCGAGCAAATCAGGAAATCTTCAAGTATCTAAGAGCCTTTTCATGTTATCCTCAAAATAATTGGATGGATTTATTGCCAATGGCCCAATTAGCCCTCAACGCCCGGCCAAACTCGGCTATCGGAAATATGAGTCCATTTTTTCTGCGACATGGCTACGAGTTAAATCCTTTGGTGGAACCACCAGATAAAATACCATCTCGACATCCAGGGCGACTTGCTGCCACGAAATACGTGCGAAGATTAAGGGATGCGACAGACTTTGCACAAGCTGCTATGGCCTCGGCGCAACAACGGTATGAAACTAATGGAAACCAATTCCGGAGACAACCTGAGAAGTTCAAGGTTGGTGATAAAGTTTGGCTTAATCTGCGCCATATACAAACTCCTCAGTTGTCGAAGAAACTAGCATGGCAGCATGCAAAATATGAAGTAACGGCCGTACCTGACGCGTTAACCGTAGAGCTAAACGTTCCCGGAAATATACATAAGCGCTTTCACGTGGAATTGATAAAACGAGCTGGCACAGATCCATTTCCAAGCAGATACGTGATGATGCCCGAAACCCACCTGTCATTGACGACCTAGAAGAGCCTGAATTTGAAATAGAATCTATTCTACGGGCTAGAACGGTTCGTCGTGGTCGGGGAACATACCGACAAGCATTAGTTAAATGGGTTAGTGAGGCAAACCCAACATGGGAGCCCATAGAATCATTAAAAGATACAAAAGCTCTGGACAGTTTCGAAGCTTTATACGGCCCCATCGATAAAAATGATGGGCCTCCGAATGATAGTATCGGATCATATGTTGGGCCTGCAGAGCAAATGACAGTTCGCAAACGTCGAGAACGTCAAAAACGAAAGTGAAAATCTTTGGCGCGCAAAATACTGGGTAATGGGCGAACGAGAGGAGGCCTTGTGACGGCTTGTTAGCCAATAGAAACCCTGTAGCCTACGATGGTCATCGCAGGCACTATGACATGGTTAATGAAACCATGGGTAATCCCTGTTAACATTGATTGCGTAATAGTTAATTACGTAATTAATCCTTCTGACTAAGCGAACAGGCTAATGTTGAAGTATCTAGAATATTCTAGATATGAACGGTGATGCAATGGGCTTATGATGAAAAGTCACTAAACGACCATGAATATTCTAGAAACTAAAAAATAGATATATAACTAGTCCATAGATCATCCTCAGATAGTCAGAGCAATTATAAACTACCTTTGTTTACTCGATTATCCAATAATCTTTATCCAAACTGTGACACCTCCGGATTCTGCTGTACTCCTTGAAGGAACTGGTTGAGATCAGTAACCCCAGTGAGTTCATTCAGTACATCCATATGATTCCTCTGAGATTCAGCCATAATAAAAATAAAAGAGAGATCAGAGTAATGTCAGAACGGTGCAGGATTAATACCAAAGACGATGCTGACAATAGAAAATAAGTACCAATATCAGTAACTGGGGCAATGATAGATAAGCAACAACAATAATAGTAACAGCAACAATAGCAATAACAATAACAGGGAGATGGCAATAACACTAACAACAGCAGTAAACACGATAACAATAACAAGGACAATAGCGACAACAATAGCTATAACAATGGTCCAGAAGAACAGTAACCACAATGGTAGTGTAATCGATAGGATTCAGATTTCAAACAGATTCTTCAATAAGTAAAGATAAATATAAGACTCTGATCTAGAGACTTCAGAGGTACAGTAAGGACAGCTATATATACATTTTAGGACATGGTCCAACAAGCCACTGAAAGAACCATCTAGAACTCCTGCACAGGTAAATAGAACAACAAGGGGCATCATAGAATACCATAGAACACCATAGAATCCACCAGAACTCCCCAGGTCATTGTGGCCCATAAACATATTTCCGGAATGGGATAATAAAGAAGTTTGTAGAGCTACAGAGAAACAGCCAGAATATCTAACGCCACAATGTGGCTCCAACCCCTGTCACATGACTAAGTAGCTTACAACCTCTGACATCAACCCATCAATCTTACACATGTTTCCCGTAATGTAATGTGGACAGATTGGAGAGGCGAGACGTCAAGATATCTGTGTAAGAGAAGCAGCGTAGTGTTTGAGATAAGTGAGGCTATTATAGAATAGGTGAGATGACAAAGAGAGAGATTCCTTCAGAGATATTCAGCAATGTGATTGACTTTATTGGGCTAGTTACTGGATGAGATCTTACCTTCAGAGATATTCAGCAATGTGATTGACTGAAGAATTCTGAAGGAGAAGAGAGCTCGTTATATACAGGAGTGTAACCCTTATGGGACTTTAATTAGCATAATTCATGATAGACATTGATGTCCCAATATAACAATATTATCATGGTATGAGTAAGTCCTAAACCTGAATGTTTCCCCCAGAATACTTAGGTGTAAGACGCTCATATGTGTAGCTGTTAGCTCGTACCATCCATAGTTATAGATGATATAAATAGACATTAAGTGGGAAATCTAAATATAACATATGAGATGTAACGATCGCGTGACAGTGTACGAGTCGGTGTGAGACGCGCATCGCGTGGGATGCTGGATTGTTTATTTTACAACATCCCGTCCCCTCCCACAGCAACAGCCCCAGATCATAATATAACCGCCACCAAATTTGAGGGTCTCCTCTACCTCTCTCTCTATCAACCCTCGTCCTCGCCTTTTCCAGGTCCAAGATCTTCCATCTGACTGCAAGCGATTTATCTTTGTCTCGTCTGACCAAACTACACGCTTCCAATCATCTGTAGTCCAGTACTTATGGGCCATAGCAAAGTCAAGACGGTCCTTTTTTTGCTTTGCTGTTAGTTTTGGCTTTTTCTTTTTCACAGCAGCTTTTAACCCTACTTTTTTGAGGGTCCGTCGGACTGTATCATCAGAGATAGAGCAATTTTTCATGTCCCTGATGTTTTGGGCAACTTCGGCAGCGGTATCGGCCTTACCGAATGTTATGGTACGGACGGCATGACGAGTGTCATGCTCGCTGAGCAAACAAGGTCGCCCTCCTAAGTTCACCTGAAGATCTGGACAGTGTCTCTTGCGAATACATGAAACGGTAGAAACTGAGACATTGCATTCTCGAGCTGTTGAACGGATGGAAAGTCCATGGTCAAGGTGGTGAAGAATGACATCAATTTTTGATTGAGATAGAGTCCTCATGATAAAAAAAGATTCGAGTAACAGTAGAAAGTGATTATGTGCTGTAAATGATTACAAACTCAACCTTTTATGAAGACCTACAGTGCTCCTGATGCCTAGTTATACTTTCCCCACATCCCCCCTGCAAAACTGTTCGAATGACCAATGCCCTTTCAATCGCGATTACTCCACCAAATTTTCGATTCACATCATCTAATTTTTATCAAAAGAAACCACAAAATTGGAATTTTTTATTAATGTAAAAATTTTGTGAATTGGTCAAGCAGATAAAATTTTATGAGGCTTACAAGCGAAAGTTACAAAACATTCAAACAGTTTTGCTGGTCACTGTAATACACCACTCATCTCAACTAGTGCATGGACTTGGCACAACTCGTATGTCGCTTTGTGCAACAGGTAACCATGCCGGAAGATAGGTCACAAGAAAAGTCATTGGATTCTTTCCGAAGTGGGAAGTCTTTTTCAGCCTAACGATATTATCCAGACGGCCGAAGAGTACGACAGTGACTGCGTAGAAGACAAAATCAAGAAAAAAATCGGATGGATGTTCTGGGGCTCTTTTTAGGGCGAGACAAGGGTCCTTGTAAGGGAACAAGCCAAGATGATATAGTTATCTGAGGATGGGACAAGTATTAACAAATATATTTGATCTGAAGATCAGATCCGTTACTCGACGCGTCGAACTAACTACACGAAGTTTTGATTACTAATAATTATCTAATCACTCGGGCCTGCCTGAGTACACAATCAGGTTGACCCCGTAACAGTCCTAGTTTGTTTTGAGAGAAGGAATGGGAACCTATCGACTACAAGGGGTATTGTCAAAAGATAGTACTTCTCATAGACGGTATGGTCTCGATAAGACCTTTTATTTCTGTGATGCTAGACAATGCTCCGGTTCACGCATTGGCCAGGACCATGAACGAGTTTAGAGAAAGGTATATTTAACCAATCCTCAGGCCTCATCGACAGTACGTGTCAGAATTTTCCGAGATCTGGATTAGCATTCTTAGGATTGGGATTGGGATTAGGATTGCGAGAACATTAGACAAATCTCGCTTAAGGATTCACGGATTTGTTTACTTTGGACTATTTTTTCAATGCATCCATAGGAAACATTTGTTGATATTGTTTACTTGGATTACTCTGCTTGTCGGTCATAGGGTAAGACATGTGTATATATAGCTAACAAGAACTGCAGAGTTCTTGTTCTTTACCTTTAGTTCTTTGTCTAATTATTCATACCATACCTTCAGTCTTCGTGCCTTAGAGCCCACCAGTCCTATTGCTTTCGAGCCCTTCAGCCTTCCCTTAGCTTATCTACCCAGTCATCATCGCCTCCGTGCCTTCAGCATACTGACAGTACGACAGCTAGGGGGAAGGCCGTGATAGAAGCTAATGGGGGCCTGACTGAATATTAAATTGTTAAAGATAAATCGTTTGGCTCTTCACTAGACTTATACTAGGCTCGGCCACATACTCGTTGGAGAAAAATTGAAGAAAAAGAGTCGTAAATAAGTAAAATTGAGGTTGAATCTACCTACTCCCCTTCTACGTTCTCTAATACGTATCTGCACGTGCATGACACTTACAAGATGCCTAATTTCTGAGGCCTTTTTCTGTTGGTCACTTTTCTGATCGACCTATTAGCGCAGTAGTAACAACCAGTACAGTATATATTTCTATCTTCATCTATATGTACTCTACATGAATCTAGTTGCCATAACAGCTCTAAGCGAGGCCTTTCCAAGCTAGCCCGAATATGGATTAGTACGCATATTCTCAACACGACCACTTATTTACTTTGGACCTCAAAATCTTCAACATAACATTCTACAAAGATTGCTAGAAATCTAATCCAATTGGACATGAATGGCTGTTTTAATCAATATTCGTAGAAGTATCACTGTTTGAATATTTATTTTCTCTTTGGGGGGGTTTTAAATCATTTTTGCGTATGCAGCCTGAGGCTATGACGCGAATGATAACAGAAGATATGTATATTTTGCAGAAAAACACAGTTTGACGTTTGGAACACTCATACTCAGATTTCATTTGCAGATACCACTACGAGAATAACGCCTTACGACATGTACCCTCTTCCGTGAATACCCACCACATGGAAAAGCGAGAAAAACCTGTGTTTATCTGAGCATGTTTTCGTCATCCTACGAATACGATTTCACCGCGAGAGAAGTGGTGTGCGGGTCTTGCTGGATTCGAAGCAGCTTTCTCCTGCCTTATGTGGTGCATGTGTCCAAGCTACCCAGACTCTACTTGGGAGAACGGCCCGGACAGTGTACCACTGTACCATCTGGCCCCTTCCAAGTACCGTACCGGTGTCATTCGTGTCATCGGCTCATATCTGCATACAAAAAAATGATTTACATAAAAAAACATGGCCAAAAAAATCACTTATTCAGCGCATTATGTATTAACAAGCATTACACATCTATGTTGTATCTGTGGGATGATATGCGGTAGTTTCTCGATCCGATATCGCCAATTATGTTTGCAAATCTAATTGGATCAAAATTAAAGGAAGCAAACAGCGGAGTGATTAATTTCAAAAATTAAATATGTGACATCAGAATGATAAATAGGTGGCAAAGAATCTCTTGAGATTACGTTACATTAGCCATCGACTGTCTCACGGGGAGAATTTGGGGTTTAGTGATCAAGTGCCGCGTATCGTTAAACAATATCCAGGCGAGGAGACATCATCCCTCCAATTATCTGGTGCACCACGCATCTCAATGCCCAAAAACTTACGATTCCGACTTCAAATCTCAATCTCGTCACTCTAGTGGCGAGATCATGGCGCTGCTGGTCAAGTGCGCGCTTCCTCCGGACCCTCCTGACATTAGGAATCGCGTCTCGAAAACGAAGTCAACTTTGAGCAAGCACGGCAGTAAAGCCGCTAGCTCTCCACTAAATTCCGCCAAGGCCCAACGAAAAGCTAAGGTGATTGAGAGGGCACTGGCTGCGACGCAGGGCCTTAATGAAGACAACGCGGCATCCGATGCCTCAATGGACGATCTAATGAGCGACGCAACAGACAGCGTATTCGGCGATACTCCGGCAGAACTGGTGACTGAAGAAGCCATCGAAGTAACTACAAATCCACAAGAGAATATTGTGCCGTCGAGGGAGACAACCTCGGATGGCCCACGTAGTTCGGCCCCCCTGATGAAATCGATTAAGGGTCTACTTGACTTGACAAATGAATACCTACAGGATATGGAAAAGAACCACCAAGGAACAGGGGCAAACTTTCTAGCTCTGCTGGCAGACGGTGCTTCTCGAGCAATGCGCGGACAGCGTGTAGATTCACCTGTTTCAGATCTACCAAACGCCCCACGGAAAGCAGCCACGCTCTCTTGGGCCGAACGTGCGGCCTGCCAGGACCCCAACCGGAAAGAGTTTTCGATCAAGAGACAAAATGTGAAATCTTCCCCACCCCAGGGGCAAAGCAAAGAAGATCGCCGGGTAATGATCCGACTTAGCCCCGACCACGAAGCCCGAAAGACTGGGCCTTTCGAACTCTGACAAGCAATTCAAAAACTGGTACCTGATAGCTCTCTAGTCACAGATGTATGGAGCGTCCCCTCGGGAGTTGCCATTTTAGCCCCGACCCCTGCTAAGGCGGCCATGATTCTGCAGGCGAAGACTGCGATAGAAGAGAGATTTGGTAATGCTACCGTAGAGCGGCAGGAAACTTGGACAACATTTGTCATTGGTCCTATACAGAAGAGAATTCGGTGTCTTGATGGTCTTCGTGACCCTATGGATGGTCTTCTACACGAGGAACTTGCACCTGTCCGGGAGCTCGTTCCTGTTAGATATATGAATTGGACAAGACGCTCACAGAACGACGAACCGTATGGTTATGTTAGAATTTGTGTTCCCGAGTCTAAAGCTGGCAGATTCCCTACAAGACTCCGTGTCTTCGGAGAGGCGGTTTCTATTCAAAAGATCAGGAAGCAAAACCATCTTCCGGTCTGCGACAAGTGCCACGGCTTCCACGCCACTAGAACGTGTGCTCGTCGTCTAAAATGTCAAACTTGCGGCACCGATGCGCACAATGGCCCTTGCGAGACCCCTCCAATGTGCCTTAACTGCCGGGGCCCTCATAGCTCCACTGATACCTCATGTCTCGCACGCCCTCGTTGCATGAATGGGGTCTTTGTTCGCCCGACTGGGGCCCAACTTATGCACATTCGAAATGCAGGCAGGAGAGAGTTTGCGAAAGCAAATAAACAGCAGCCGACCGACCGACTCCTCTCCTCTCCTTTCTCCCGCTCCTCCTTCTAGTGGCAACGCTGGAACCGAATTGCCTTCCCATACAAACCAAACATGGTGAGAAGACGCAGTCAGGGAAAAGAGAATACTCTACAGATCATGCAAATCAATGTTGGGAGGTCGTCACCGGCACACGACATAGCGCTCACTCTTGCACAAAAAATCAAATGGACATCCTACTCATTCAAGAACCATGGACGCACTCAGATCTCTCAACGCGTAGATCCAAGTCACATCGCGAATTCGAGGTTTTCTCTCCACTTTCAACCTGGAACACACGGCCAAGAGTTCTAACTTACGTACGAAGACAAGCTGGTCTAAGACCTTTTCAAGCAGCCAGCGACCTATCCAGAGATCTTCTTCAAATAGTCATAACTAATGGGAATAATAGATGGCTTCCCATTTGGAATCTGTACTATGCCCCCGCGGGATCAGACAATGCCGGAAGAGGATTATCTTGTCTCCTTGGATGCATGGACGTACCCCTCTTTGTGGGTGGGGACTTCAATTTGCGACATCCCCTTTGGGATTCCTCTGTTACTTATGCTCAACTGTCCTGCGCTGATTTTATCGAGTGGTACGAAAACAAAAACCTTAAACTTCTTAACCCTACCGCATCTCCTACACACAATCGAGGCGGAACTCTCGATCTCGCCTTAAGCACAGATACTAGCGCAAAGTGCGAGATTCGTCTTGACCTCCACACTTCATCCGATCACGAGACGCTTGTTACAACCTTGTGCTGGAAGTCTCATACCCTGGAGAATACAAAGCTTCGATATGGTGCCTTAGATAAAGCCCTTTTTCTTCAGCTCCTTGGTAGTGAACAAAACTCTCCTCCTATCTACTCGCAAGACGATCTAGAGATGGAAGCTAGCTCCATTATCAAAATAATCCATACAGCGCTTTCTGGAGCTTCCCCGCGGAAAAAACAACGAAATTACGGCACTCTTTGGTGGAATGAGGACTGTAAATATGCGGTATACTCTTATCGCAGAGCGCACCGGGAGGGTAACGCTGCTTGGGAAAAAATTGAGCTCCAGAAGACAGTGCGGCGGGCAAAAAAAGAATATTGGAAATCAATTGTTGCGAACTCTAACACTCTGCCAGACGTGTACAAAATAGTACGATGGCACAATGCTGCCCCAAGATACCACTCTACACCCCTACGGTCTGGAGAAGGCAGCGAGCGGGTACACGATCCCCAGGAAAAAGCGAAAATTTTCCACCAAACCCTCCTGTCTCGCCATCTTGATGTTGACGACGTGCCTTTGGAAACCCCGACAGTCCCCATACGAAGTATCGCCTGGCAGAAGATCTCTAACCAGGAAGCTCTCAACGCCACTTGCCGGGCTCCTTCTACGTCCCCCGGGGATGATGAAATAACCTCTATGTGCCTCCGGCTGGCCTGGCCAGTAATGGGCAATAGAATCACGAGTCTCTTTAATACCTATGTCCAGATGGGGACCCGCCCTCTGGCCTTTAAGAGAGCCACGGTAGTCATACTATCTAAATCTGGAAAGCTAGACAGATCAAGTCCAAAGTCATACAGGCCTATTTCCCTCCTTTCGTGCCTAGGAAAAGGTCTTGAACGGCTCATCGCTCGGCGAGTTTCATACTGGGCACTAAAACTCCAAATAATAGCACGTGATCAATGTAGCGCAATAAGTCACAGGTCTGCCTCAGACCTAACCACCGCACTTTTATGCGACGTACGTCAAGCCTGGAAGGAAAAGAAGGTTGCAGGGATTGTCACTGTCGACGTGAAAGGCGCCTTTGATGGTGTTCTCCGGAATCGACTGATCAATAGGCTACGCTCTCAGGGCTGGCCAGAGTGTCTACTAATATGGGTGTCTTCGTTCCTCTCCGACCGCTCTGTGTGCATTCATCTAGATCAGACAACAACAGATCCCTTATCCGTTGTCTGCGGACTTCCACAAGGGTCTCCTGTCTCCGCAATTTTGTTTCTACTATATGTTGAGCCACTGCTTCGGCTGTCACGCGGAAGATTCGGCTATGCAGACGACGCTGCCTTTTACACTTCAGCAAAAACTTTGTCAGCCTGCCACATAAGGCTCCACAGGCAACTTGATAGTTCAAATACGTGGGCAAAAGAAAACGGCATTCAATTTGATAAGGAAAAAACGGAATTGATTTACTTTCATAAAAAGAGGAAATTTGAAGAGCCCGCCCTTTTAGTGGAAGGTACGGAAATTAGAGCGAAAGATATACTTAAATGGCTAGGAATTCTTTTTGACAGAAAACTGAACTTTAAGGAACATATACGATTCGCCTGTCAACGGGCCCGGGTGGTGACTGATCATGTTCGACGACTATGTAAACCTACCCACGGTGCTTACCCTGGGCTAGTACGTCAAGCGGTCCAAGGGTGTGCCTTTGCTACTCTCTATTACGGTGCTGAAACATGGTACGGACCTCAAACCTCGAGGTGGGCACTAAATCAGGTGCAACTTGCAATGAATCGTGCGGCAAGAGCAGTTCTCCCAGTCTATAAAACGTTCCCCATCCCAGCACTCCTACGGGAGACTGAATGGGGCCCAGCGACAGCCTGGCTGGATCGAATACATGATCGGCTCGCTGTACGAGTCGCCGCGGCTGATCTCAACCATCCCCTACGTCACCGATGGAACTCCGACCACTTCTCCTGGATGCGTCGCCGACAGGCAATAAAACGATCTATCGATACTGACGAGCCACCCTGGCTCTCACCAGATCGCGATTCTATCCGAAAACAGATCGGCGCATTAGGACGCCAGACCGGTCTGGAGGCCTATAAAAGCTGGAAGCGGCACCGTAGCCCTCTCGACCTCACTGTATTTTCCGACGGCTCAATGAATGAGGATGGATACGCGGGAGCTGGGTACTGTGTGTATCGTGGCTCCTAAGAAATTACTTGTGGGCGAATCCCACTTGGTCGCAAAGCCCAAACGTATGATGCAGAAATTATAGGGGCAGTAATCGGTCTCAAGGCCGCCTGCTCTCACTGGATGGCACGTTTTGCGAAAAAAGTAGCCGTGTGCCTTGATAATGAGGAAGCTGCAATTCGTCTTCACACAGGGCAGCCTTCACCCTCAAGCTCTGCCCGGATCATAGAATTCCAGGAGCTTCGCGAATCGTGGTTAGAAAGAGATAGAGCGTTGGACACTCAACCTGGTGGGGTAGAAGTGAGGTGGATCCCGGCTCATCAAGTAATCAGCGGAAATGAACGCTCAGACGCCCTGGCGAAGGAGGCTTGCGGTCTGACACCGGAATATTCAGAAGCAACTATTGCTCGAGCGAAAACATTGCTGGAGGAGAGATATCAGGAAGAAGTAGCAAAGTAATGGGGCTTACACGCTCCTAGGCGATACCGGGCCTTAGAAATCAAGATAAGCTCCCGCCTACCAGCGGAGCTATTTTTACTTCCGAGACGCAGTCTCGGCAGACTACTTGCGGCACGATCTGGACACGGCGATTTTGCGGAATATCACCGACGATTTAACCACTCCGAGGCCGAAATTTTTTGCTCCTGTGGACAAGAAAAGACACCAGAACACCCTTTTTCTTGTCAATTGCTCAGACGTAACAATATCCGACCCAGCAACTCTACCAACCGGAGCTTGGCAGAGTGTGTGAAATGGGTACTTGGCACAACAGAAGGCGCTAAGGCTTTCCACAAGTGGATCATAGAAAAGAAATAATTCGATTAAATATTGTCGTTCCAGCGTCAACTGAACGACGCTCATCATTATTTAAATTTTCTTTGTTTTACTTTTCTCCTAGGATCCATCTCAACTTTACATCAGGGCCTATCGAAGGGGACTGATGACGGAAGATACCTCACCTAGACTACAAATGGTAGATCTAGCGGTTTAGGGCAATATCGCTGGGGTAATTAGACAGGTGCAATAGCTCTAGAGCTTCTCGGGCTATTTGTGTAGATATTTTTGGGTCAGTGGGCAAGTGACTTGCCTGGTAGCCTTAGGCCACGCAGGCACGCCAAATTCCCCTTGGGAGGATCGAGGCTGTAACGGCTTGTGAGCCAATATTGTCCTGTAGCCTACGCTGGTCAACGTATGCAAATCCTTTAATGACCCATGGCGATCATAATTGTGGAGAACATCTGACAGGGAACGTTTCATAGTGCTCTGATCTCGCCACATCTCAAACCAATGTATATTTATAAGTCACGTCACAAAATACGGGACTCAAAGTCAGGGCTAAATAGCTCGAGCGATTTGGCTTGTATATAATGATAGTTTATCATGTAATTAGATTTGATTTCCTTAGAAGATTTAATATTAATTACGATTACCTACATCATTGTCCATCTCTGCTGTATCAACCCGTCACAGAGGCCGGGACAAGATCTGTGAGCCTGCTTGGCGTTAATCTTGTATAAAAAAATAAATAAATATCCAGGCGAGGAGTAACGGAACAGGGGGTGATCGCTATGGACCCGACGGCCAAGCGGACGGTCACAGAGAAAAGGATCTATGCCGGGGAGGAAGTGGTGATGTGTTGATGTATGTAGCGGGTGCAGATCGATTCAATTACCCTCTCCTTAGGGTAGTAATTTTGCAGTGAGGAAATATGGGACTGCATGTCACTTCAGGGGTTATACCCCTACTAGTCTCATGATCTGCAAATGTCTATTATTTTGTCCTTAGTTATTGGTCCATTATCTGCATAAGTCGATTTCTCCTCAGAAACATTAATCTCTTTTCTTCACACACTCAACGGCTTGTTTAACTATTATCGTTATTATTGATACTGTCATCATCAAGTGAGAGACTTGATGCTTTAATCTATTTCATATTACATCATATTATCATAATTAGCTTTTGGGTATTAGGTATCCTCAGCTTTTTTAAATAAACTTTCTCCTCACCTCAGCCAAGGTATTTAATTCGGAAGACAGTAACTTAAATAGTTACTAAATTTACACCAGACATGGAATCATTACGTCCGCCTCAATCTCCACCTTCGACACCTAGACGCAAACACTTGTCAAGAGACCAATGCCTGCAAGTAAGTGTAAAATTAGGGAAGAATTTGACTGATTTTTAGCTAATACTTTAGATAATGGCTCTGTATGAAGGCGGTAAAAACCAATCCCAAATTGCGGCACAACTTGGGATTTCTAGAGGACAGGTTTATTATTTGCTACGCTGCGGCTCTGTCACACCGAAGAAGAGGAAAGGTCGTCTACCGGAACTCTCGACTGAGGCTGTCGACGGAAATGAGAAGTTTATTAATGAATCTTATGATAATCGAAGGATGAGTTACATGGATCTTGCTTTGGGACCATTCAGTCATCTGGATGTCAGCGAGCGCGTCATTCAAAGCGACTTACAGAAGAGGGGTTACAGGCGTCATCCTGCTCATATTGACTGGACTGTAGAAGACTGGAGATCGATTCTTTGGACAGACGAAATCTAGGTTAAAGACGGTCAACACACTAGAGACTGGATCACAAGGACGGTTAATACAATGCTTTTTGGTTTGAAAGAATTTCTCTAATAAGTTCACATAGACAAACCAGGAATTTCATATCTCGTGTGTTGGTGATAAGATAATACAGAAAAACGGTTAGATGTTCTGGGTATCCTTTGCAGGGTTAGAGAAAGGTCCCAGCTTGTTCTGGGAAAAAGAGTGGAAGACTATCGACTCCGAAAAGTACTGCTCTAAGATAGTACCTTTAATTGACGGTATGGTCTCGATGAGACCTTGGCTCTTTATGATGCAGGATAATGCTCCTGCTCACGCTTCTGAAAGAACGATAAAAGAGTTTCAGGAGAGACATATAGGTCCTATCGACCGGCCACCCTATTCGCCAGATTTGAATCTGATTGAAGCAGTTTGGGATAAAATGAAAGATTATGCCCAATAGAGACATCCGAGCCTGGGTCGGGGGAAGCAGCGTACCTACGACGAGTTGCGGGCTATCGTACAAGAAGTATGGAATTCTGTGCCTGATGAATATCTTGATGATCTGATAGAAAGTATGCCGAAAAGGTGCCGAGCTGTGTTGGAAGCTGATGGAGGACCAACAAAATATTGATTCTCAGTAATTTCTAAAGTAGTCCTTGATAGTAGTCTGCTTTTGCTTGTTGTCTTCATGTAAATTTGGAGTCAAATTTCCTTATTCATGGATTTGGTAGTTAGGTAGATAAATTTAGTATCAATGCATAATTTTATGCAGTCAATCATTATACAAATTGAGATTAGCGGCAAGGAAGACCCACTGCAAAATTCTTATATCAGAGAAAACTATCATACAAAAAGTTTGAGGAAATTTCATAAACTTTCATAAATACAGGGACTAAACTCTATTTGTTTAAGAGCCATACAAAATTAGGCCTAGTAGACCCTTACAAAACCCCTGTCTTGGACCCACTGCAAAATTACTACCCTAAGGGTAGGGTACGACAAGTACGCAAATCTCCCAATAAGCTCAAACGAGTCAATAAGCAACGACATGGCTCAGCTGTCAATAGGGGTTCAAGCCGATAAATTTACGCGCAATACTTATCCGGTAACCGGGAAATACGTATCTCCTTGCACTGTCAAAAACAAAAAATAAAATCGCCGACGATCAGGCTCGACGATTAACACTGGTTGTGGACCATAACGCCAAGATTTTATTCTCTCTACCAGCAGACAAAAGTTCTTTACGCTGATACTGGCACACATTGACTTCGTATTATGTCACGCAAAGATACGTCTCATACACTGTCGCTCTGGCAGACTCAGACATTTTCAGAATTGGACGAGCAAAGTTGGTTTTAATTGGGTCGCTCTCCTTTTTGATACGGGCTATCAAACATGGATACGTAATAACTCTTTTCCACACAGGCTATGTTAAGGAGGTCTGGTAAAATTGGTGCGGCTAGTAACCGTTATCTGAGTCATAGAATAAGGCTTACTGATCTAAATGCTGCATGTAATACTAGCACTCACCGTGTTACATCTAGTTCATGGAGTTATCTGAGTAATTACTTCAGGAGAAAAACTACCTTCACCACCATGCAAGATCAGTAAGATCAGACATCGAATGGACTAGAGATATTGAAACCACAAACATGTAGTAACATTCATACCTTATGGGTAGGATGGTGCAGTGGTACACTGTCCGGGCCGTTCTCCCAAGTAGAGTGTGGGTAGCTTGGACACATGCCCTACTTGAGACAGGAAAAAGCTGCTTCGAATCCAGCAAGACCCGCACACCACTTCTCTCGCGGTGATATCGTATTCGTAGGATGACGAAAACATGCTCAGATAACCACAGGTTTTTCTCGCTTTTCCCTTATTGAAGGTTATGAGCGATGATCGGGAAGACGTAGTGTTTGAAGAATAGCAGGAGTAGTGAAGAGTCGTCTGAAAGACAGTGTACGGAAACGATAAACAAATCTGATATCTATCCCAAGATATCTGAAGAAATGAAAAGTATCTAGAAATTGAGTCTATTCTATCTATGTAACAGGCAAGTTTCTGCCTCTATATATACACTTAATCCTATGATCACTTGATGTGTTTAAATATAGCTATATCTTACATAGAATGAGATGGGCGTGCATAGAATGGTATGGACGCACATAGGATAGTGTAGAAGCATGTAGAACAGAAACTACAAAAAATAGAAAGTTTTGTTAGCGTTCAAAGCGCTAGAATATCATAGGATCAGCCAGAATTAAAAAGAATCTAGTAGCACCCATTCTGGGTATTACTAGTGAAGATATACTTCATTGAAGTATTGGTCCTTGCAAAAGAGAGATGAAGTCATGTATCGTCTCAATTACAACATCCCTGTGGTGGGTATTCACGGAAGAGGGTACATGTCGTAAGGCGTTATTCTCGTAGTGGTATCTGCAAATGAAATCTGAGCATGAGTGTTCCAAACGTCAAACTGAGTTTTTCTGCGAAATATACATATCTTCCGTTATCATTCGCGTCATAGCCTCAGGCTGCACACGCAAAAATGATATAAAAAAAAATTCATACCTCATAATCCAGCTAGGATGAGTTTATATATATGCCGGCTCTCAATAGTTCTATGGTTATGTCGATAAAATGACAAGGTGAACTGTGGTACAGCGGAGAAAAGCTCCTGAATCAATTTATTGAAAGATAAGATGGTTGTTTTCTAAGAACGCGTCGAGGAGCCAAGCTATGATCCTCCCTGAGCTAATGACTAAGCTTAACTTTACGTAATAATAACACGGCGACTTCTACTCACTAAGGCCATCTTTTAGTCCCAAGATACTCCCAGTTTCTTGTGAGCCCAATAACCCAGCTAAAGTCCTTAGATTGTAAGAAAATAGAAAATACACAAAAGTTACCCAATCCACGACTCGCGTTAGTGATTCCAAGTTAAAACAAAATAAAACTTCTAAAGTTCTAAGCAAAATTTGTACCATCCGGTAGTCTATTTCAGATAGGAAGAATATGAAATTCTGAGCCCCCTAAAATGATAAGAGCAGATATGTTTCAGAGAATTTGCAAAATCAAAGAAGCGCAAGTAATAAAGCCGAGTTGATGATGTCGAATAAGAGATGGGATTAGTTGCGCAGTGACAGCTGATTGGCCTTAATGATTTGAGCCAGTTATGGCTTCCAACGTAATAGTTTATATCGTTCAATGGCCTTTAGGTCAACACCTCAGCTAAATGCTGAGTTGGGTGAAACTAATAAAGTCTGAATATGGATTTTTTTTCCGGTTTAGTTTGCTTTTCGAGTCCAGGCGCCTTCGAAGTAATATGTCGGTTTTGGAATTTTGTGTGAAGCTTTCCCTGATCTTAAATTTTGGTAAGCTGGGATCTTCTGCTCATTTCCAGAAATTAAATATCCTTCTCGAAGCCTGAAAAGTTTCAGTTGATCCCCATGATATGAGTATTTTATTCTCTGTCCATTAATTTGCCTCAGCAAATAGCTTTTCCCATGATAACCTGCAAATCCTGTGACCACAAATGGGCCTCGGTATGAAGCATGAAGTTTTAATTTTGCTTTCGCATGGTCATAAAGCATTACTAACGTTCCTGGAGCGAAGCTGGTCCTTTGACTCACTCCTAAATCGTGTCTTTCTTTTTGGACTCTTCGACGCCAATCATCTAACGTCAAGGCATCGCACCGTCTAGTTTCCATTTTTGCTAAATGGTGGATAACTGCATCTTCATGTGCTTTACCTGCGCTAACCTTATAGAGTTGGTTCCAATCAAATTCAGCCATTTCTGCTGTGTATTGAGCTCGGTTAAGAGAAGGAAATGATCGTTCTAGACTCGACGGTGGCTGGAAACCAAACAAAATCTCGTAAGCTGAGAAGCCAAAGTGCCTGATGACCCTTCGATTTAGTTCATATGCCGCACGGTTCACAAATAAAGGCCAGTTTGGCTTGTGTGATTGTTTCTTTAGGATCATCTCAAGCAGATCATTCAATTTCTCGACCATTCCAGTGGCCCTTTTGGCACCTGAAGGAGCTGGGATAAACACGACATTTTGCTCCTGTAAGTAGTTCGCCATCGAACGTCCTACAAAGTGAGACCCAATGTCTGCATAGATTGATATAGGGCTGCCAAAAATAGAAAAGAGCCATGACAGACAGCGAATTGCTTCGGCCTGATCTGGAGTTGAACAAGAAAATGCCCATACAAAGCGGGAGAAGTAATCTACTACCATAAAAATATGTGAAAATTTTGATTTTCCTGAATAGCCCCAGTTAAGTGGTTGCTCATTTGAGTCAAACTGAACGTCAAATTTATTCAGTTGAGGGTAGCAAGCTTTTATTGTATCCTCAAGGTTGAGGTTAGCCTCAGGTAGGGGTCCAATAAAATCCATACCAAACATCACAAATGGGGCATCAACTCTTGCAGGGGACTGTGTTTGTGAGCGTCGAGCAGTACCATGTTTTGCACATGACATGCATCCAAGGATGTAATCAACGGTATCTTTTGACATATTCGGCCAATAATAATCTTTCAACCTTTTCATGGTCATAGATGCCGCATAGTGTCCACCATTATCATGTGCCTGCTCTAACACACAGCTCACTTCCACTTCAGGAACACATCTTTTCCAAATACCTCTATTCATGATGAACAAATCTCCTTCAAAAATTTGATATTTCCTGGCTTGATCAATGAATCTTCTTTTCTCAAGTGGCGAAAGATTTTGAGGACTCGTATTTGTTCTCTGATAATTGTAAATGTCCTTAAACCAATTCGAGTCAGTGTACTTTTTGTTTTCATCTACAAAGTCTTCGACCGTCATCGCGATCAAATGGTCCTCTACTGAATCAGCCGAAGGAGCAGCCATTAGTTCCGAGACATTGGAAATAACTGTGGCTGCTCTTTGGCACACCTCCATGGCACGATGTTTCTTTATTAGGCCCTGGTATCCACCTCTTCCATCTTTCCAGATCCATGTCTCTCCTAAATTTTCCCTTTTAATAATACTTCCATATTCTAGTAATGTTTCATCATCTGTTGCCGAAGGATTTTCGAATACCGTTCTTGAGAGGGCATCGGCAATTTCATTACGACTACCCGGAATCCATTTAATTTCAACGTTAAGCTGACAAAGTAGATTATTCCATCTGGCATAGATTCCTTCTAGTAAAGAAGAGTCCATGAAGTAAGAAAGCGGCTTATGATCTGTATAAATGACGTTTTTTTCATTTCCCATGAGTAGATAGTCATATTTCTTTGCAAAGGTGACAATTCCCAGCAATTCTCGTTTATAGGTCCCATAATTTTTTCTGCTTTGGTTAAAATGTTTGAATCATATAAAATTGGGACTTCTGCGCCTTCTTGAAATTGAGTAATAACGCATCCGATAGCATATTTGCTTGCATCTGTGTACAAAGCAATCGGTACATTCGCTATTATTCCATGTCTAACCAATTCCGTGGCGCACTCCATCTTGAGGGTATCAAAGGCAGCTTGTTGAACCACACCCCATGCCCAAGTTGTATTATGGCGCATTAAATGATTCAACGGGTTACAAATTTCACAAAAATTTTTAACCCAAGGCTTCGTGATCATGACAGACGCAACAAAGCTCTTGACATCAGTGACGTCTTTAGGAATAGGCCATTGTTTAATTTTAGCGGCTCGATCATATTTTACTACTGAAGTACCTCCAGTTTTGTGGATGACTCCCAGGGCATCAATTTCATCCATAAAAAGCCTTAATTTCTTAAATGAGAGTCTAAATTTGGCCCATGCTATTCGTGGCAAAAGGCGAAACTGTAAGTGGCTAAATCCAGCTTGAAAACTTGGGTAAGCACCGAATATATCATCCATATAGAATTTAAGATCTTCGTTATCTATTTCTTTGTGATGAAGAAGAGAAGACTCGCTACCATCCGAGCCATCGTCAGCTTTAAGATTATTTGGTAGCTTAGGTAAAGCCCCTAGAGCAATATTCATACACTGAGTTAGGCCAAACGTTGCACTCTTAGAGCCTTGCGGGAGTCGGGTTGGTTGAAGCTGTGGCTTATTGTTTAGAGTGAATGCCAAGTAGCCGCGGCTATCTGGGTGAAGAGGAATAGACCAGTATGAATGTTTGAGATCCAGTTGCACAAAGCATTGATGTTTGGGATTACTTAGAAAGTCGTGTATCTCAGACATAAGAGGCATTGCGTAACCGGGAAGTTCTTCGTGCACATTATGGTAATTGAATGTAATTCGTGGCTCATCACCCCACTTGTCATCATCTCCTCGCGGAACTAGTTTTGCTGCAGCGTTCCATGGAGACAATCTATCACCACGAGCTGATGTTGGTTCGTACATACCGCAATCAAGGCCATCTTGGACCATCTTATTTAGCCACCATTCTTTATCACGGGGCCACCGCTTTTGTCTTTTCGCACTATAGGGTACTGTATCTTTCTTTAGAGTTATTTTGTGAATATAGAGATCCGTTGCTGGCATCTCAGATAGCTCTGTTGCGTTTAAATCTTTGTAGGTATAAAACAGTCTAGCAACTTGGAATTTGTCTTCTTCCGAAGGGCACATAGGTCCCAGTTTAGCTCCGCATTGAAGGAACCAGTCTTCCACTACTTTTCGATTTTCATTGCTTAGAGATCTGATTACTGGTCGTCTTAGTGTAGGGAAAGCTGCATCTGAAAGATCAGGGTATTTTTGACTGTCGACATATTTTTGACTGTCGACATATTTTTGGCGCTCTGGAGTATTCTGCTCTAAGCTTGCCTCAGCTGCTAGTAAGTTGAATTTAAGGTCAATTTTATTATTCTTGACTAAGTTGTGATTTTTGATTGTAGAGTGATTTATATTAGGAGAAAGGTGGTATGTCTCTTGTTTTTCTGATTGTTCTTTAAGTTGAGAATTATTTAATACTTTTGGCCAGGCACCTTTTTGGGGTGTTGTCTGATTGGAAGACGCTTTTCCGTCACGTCGATGACGGTGTCTTTTCCCGAGATGTTTTTGTTAATTAGGTTGCCCTCTAATTCTCTGTTTGAAAGATCGCTGTCATTATCTGAGCTGGAGCTGTCACTTTCTTCTGAGCTCGAATCATCACTTGAGGACTCAAATTTTGCTTTCAATCTTTGAGTGGATTCCTGACCTAACTCTTGATCGATCTTGGCTTTGACCTGGGCTCTGGCCAATTCCAATAATCTCTGGTCTTCAAGCACAAGGCGTACCCGGTTATTTTGCCCCAGTTTATATTTTGTTGTCTGTATTTCGATTCTCTTTTCTCCTAAGCTACTGTCCCCAATACGGAGGGTGAAGGTTGGAATATCAAGACGACCGCATACATCATATAGCCAGGGTAAACCTAAAATCAACGACGTTGGGTTTCCTGCAGTGGGTGGAAGAATTAATGCTTCAGTTTCCCTCCAAATTCCCGCAACGGCAATTTTCAATTTTACATACTGCGTGGCCTTAGTCATCCTACCCTCCGCAGTGCCGAATTGAATTGGTTTTGGTAATCCCATTCTTCTCAACTTTAACTTCCCAACAAGGGCGGATGAAATCAAATTGAGATCAGCCCCTTGGTCTACATGTGTATGATCAATGTGTAATAGGACGTGCTTGATTTTATTATCTTGCTCAATTTCGATCCTAGCTTCTACTCTAAACGATTTGTAGGTAAGTTTTGGCTCAAGTGTTATATTTTCATTTTTGCGACATGTGTTGCCCTGGCATGATTTGCTGTAACTTCTAAGATTTCTTCAGGCTCCGGTTCAGGTCGAGGCACCGATTTCTTTTTCGACTTCTTATTATTGACACGAGAAATTCCATGCTTCCAATGCTTACGAGCAGCTGGCGACATCTGAGCTATGTCTTTCACACTCATCTCCACTTTGGCCTTTTCAAGAATTCCCATGTAATTGAACGGCCCCTCATTTATTCTAGCGTTAATGAGTGGTTCCACCTGCCTCTTTTTAATTCGAGACGTGGTTTTTCGTAGTGGAACGCGTCTGAATTTGATGGCTTCCTGCTAATAGGATCAATATCTTCTTCATTTAGGATATCATCGTATAAGCGCGGTCGTTTGGCATTTCTTCTGTCTACTACATGAGCCGAGAGTAAAATTTCTGCTTCTGAGGGCTCATTTCTGAATTTCGTTTCTCCTTTTCTGGTTTTAGACGTCTGAATATTTCTATGGCCAGAAGTTAACTGTTCGTCGAGGAGGTACTCGTCAATATCACAATCAACTACATTAGTCTGATACAAACTGGCTTCGCTCTGAATTGACCCTTCTTCCATTTCAGAGAGTTCTTCGAAATTTATTTCCTCAATATTTGTCCGGCTCTGGTTTGCAAATCTAGTTTGTTTATATGGATCTGGAAGCTGAGCTTTTTGATATCTTTCTTCCCGCCTTCTCTCAATTTCGACGGCATTAGCCCTGGCAAATTGTTCTGGTTGTTGATTATTTGACATTTGTCCAAAGTAGCCTACTTTTTTGTTTAAAAAATCCTTTCTTTCTCCGTGCTTTCTCCGAAGAACCTCAG
The DNA here is from genome assembly GCA_028751805.1 of Podosphaera xanthii. Lineage (NCBI taxonomy): Eukaryota > Fungi > Ascomycota > Leotiomycetes > Helotiales > Erysiphaceae > Podosphaera > Podosphaera xanthii. Next base: position 736,783 of record JAPWIX010000023.1, read on the forward strand.
ATTCCCATGGCTGAAGAACCGGATGATAACAATGTCCCGCTTCATGACGCTGAGCGTCCATATTTGGGCCATTTCCACATTTCCAACAGACATTTCTGTATGCCACCGTACCATTTACCATTGGGTGGCGTGAAGATAAAGGGTCCTGGGGTGGTGTATTTTGAGTGTCTCGAGCGCTCGTGCTTTGATTAACCCTAATTGAAGCTCCAGCATAATCTCCACCGCCGTAAAAGTCTCTAGGCCGCCATGAAGATTCCCCTCTCCATGGATTCTCACCCCGATACTCTGGACCTTGGTATCTAGGTTCCGGTTTAATATGATTTTGATTATTGGGAAGTATTTGATTGTTCAGAGAAACTGCAAGTGGCGCTGGAAGAGACTTTGAAGGAAGTAGTTGATGAGGCTTAGGTTCTTGAATTGGATTATCCTGGTTATATGGGCGATGCATTGAATTTGCTTGAGAAGGATTTCCAAAAGGTGATCGATATCGATTCGTGCGTTGTGTTCCATATCCCTGACTTACATACTCCTTGAGCACTTGATCCATATGATTAGGTGAAGCCATGATCCTCTCAAATCCTCTGGACTTCCAACTTTCCTGTTGAAGTAGATTTTGCCTTTTCTCATCAATCATTGATCTCCAACAATCTCTAATTACTTTAAAGCATCCTTCAAGATTATTTTCCGATGCTGCGCCACGTTCTGTAACTCGACTCCTAAGTTGATCATCATGGAGTCCTGATACAAATTGGCTTACCGTCATCTCGGTAACGACAGATGTCAAAGTAGTTACATCAGGAACTTGAGAGTTTGAACTATGGACTCCTAATAACTGTAAAACACCTCGTGCTTTGGTGTAGTACTCGGTCAATGTTTCTTTTGGTTCTTGGCAAAGCTCGTTCAAAATTTCTCGTGGTGAACGCAGGACTTCTGGCTCTTCAACCATCTTGAACTTTGCCTCAAATTCTTCGGTGAAGCGGTCGGCAATTTTTTTAGTTATTAGATGAGGAGTCGTTCTCAATGTGTCGACAATTTTCTTGATATGAGGTACTCCATCCATCCATTGTATTGCCTTTCCTTCAACACCCCCCCAAATCGCTCCAATCCACATATCAGGTGGAATTTCGCCGACTATCCCAGCTGCTCTAAAGGCTCTTTTCAAATTGAAGACCCACCTGGCAGCATCTTGATTAACACCTGAAAAGGAGCAAATTTTAAACACCGGCATGTTGTCGAAACTGTATGGCGTCTGACTATTTGCACTATGGGGTGAAGGAAACCGCATCTCTTTAGATCGATTGTGGCCTCTACTGCCCCGATACAGGTGAGGTGATTCGAAATCTTTTCCATAGTCGGTATCAGCCGGCAAGTTATCATACCCATAATCTGCCATATTTTGTACTTTTGACCAATGTTCTGATCCTAAGGGCTCGCTCACACTGTCTCTGTTTGGGCTAAATATGTGAACTTTTCTTAGCTTTTCTGCAATTGATTTTACTTCAGTATCTTCGAGATTGTTTAAATTTGTCAACGGAGAATATTCTGAGCTAGAAGTGTGGTGATGTGAAGTACTGCTGGTGTTCAGGATCAAACCAGTTTGAGTATTTACACGGTACTCTAGATCTATTTGAAAAGGTGACTGAGAACGGGTTTCTGAATCCAGCTTGATTAAGTCAAAGAGCTAAACTCTTGTGTATAAAGCAAGCTATTATTTTCTAGAAAATTCTGAAGTAACTAATTGAATCAACTATGATTAAATTCTTGCTACTATATGATTTGATGCAAAATACAGATATATAACCTGATTGAGATATTATAACGATTTCGGGAAAGTTATTGATAATCAGGCGAAACAACAATCGACCTTATGCTTCTTTCAAAATTGACGTCGGGCAATTGTTGCTAAGGAAACACCAAATTGTAGCTTGTTGAAAAAGATTAAATATGATGATTGTTTGTATACTGAAGTTGTTTTGTGATGGCTTTTCAAAATGATTGCTAAATGATTGTGTTGTTGTTGACGCGATCAGTTTCTTTGTTTACATTAAAGACAGCTAAACAAATCTTTCAAAGTTAATCGGTATCTTCAAATTTAGGGACGATTATATCTTCTCTAAATAACTTGAAATATCTCAAATTTGAAAGCAAGGGTCAAACCGCAAAAGATCAGTTCCCTGCGAAGGTCACCAGAAAAGCTCCTGAATCAATTTATTGAAAGATAAGATGGTTGTTTTTTAAGAACGCGTCGAGGAGCCAAGCTATGATCCTCCCTGAGCTAATGACTAAGCTTAACTTTACGTAATAATAACACGGCGACTTCTAGCGGTGAAGTATTGCTGCATGACACTAGGCCAGGGCCCCCCTGACCTGGACACTAATACTAATAGGGCAACAGGGGAACTCGAGCTTTATGATCATGAAAACATGGTGTAGTAGTAGTAGTAGTTTTGTTTATTCGTGCTATGTAGAGTCCAAGACTGTTATAACACTAGGGCTCCTCTCTGACCCAGGCCACACCTGTTACAATGCTCCTATCCCCTTTTACCTCGAACCCAAGATCATTGATACATTGACCCATAACGGGTAGCCAATTAGCTCAGTAATTACCCGTAGAATTCAACCACCTTTTTTACGGAACCTTCTGCTCAAAAAAAATTGAAAAAGAGCAGCTATGGAAACCGGTACGCGGGAAAAAGACTCAAAAAACCTGCAACTCCAGCCAGGCGAGGCCTTGACACCAGAGCCACACGAGGCGCGTATCCCCATCTATATCTCCCTAATATCCCATAGTCCAAATATCCTCCTTACACCGACACCACCAGTGCTCAGGTAGCGGTGCTCTTTCCTCGGGAGACAGTATAATGCCAGAATATCTGTAAACAGTGAGAATTCATCTTGGTAAAAAGGGCCAACTTAGTCTGATCCATCACCACCATAACGGGAGCTGAGTACGCCCCGGAAACTCGTTTGGATGACTTTTCCTCCGTGACTAAGTAGTGCGTGTTTCTGTTGGCTCTGAAGATAAAATCCAGGTTCGTAGGGGACACCACGTACAAGTAGAAACGCCGTCTTCGTCCCCCAATCTACTGCAGAATAGCGAGACGTAGGGCCTTTTACCCACTTATTTTCATTAAAAATGGCAATTCCAATTACTTCTCTCTTAAATCCTTTTCCGCAAGGGTCTAATCCACCTTTTCCGCACCCTCCTATTTGTCGTAAGAAAGCGGCAGATCTCACTAAGGATTAAAAACGCGACTGCCAACTCCTTCAAGAAATTGGGTGAAAATACGCGCAAACTCGCGTACATACAGGCCGTACTCTCGATCAAATTAGTAGAGCTTGTCGATCATCACGTCCTACGCCAAAAAAGAAGAGTGGTAGGCCTCCTCTTCTTATGCAAACCCAAATCGAGGAGCTTGGTGAGTTCGTGTGCGCCTCTGCAAAGAACCGACGAACGAGCTATACACAATTAGCTAAAGTGATGGAATTTGGGGTTAAAAAGGACGCTATTCGTACTGCTCTTGCACGTGAAGGCTTTCATCGTCGCCTTGTAATGCGAAAGCCGCCGATTTCAAAAAAGAATCAACAAGTCCGCCTTGACTGGGCTAAAGAGCATGTTATCTGGACGATGGATCAATGGTATCGAATCTTTTGGACCGACGAAACCTGGATTACTGGTGGAAGACATACACGTACCTGGGTAACAAGAAGGCCAGAAGAGGAGTGGGATCCTACCTGTATTGTCGAGAAGCACCAACGCAAGAAGGGATGGATGTTTTGGGGCTGCTTTCATGGGCATAAAAAGGGGCCAGGGATCTTTTGGGAAAAGGATTGGGGGACGATTAATAAGGACTCGTACCAAGCGCATACAGTTCCTATTATTCATGGGTATATCGAGATGATGAGAAGAGAGGGAATTAACCTTGTTTCAATGCAAGATGGCGCCCCAGGCCATGCCGCCGCAGATACTCGGGAGGACTTAAGGGAGAGGGGCGTTTCTGTTATATACTGGCCTCCACTTTCTCCAGATCTCAGCCCGATCGAGAGATTTTAGCACATTGTGAAGAACTATCTACAGGATAATTATCCTGAGATTATGGGGTATACTCAATTGCGAGAGGCAGTAAAAGATGCTTGGGATAAGGTGGGAGTGGAGGCCTTTCGGACCTTGATTGAGAGCATGCCAGAGCGTTGCCAGGCTGTGATTGACGCAAAAGGACTCCATGCTGAATACTGATAAAAAGGCTCTACGTCGCGATATTCTACAGTAGAAGACACCATGTTTTCATGAACTTAAAGCTCGAGTTCCCCTGTTGCCCTATTAGTATTAGTGTACAGGTCAGGGGGGGGGGTCCTGGCCTAGTGTCATGCAGTAATACTTCACCGCTAGGTAAAAGGTTACGATCTCGCAGGTTCCAAAGAGGATCCTTTCCCCTCTGGGAGGTTTCCTGACTATCTACACAAAGACTAAACTAGCGAGGTACCCAAGCTCTAAACTACCTCACGTGACCTTTATAAATTCCCAGCTGAACACCGCTGTACCACAGTACCCTTCGTAGACATTTCTTGACCACGCATTTAAGCGATAATTGGATTGGCCAATGAGAGCCCTTGTTTAAGTCTTGCCCCACATTCTTATAATAACGAGAATATTGTATAGGGGGTCAAGATTAAGTGAAGTCGCCTGTAATTTACAGGGGTTTTTTTGCCGATATTTATCCAAACATAGTAATTTACCGTGATGATTACGATTAAGCGAGGCCGAATATGGTAAATCTTCAAACTCTGTTCAAAAATTAGGTGATAGAAACTGAGGTTGACAGAAGTGAAGTCGCCTGTCTCTCCCCACTTTGTTTCGCACTAAGCCTAAAAAATTGAGTTCATACGTCATATTAAAACTTCCAATTCAGGTTTGCTGAGGATACGGATTTTTAAGCCTAACATGAAATAGGACCCCCGTTTGCATTCAAAACTTCCTCACATCTTCTAGCCATACTCCCAATCAGTTGTGTGAGCTTTTCCTCTATTGTACTATGGTACCGTGCCTCTAGCACAATGGATTGAATCTCCGCCCTGTTCCGCTGTCTCGTCCGCTCAAACTCCGGGTATCGTTCTCGTATGTAGTATTTCATCATGCTCCATACATTCTTGATCGGATTTAAGTTAGGAGAGTTAGCGGGCCAGGGCATACATTCAACTCCATTGGCATCGAAAAACTCCCTAGCCGGACGTCCCTTATGAACAGAGGCGTTGTCGTGCATAAAGATGTAATTATAGCCCGTCTCTTCTCTCTTTTCTCTCATCCAATTATCTATCCTTGGGAAGATATGTTCACTATATCCTTCAGAGGTCATACTTCCCAACTCCCGCTCCCAAATGACATAAAGACCTCGTTCTGTTCCCGCGAAGCCTCTCCAGAACATCCAAGAGTTGTTCTTCTTGTAACGATCGATAACAAGTGTCATCAAAGTCTTGGCCCCTCTTTTGTCGATATTAGATTCCGAGATATTTTTGAAAATGAATAAGATTAGACTAACCTTTCTGGTAACGTATCCAGACATTGTTCGGCAATCGTTTATCCATGTCCCGTCACTCCAAAGAACTCGTGACCACTCTTGACGCCAAATTAGATGCTGTTCGCTCCACCTTATTCGGACCGCACGATGATTTTCAGAAAGCAGGGGAGAGCTACGTGGAATTCGCCGCTCGTAACCTCGTTTTCTGAGCGCATTCTGAATAGATTATTCTCCGGCACTCCAACGACGAAAGTGGAGAGCCTGTTCAAGAAACGACATTTGCCGAGTTTCCCGCGAAGAATAAACAAATTCTTCCAGCTGATTAACTTGGGCTGAGCTTAAGAGCTGTGGACGTCCTGTCCGAGGTTGGGGAGAGGCACGACCAGATCTGACCGTATTCCGAACTTGAAGGATTATGACTTCAAGTTGATCTGCTATTTCTCTATTAGAGAGTCCCGCTCTGTGGAGTGTGAGTATCTAAATTTAGTTAATTTATGGGGAAAGTTTTCTTAAAGATGAATTCCTGTAATCATCTGCAATATTTGATCTCATGTAAGATAGGGCGCGCGTCTGCTGACAGGTGGAGTAATTTGAGTATTTATCTGCTAAGGTTTTTGTTAGCAATAAGGTACATTTATCTGTTTGATTGGAAATTACAAATTTGTATTGAACGAATGAAGCTTATTGTATTTTCTATATCGCGCTAAAGATTTGGTAAAGTTTGTGTAATGAAGGAAAACATTGATCCAGATGTCTAGTAAAAATTGAGTTCGGCGAATATGAACAGATCAGAATACGGTTGAAACGAGTTAGAAGGACACTTTGGAAGGAATGAAACTTGGAACAGAAAATTATGTCATAGTACTGGGATGCCCTGTTCTAGGGACTTTACCGTGCCTTCACCTGCTGCTGTTTAAGGCTGATAACACCCCTGCACGCTAACCCATGTCGATTAAGCGAAGACTTCACTTACTCTTGATCTCCTGCACATAGACAACGTCTCAAGCCTTCATAAGTCTTGGCTGATGCCCAACTTCACAATCTTTATTTCATGAAATATCTCACATAGTCGAAAAAATGCTCAGCGACGACATTTAAGTTCATGGACTTCTCAATCAAAGAATGAGGAATAAGATGGGTTAAGGGGTCCTAACTCATATCAATGTCACTCCGAGTCATCACTCGTATGTATAAAGCGAGAGATTCAAATCTAGTATCTGTGTCGAGGCATATTTACACATTCACCTTTCATAGCGACAAACCTAAGTCCTACGCTACATAAAGTGCCTCAAGGAATATTCTATAGTAAACTTTAAATCGGGTTTGATTTCGCTGTTTCATCTCATGATACCCCCCATGTAGTTCAATGAGAAAATTTTTCGGGATACCAGATCTGTGATACCATAACATGCCGAAATGTATCAAGTCATATCGGCACCCATACTCCAACAAACAATAGCGAAAGCTATGTACGGCATTTAGGAGAGTTATGTAGGGCCTAGTAGAACATTGCAAGAGATCATCAAAGGAATCTTCTGACATTCTTAAGTCAGGCAGAGCAGGCATGTTTTGGAGTTTTGGTAAAATGAAAGAGTTTTCTATCAACGTACTTGGAGTGACAAGATGAGTACTAATTTATTTATAACTTAGGTAGAGAAAGAGTCATCCACATCATTTGACATCAATAGAACAGGTCTAACCTACGAGTATTTATTATTTTTACCTTTCTAGTAACAGAAAGTGCCCAATCAGTCACCCATTCTACCTCCTTAAACGTGTTTCTTTTTCACCTCGTGATTAAAATAGGAATTAGTCATTCAATTAGTCAAGAGTGAAGTATCGCATGGTTTGATAAGACTCTGATGGATGTTCTGATGCCAAGTCGTGTCCAACTAGCGGCCATGTAAAGTTTTTTCGAGTCAAAACTGAGTTATTAAGCAATTATGTTTCCAGGAAGCCTTAATTTTTCTCTGTCATCTTCATCCAATTCAGATTTGGGAGGTCCCAGGAGAACGATGCTTCCAGGCAGCGGTGTATTGTCTTGGTGTAGTCCATAGATGATTGTGACGTAATCTAATAACTCGCTCAATGAAGACCAGACACGAGCCTCATTCATAGATCGTAGGGCCAAATTTCCCCAAAATCACATTTGAATTCATTTTTTTAAATCGCGTAAACAATGCGTATACCCCGTTAAATTCGTAAATCAATTTGTGGATTCCAATTCTTACTTTTCTTTGCTCATCTCTATTCGAGCTTCGAGCGGCTTATTTCCGCTTGGCTTGATAAATCTTTTCTTCACCGCTGTTATCATCTTGTTGAACCAAAAAAAGTTTAATGAATATAAGGTAATATGGCCGATCATATACAGCAAAATTACCCATTTCGGGAGAATACGTTCAGGCGCAAATCTCATCGTTTCAGGGTTGCTGAGCATGGGAGGTTGGCTACTGAGGTGCCATGCCTGCCAAATATCACGATAGATATATACAGTGGCAAACGCACCCCACACCAGGCGTGCTGAAAAGAACATCGCAAGCAGTGTCAAGCCGTTGTACAGTTGAGCTCTAGAGCCAGTCATTCCTAGTTTATCAAAAAACCAATGCATGTTGAGGAATGGTGTTGAGAGCTCAAACAACATGAAGACACAGCCATAATAATTGCAGATTGGCCACTAGATCTTTATTAGTCATATATTTCATCGATCGAAGGTAACATACAAATCCGAGAATATATGTTGTGAGACAGCTCGCTGCATGAATTAACATGGCGACACCAAAAACTTCAAAATACCGGACCATGGCTATGAAATCAAATAAAAAATAGCCACATGCGAGAGCTTGTACTAAGCCAGCAGCACCTGTGTGGCCCCAGATGCGCTCCTCTAAATTCATATTCCACCTCTCGTTATCCACAGCAATGACATATATGGTGAGCAAACTTATTGTGACACTCTGCACCATTGATGCACAATGCATGTTCCATCGTAGCTTGCTTGCGGGTGAAAGTTTAGAAAACGTCGTATTAAAAAAGATATTCGAAAAAGGTCCGGCAAGATGTTCATAGATCAAATGGTAGAACAAGCAAGCAAATAAGATCTCGTGGATGTGAAGAGGTAATGTTCGTAAATGGAAGTATTCGGCGACAGGTTCGATCCAAGCCCGTAAGACAGGTATAGGAGGAATGAATGGATCTTGCATGACGAAGAGAAAGTCTTTAACCAAATTATTATTATAAGGTGCGTAAATGTAAGATTACTTATATGTAATTAAAGGTCACAGAAGGCGAAGGCTAACGGGATTTTTTTTTCAAAATTAGTCCCGTTGCCTAAGTTGTTCTTCTTCCACTGAAGAAACCTAGAAAGAAATTAATGAAATGAGTTGCGTATGAGAGCCCATGTCGTTGTGCTGAGACAAAGGAATTTATATGTAAGTACTGAATTTTAATAGATGAAGCTATGATGATCAGGGGAGTAAAAAGAACGAGGGGGACCCATCTCTCTTGGTACATACCCCGTACGCTAGAGCTGCGGCTTTGATCAGTAGAAAGGTTTTGGGAAGGTTTTGAGAACTTGAGATAATCCCATGTCTGATTAGTAACAGCCCAATTTTGTGCTCCCATTATTCTTACGAATACATGAAGAAGCGGAGAAAAACAAAAAGCTGAAATGTAGAGCTCGATGAATTTAGAGTAGATCTATTCATGGGAATGATCAATCGATCACACTGGGGGACACTCCATTCAGCCATTTTGATCAAGAATGTGTAGTGGTGGAACGACAGATATCGTGAACGGGCTCTATGCAGGGAATTTCTCGCTTGTTGGTATCCTCCCCAGCTAGTCTGAAAGTCTAAAATTTATTAACCTGAGATTTCAGGATGAATATGTTCTCCTGAAAGTTATGCAACTCAATTCTCACGGCCTCTCTATTACTATCCGTTCATCTTCATCCCCGTCCTTATCATCGCTGTTTCAACTATCACTTTCGGCTTTGACACGTTCTACCTTTAGTTTTTTTCTTGTAAGTGAAAACTAACCTTACAGCCAACAACCCGGTAGACTATTATTGAGTCCAGTCTCCTGAAAAGATGAATTAACCGAACACGCCTCCCCTATTAGCCCGTGTTGACTATGCACAACGGTTGACACGATTTAAGCGAATTCAAGTAATATTAACATCACAGGAATGAGAAACTACCGCGAACATGAACTAGCAGGTACAAATTTTAGCTGAAGAAAGTTGTTTAAAAAGAGTATTTCACGGAAACTAGAAATCAGCTACAGACAGGTCTGCTTTATTTCGGACAGTATCAATCATAACCTCCAAAAGTCTCAAGGTCGTCCCTTTATCTTGGGCATTTCTCAAGTTGACGAGATGGAAGCCTTGATTTTTCCTATTCTGGAATTCACCGAAAATCCTGATTTGAGCTCGCCCATGGAGCTTTTCGATATCTGGGCGTCAGTGAGGCGGCTCGACGAGAAATGTGCAAAAGAAGATATCCTGGTCGGGTTGCCTCTAGTGGAATTTCTCTGTCCCTAAAAAGCAAGGGAAGGTGACGTGAATTCGCCAGCATTCACGTTCTTTGGGGAAAATAAGATTGGTTCTGAGTTCTCTGGACAGATGATACCTGGGTTACTGATCGTTGACACAATAGATTTTTGATTACAAAGACAGTACTGTCATACATTTCTCTTAAAATTGAAACATTCAACCAGCTTATCATCAAGACGAACGAAGTCTACGACAGTATATGAGCCGAAGAAAATACAAAGAAGACTTCGTTTGATAGTATAGGGCTCTTATTGAGAGAGAGAGAAAAAGGTCCCTGTCTGTGTTGGCATGTTAATTGGCGCTCAATTACTTCAACGTTCCACACTGGGAGGACAGCTCCCTTTATACATGGAATGGTCTCTTTTAGGCCGAAGCTAGAAGTGATGCTGGATAACGCTCCCTCTCACAAGGCAGCCAAAACGATGCCAGAGTTCACTGGGCAAAATATTTATCTCATTGAATATCCAGCTTTCCCTTCAGATCTCAATTCAATCGAGCTTGTTACTACAATGAAGGAACATGTACATCCAGACTTTGGTTGAGAGCAGCGATCACAAGACGACCTTTGGCGCATCGGGAGGGATTACTAAGATGAACCAGTGGATGAAGATCAGTTGGAGTAGTTCTAAAAGTCGATGCCGTACAGAATCATGGGTTTGAATGAGGCTTTGGGTGGAATAGATAAGACTTGAGGCTCTTGTCCTGATACCTTTTGTGTATATTAGACGTGTTGGATGGATAAGCTGCATAATATTTTATTTGCATGCTAAAATTAGAGTTTAAAGCTCAGAACAATCAAGATTTTTTCCAATACTGTAAGCAGATTAAGCCCTACTTTACCAGGATATAGTTCGTAGGCGAGATGCAGATCATAAACAGGGATATAGAGCTTAGCGTGGTCACATACGTGCGGATAGTAACGAAGGTACTAGAAGCTTCTCAAGTCTTCTCAAGTACTCGTTGGGGTAACAAGGGACCATAGAGGCATGTACTTAATCAGTCTCCCTCAGACAGTAGAATAGTAATTAGCTTTTAACCATTTTCTCTTGACTATTGATCGCATTCTTGTTCGTCTCAGTTTCTACGGTCACGTGACTCAAACATATTTGAGTTGTGAATCTACAAATATAAATTATATAAGGGTGAAGCGAACTGATTGATCATCAGTCAGGAGCTCGGGGAGGTCTCCGAAATTATGTAACCTTGTGTAAAAATTTTTCTCCTGTGCGCAGTTTCATACAACGCAGCACAGCCATGTTATTCAGACTTGGGAAAAAAGTCAGATCCTCTGGGGCTTTGGCCTTAGCGTCCTATGTCCTGCTTGGGATGGTTAGTCGCTTTTTCGTAAGATATAAGGCTAGCATTCAGACGTAAAATAAAAATAATAATAATAATAATAATTTGATTTGATTTCAATTAACCCGTTCAGGAAACCCAAGGGCCCATGCAGGTGTCTAACTATTATATATACACAGGAGGAAACCTCGCGGTAAAAACCCCCTAATCTGCAGTCTTATATCTATCGTGTATTCAGTTTACCTTCAAGAAGTGCCTTACACTTTATAACCAGTGTGTAATCCGTCTCACCCATTCCCTGCTCTGTGGATCATTTCCCGCATCGTCGCCTCAACTTGACTGACAAGTCGAAACTGTTCTAGATATCCTTCGTCTAGTATCCACTTCGTGATTCTTGCCACATCTTCCGGGCTCTGAATCATGGCCTGATAGGACCTATCTTTTGCTTTTCGCAGGAAATCCCCTCGTCCCCTCGCCCACTGCGGACACGTCATGACCATATGCCTGACGTTCTGTGACGGATACCCACACTGGCATTTTGGGCTGTCAACTCCAGGTACTTTTCTTCTGTACAGATAAGAATTGAGCCCGATATGCTCGCTTCTTATCTGTATGGCGATACTACTTTGGGCCCTGCTAAGGTTCTGGTGGATTTGAACTGGTGCTTCCCTGTAGTTCATTGTAAATCTGCCAGTATTTTTATCCATGGTGATATTCGCTGCTTTCCAAGTCTCAGGATTGGCTGGAGTCGAGTGTCCAGAGTTCTTCTGGTGTGTCCAAGAATGTTTCCATTCCTGGAATAATAATAATAATAATAAATTATATAAAGTTTATGTGTAGATCTACTGATGATCATGCTAGCTTGCTACCCTACCAAAACCCTAATTTTTAGCGCAGCTCACCGTTCCTACATTGTGCTGGCTGATGTGCATTCACCTTTTCGCAATGAAAAACGGAGGATCTCAGAGAACATCTTCATGTGTCGTGAGGATAGCTGTTGAAAATAAAGGCTAAGATCAGAGACTTTTTTTTAGCTATGAATCTACCATCAGAAGTAAAGCTTCTGTATTAAAGTTGATAGCTGCTAATACTAGAAATATAGCCAAAAAAAATATTATCCAGGTCGGTGATGGTTTGAAAGATCTCTTACAATAGGGCCTGTCTAAGCCGATAGTGAGTTTCGGTTTATTTTTTGTTAATATTTATTTGAATATTGGTACCTACTTTTGCAACACTTACCCATACTAGCCATTTGGCGCGCATGAGTAAGTATTGCAAATATAAAAGTCCAAGTTACAATGAATCTTTTCAATATTTATACCGGGACCCACTATTAACTATGAGAGGTTCTACTGTATCGGCTTAGAGAGGCTCTACTATCACTGAAATCTTTAAAAATTCTAAGATCTACTACAGTAAAACTTCTGTAACACGATAGTGGGTCCCGGCATAAGTGTTGAAAATATTCATTGAAATTCATTCATTTATATTTGCAATACTTACCCCTGCGCGCAAAATGACCTGTAAGGGTAAGTGTTGCAAATATAAAAGTGCAAGTTACAATGAATATTTTCAACACTTATGCCGGGACCCACTATCGTGTTACAGAAGTTTTACTGTAGTACCATCATAATACTGCAGGGATAGAACATGTTACATATTGATATTAATTTTGTGTGTAGCTCCCTTGTATTATCTCTGAACGACTTTCAAAATTAAACCCATCTTACATCAAGCTCTATCCCTGCAGTACTAAACATCCTCTTTTTTTTTAAAAAAAAATCATATTGGATTCAGCCTAATAGCTATGACAATACCAAACATCCTTAAGCCGGTATACCACACTAAGGTATGGGAAATCGTAAGTCCCTGTAGTCCCCTTCGGTTATTATTTCTGTCCCCAGTATCATACAAATTTTCATGGAATTAGGAAAAAATAATCTCAGAAGGGGCTACAGGGTCCATCGATTTCCCATTCCATAATTTTTTTTTTTAAATTACATTGTATTCAGCCTCATAGCTATGACAATTCTTCCCATTCCATAGTGTGGTACTACGAAGAGTGGTAGTATTATTAACATTAGCCCAACATCTACATATAGGGGGACAAGTGTAAGTTAACGAAGGCTAGGCAGTAAATTCTGTTTATTCCGATAGTATAAACATATAAATATAGTACACATAACTTATTCTCTAACCTTCGTTAACTTACCCATGCTCTCCTGTACATATACATGCATTACTAGGACATGTTGGGCAATACTTGCCAAGACTCATCCTAATGGGTAGGGATTAATACATAGCCTACCATTACATGTACTAGCACCAGTGTTCTTATCTTTATGGTTCACTTTTACTGCTCGTTGTCTCGTTACTAGTACAGATAACAGTAGATGCTAACAACTAGCACATTTCCTCGTCCTGTCCGAATGAACAAATGAATAAAGCTTCTATTCATTTTGATTGTTTACGTGCATAGTATTGGCTACTCGTCCATCTATGCGGATCCCGAAAAACGAGGGCTTTTTTTTAACCATATTAGCGTATGCAGCCTAAAACTATGCCACGAATGATTACGGAAGACATGTTTACAGTAGAACCCCTCTTAGTTAATAGTGAGTCCCGGTATAATTACTGAAGAGATTCATAGAAATTTTACCGTTTATATTTGCAATACTTACCCCTACTAACAAAATGACCTGTAAGGGTAAGTATTGCAAATATAAAAGTCCAGGTTACAATGAATATTTTCAACATTTATATCGAGACCCACTATTAGCTAAGAGGGTTTCTACCGTACTTCGCAGAGTAACTCAATATGACGTTTGGAACACTCATACTCAGATTTCATTTGCAGATACCACTACGAGAATAACGCCTTACAACATTTACCCTCTTCCGTGAATACCCACCTCAAAGAAAAGCGAGATAACCCTACGGTTATCTGAGCATGCTTTCGTCATCCTACGAATACGATATCACCGCGAGAGAAGTGGTGTGCGGGTCTTGCTGGATTCGAAGCAGCTTTCTCCTGTCTCAAGTGGGGCATGTGTCCAAGCTACCCAGAATCTACTTGGGAGAAAAGCTCGGACAGTGTACCGCTGCACCATCCGACCCATCAAGGGCCATGAATCTGTACCATACGTTAACCAAGTCCGTAACATGCTACATGTACCCGTACAAGTTAAACCATAATTTTTTGACCGCAACCTTTTCTGTTCATTATCTCAGGTGGGTGTCAGTCAAAAAACGTCATTCTCCAGCGATACGCCATTTTTGATGACCGATAATATTTTGACTCCCAATTTTGCAAAGCATAACAAAGAATGAATTTGTACGCATTCAAATCGCTAATGAGAGCATCATGGTGTGTAGTTGCGGCGTGCTTGTTTGTTATTTTAGGTCAAGTTATGGGTGCGTGATGCTGAGAAATAATAACAATCGAAATTCATTAATAGAGTAAGTCTTGTGCATAAGGTGATGGTATAGTGGTATGCTGTTCGGGCCATTATCCCATGTATACTCTCATGATAGGGTATTGTTCGTTGATCCGCTTCTTATAGGGTACAGGGGTTAAAGCGGGGATAAAGTGGATATAAAGTGGTGATATTCCAGGTTACCTCACGATAGATCCACAGTATCCCTGTTAGCTTCAAATTTTAAAATCTTATGGCCTAAGGCATAAGAGATATGCATCTGTATATGAAGTCCAACGCCCACCTTCATGCCTGCACCTTTCTTCACTCGCGCACACCTGAGGTCGTTTCGTTTAAATCATTGTCAGCTATTTACTATTATTTTGCTCAACGGCATACTTTTATTTCATTCATCTATCTAATTTTTACTTCATGTGAGTGCATCTGAACCTTAAGTCAACTACTTTAGAAGATTTTAATTTACTGTACTAGATTGCCGCAAAGATGGATTCACCTCAACAACCTTCTCCATCATCAGCATCTCCTACTTATGCAAAACGCCTAACACAAACTCAACGTATTCAAGTAAGTCTGAAATCTACAAATTGATAAGGTTAAGAGAGTAACATGTGCAGGTTAGAACCTTGGCCAGTGAGGGACACAGTTACGTCAAAATCTCTCAACGCCTTGGGATTACATGGCGACAGGTACAATACACCATGAGCGTTGAAAATACCGAGCCTCAGTACTCCAGTGGTAGGCCACCTATTCTAAGTAGTTCCCAGGTCGATGAAATAGAATTTTTCGTCTGTTTATCATCGGAAAATCGTCGGATGTCATTTTTCCAACTTGCACATTTTATATTTCGGCACTTTGGTGTGAGCGAGAATGTGATCCGACGTGAACTGGCAAAGAGGGGATATGCACGCAGGATTGCACGATTAAAACCTCCTATCTCTTCAGTCAACAAACTGAAGAGATATGAGTTTGCCAGAATACATCTCCACTGGCGGAAGGAACATTGGATGAGAGTCCTCTGGTCCGACGAGACTTGGGCTATGAATGGTCGGCAAAGTGATCGTTGGGTCACAAGAAAGGTCAGTAGTTCCTTAAAGGCTCCTAAGATTTAGAGTTCCCTTGAGCTAAGTTTAAGTCAAAGATTGGGGAAGAGTACGAAGATACCTGTGTCCTAGCCAAGACGCGGAGGAGAGTTGGGTGGATGTTCTGGGGATCTTTCTTTGGACGACAGAAGGGGCCTTGCCTGATTTGGGAGAAGGAGTGGGGCCATATCACTGCGGCCAGTTACTGCGAGAGGATAGTGCCTCTCATAGAGAGTGCGGTCTTTCGGGAACCAGGACTAGATGTGATGCAGGACAACGCCCTCCTCACAAGTCGAGGCAAACTATGCGTGAGTTTGAAAGGAGGAATATTTCTCTAATGGAGTGGCCGCCATATTCTCCTGATTTAAATCCGATAGAAACTTTGTGGAGTTATATGAAAGCGTACACGGAGCGTCTTTATCCAGCGTTGGATCAAGGGGGGCAGCGGAGTCAAGGGCATCTTCGTCAAATAGTGAACGAGGCGTGGGATCTGGGGTTTAATGGGGATGACTTGGAGAAACTGATAGATTCGATGCCCCGAAGAATCAGAGCCGTTTACGAAGCTGAAGGCGGATATGTAAATTATTAGCTAGATAGAAGTATAATTTATTTATGAAATGTATTAATGAATTAAAAAGTGAATAGAGGGCTATAATGGACCAAAAAAGCAAAACCAACGAATATTTCGTTGTGAAATTTTTGCCATACAAATTTAAAGTTTATGTGGGGAGATCTACTTATCGTCATGCTAATTCAAGTTAGTAAAAGCCTATATACCCTGTAAAAGTCGAATTTTAGCGCCTATACACGATTAATACCGTAGTATCAGAGTACTTCTTGTCTTGGCAATGACATTTCTCTAATTCAAAGCTAGGACGTAAATCGTCTCCCCTCTATGTCGATAACTCTGTTACGGGCTAAGCCTTACCCATATCAACAGGGGGGCGCGTGTCGCCGATCATGATTAAAATAGCCACATCAGTTAACAACCCGAAACAAAAGGCTTCGTCCCAATTAGTGAGTACTACAGTCGAACCCTTGTTATAACGATGTATTCCGTTCCAAAAAAATTAACGATATTTCAAGTATATCGGTAAAACAAATTGGATTGTATAACCATCGTATTACATAAGCATTTAATGACCTTATCCAATTATCAAGCGCCCTTTGTTTTTTTCCGCCTACCCATGAATTCCGCACTTAAGATTCTAAGCGTTCTAAACCACTTAAATGATGTCATGAGAGATTGTCTTATTCTACTTTATTTATTATGACATATAGTGCCCCATGTTGTTGTAGCGAGAAACCTCTTTACAGTCGTCCCTCTCTAACTCGATAGTGGGTCCCGGTATAAGTGTTGAAAATATTCATTGTAACCTGGACTTTTATATTTGCAACATTTACCCTTACAGGTCATTTTGCGCGCAGGGTAAGTATTGCAAATGTAAATGGTTGAATTTCAATGAATATTTTCAACACTTATACTGGGAATCACTATCGAATTAGAGAGGGACAACTGTGTAGCTGTATATATACAAAAGGGGAAACCTCGCGGTAAAATCCCCTCACTTCTGCCCGATTTTAAACCTGCCCTTTGTGTTT
Source organism: Podosphaera xanthii (assembly GCA_028751805.1). NCBI lineage: Eukaryota > Fungi > Ascomycota > Leotiomycetes > Helotiales > Erysiphaceae > Podosphaera > Podosphaera xanthii. The sequence goes on from JAPWIX010000023.1 coordinate 754,265, forward strand.
ATCTTCAAGAAGTGCATTTCACTGCAAAATTTCCATCGTTTTCCTTCATTTACACCTATTATGTTTCTAAAATTTCCCCCAGCGAAGACCTTATCCTGGTGTCTTCTGCGGTCTTCCAGGCTTTCTTGGTTCGGCGCTCTGAGCACCGGTGCTGGATGTACAGTTAATATCCTGTGGTTTTTGCTGGTTTTCTTGTACCAGGTACCTCCCGGAGTCGTGGAATCGATTGTTGACTGTTTTTGCCCTAGCTACTATTCGAAGCGGGCTACAATGGTCCCACGCTCGATGTTTTTTACCACAGTTGCAACATCTTACTTCCTCTTTTCTTTTACACTCCCGGGTATTATGGTTGTCTGCACAGTTGCCACACTTGGCGACTGTTGTGCAATTCCTGGCGGTATGTCTGTTGGGACAAATACTCTAATCTAAGGCCGCAAGGCATGCACAGGCAATAATGCATACCTGTGCGACCGCGTCTGCGAATTTGTAAATAAAAGAAAGAAAAGATAGAAAGAGAAGATAACTATTGATTATTATGTATTGTTTTATTCCGTAACGTGCGTCCAACTTACTGTACCAACACTGATCAGTGTCTCTAATATAAGAGACACAGATAAGCTAGGTATAAATAAACAGTCATTACTTGAAGTCACTCCTTACGATATTGGTCGAAGACACTGCAATTATTGAACTAAAGAAAACTTCAATTATTGAGGCCTAGTCACATTTGTGCGCATCAATAACTAAAGTTTACTTTGAAAAAAAAAAAAACAAACAAACCGTCAACTGCAAATATATCCGTGGTATCACTGTCTTTAACTGATATTTATAAACCAGATTACGACTATGAGCACCATAGGCCTGGTTATAAATTCGACATTGAAAACAAAGAACAACAAACCGAGTTGAACGTCAATGGCTATATTGCTCGGTTTATACAGTAACAGAAACGACGAAACCATCGAGATGAAAAGCTATGGGACGCTTATATCGACCAACTCGGAAACTAGACTAAAGAATTGTTCGAAACAGCAGCAAAAATCGCCTTATCAGATTTGCGTGATTTTTTAAGTGAGAATGGGGTTTTTGTGTACAAGAAGCAACGAGTTTCAATAGCTGGGGAACTGGCAAAAACTGCCAGCGAAGAAGCACAACATAAGTGGAAAAGTGATGAAATAGCTGAAGTACTCAACAAGGATGAACCGTTTAATTCACGGCATCATCCCGAATATCGCTCCGTCTGCACTCTATCATTTCGCTCTGGTACTTGTCTTACAGAGACCTCACCTTCTGGGCAACTCCTAGCATCGATAATGCTAAATATGAGCCAAGTAAAAAAAACGGAGCCTACAAGGAGCTCATTATTTGCTCCTCAAGTACAAAAGAGACCAAATCCAGTTGAAGACCCTTTGACGGAGTCTCAAATTTCACCCCCTATTAACCAACAATTTCAGCAACTGCCTAAACAATCAGAAGAAAGACAAAATGTCAAAGAATTCTATCAGAACTTTGATATTCACAAACAAAAAGAGCCAGTTGCTCCATATAAATACCAAGATATTCCTCCACCACAGCCATTTCATAACCCTCCGCTACAACCATCAAACAACCTCCCAATACAACAACAGCCAAACATACCTTTGAATGTTAATTATCAAAGGAAAAATACCAATACAAATAAAAACTATCCACAAAATCAAGTTCTTAATAACAATACTCAGGGGCTGCCACTTCAATCCTATCGCCAAAGTCCAGGATCTTTCTTCTCTAGTCGAGAAATCATGAATTTGCGCCGATCATATACTGATGAAATGAAATATAGCGGTGCAGATGGCTGCTTAAACTTGAAATTACAAATGTTCTATGATCTTTGTTCTGAAGCAGGAGTCACATCACAATCATACCGAAATGCTTTTCCAGTCATGCTGACTGGAGAAGCGTTAACTTATTATTATTCTACCTTAGCTGGAAGAAATCTTGAATTCGAAACAATAATTCAAAGAATACGTAGTCAGTATGAAACAGAACAACAACAACAAAAAGACTTCACTCAATGGACTATTACACTTGCTACTGTCATAGATGAAAATAAAAATAGATCAATTGAGGAATGTCTTAATCTGATGACTGGGAAACTCCGAAAGTTGTAATCTCGTCTAGACCCTATCTATCATACGCCAAAAGCTTTATGGGATCGACTAATAAATGCTTGCAGAAGCATTCCTGAATGCAGTTTTACCTGCTACAATCTTGCCCCGACGCTTGAAGGGCTCTGCGCTCAACTTCAGTCGTCGATTGCAACAGCCATAGAAGTTTCAAAAAGGTCATCAGCCCATCAAATTATTAATCAACCCAGTCAATTCATAGAATACGAAAACAGCGAACAATATTTTACCGACAGGCGATATCATGGTGGAAAAGACTTCAATCTCCCTTCACAATATACTCGAAACCAAGTAAAGCCAACTAAAAAGTGCTTTGTATGTAAAAGACTTGGATGCTGGTGGACAAAGCATGCCCAACTTGAAAGAGAGCAAAGCTTGAAAGAGTTTCGCAAGCGTATTCAACGTGGTGGACGACAGCTTAATGAATCTATGATTCAACAATATATAATAGACTATGAAGGCCAAGAAAACAACGAAGCGATAGATAGTGACAACGAAGAATTTCAGGCTTTGATGGTGCAACTGAAAATCGCAGATGATGATGATGATATGCCAGAGACCGGACAATACATTACAACCTACGGCGAGATTGATGGCTTTAATGCTGTCACTCAACTTCATGATCAGTCGGCGCATCATGCTTTAACAGCGGCATCATGTGACAAATTCACTACCAATAGTCGGTATGACTCGTTCACATTCCAAGGCATTATGATTGATACTGGTGCTGCTCAATGGTCTACAGCTGGAGAACCTCAAGTACGAGTCTTACAAAGATTCCAAAATGTAGCAATTGATACTTCAACGGCCGGCCATGTTCGAGTTCTTTTCGGAATTCGAGCAGCAACCTCTTTGGGTACTATCTCTCTCCCGACTGATATAGGAATAATTCATTTTCACGTTGTATCTTCGAGCACGCCATTCTTACTTTGTCTTAAAGACATGGATGCTTTTAAGGTAACATTTAACAATCTTCAAAACGTGCTAGTGCAGGGAAGTCAAGAGTTTCCTGTTCGAAAATACGGGCATCCATTCCTACTGCTCACCGATATCACCACAAGTATTATATACAGCTATGATTCTGAATGCCATTTAACAGAATCTGAAATCTGTCAACTGCATCGTAGATTTGGTCATCCATCTGCATGAAGGCTCATAAAAATCTTAAAAAGGTCAGGTCACGATATAAATTTTAACTTTGTTAAACATCTTACCGAATATTGTCGTCTTTGTCAGCTTCATGGAAGATCACCAAGAAGATTCAAATTTACTCTTCGCGATAATTTTGAATTCAATCATTCTATAATTGTTGATATCATGTATATTGAAGGTCAACCAATTTTACATGTCATAGATGAAGCGACAAGATTTGGGGCAGCCAGATGGCTTCGAAATATTACAACTCAGCATACATTGGACATGCTTCGAAACTGCTGGATTGATGTATATTTTGGTCCACCAGATCTCATTACTCATGATGCAGGTTCGAATTTCGCATCAAGAGAATTTCAACAGCATGCACGAGCCATGACTATTGAAACGAAACAGGTGCCCGTGGAAGCGCATCAATCTGTTGGAATTGTAGAGCGCTATCATGCTCCTCTTCGAAGAGCCTACATCATAATTGCATCTGAAATGAAAGGAAAAGGACTTGACAAACATGTTATGCTCCAAATGGCCGTAAAGGCTGTAAACGATACTGCTGGGCCAGGAGGTATTGTGCCAACATTACTAGTTTTTGGTGCATTTCCACGAATGAGTGAGATTGAACCCCCCTGCGCCAAGTATCATCGAACGGGCTAATGCAATCAAATCTGCTATGAAGGAAGTTAGGAGATGTTACTCGGCAAGACAGGTACAAGAGGCCCTCCATATGAGAAATGGGCCTGATACAAAAGAGCTTCATCGACTCCATATAAATGATGAAGTACTTGTCTGGCGAGAAAAATATGGTTGGACGGGACCATATAGAATGTTATCGATCAGCGGTAACACATGCACAGTCGATTTATCCAATGATTCCACCGCATTTCGTTCGACCGTTGTTAAACCCTTCTACAATGAAAATCACCCTCCCAATATTAACAGCGAGAACCATGAGAACTCCTCAACTCTCACAAATATCCGACCCCAGAGGCAACATCGTCGGCTTCCTGAAAGATATAGAGAAGTTGTGTCCACACTTTTGTCACAAAAGGAGGAACATGACCTTGAAATTTCAAGACCTCGCAACAAAGGGGTCATCACTACTTGCGGAGAGCCGATTCAAATCTCTCAACAAAACAAAATTGATTCGTTAGTCAACAATGATGTGTTTGAATTTGTCCCTTACGATCATACAACAATGAGCAATACTAGACTATTTAATTCTCGAACGGTTAATGAGGTGAAGGGTAAAGCGATATCAACACCATACGAAAAATCGCGCTTGGTAATCCAAGCTTACTATGATGATGGAAAAAGAGAAATTTTAACACAGTCACCCACGATACAACGTATGGGTCAACGATTGATAATATCAATTACACCATCCCTCTTTGGTCGCGCTGATCTTTACCTCCGAGACATAACGCAAGCATATGTTCAATCGAAAACAATGCTAAACCGTACTATTCTCGCTCGCTGTGACGGGCTGAGCCCGGTGAATCTGTGGCTGGGCTATTTCGGTGTGGCCCATCCGTGTCACGTGTTATGGCGTAGCGCATTTATGCCGTTCATTCCTCATGGCCTTGTGTTATACATAGGTGTGCATAATAGATGCGCGCTGCATAACTATTTATAGACGGCGGCTTTACTTCTGTGATTGCTAGAACTCGTGAGAAACTTCTAGAAGAGTATTCCGGGTGGTTCTATCTTCAAGGATATCAATGAATCGGAGGAATGGGAAGAACATTCTAGTAACTGGTGGGAACTTATAAATATCGCTATTACTGCCCTCATTATACTCCTTTTCCATAGATTTAATATTAACTTATTTTGTGGTACTGCTTTCGTGCATGGACCGTTTGCTTTAACCCTTAACACTCGCGCCTCCAAAAGAGATATTAGCATACTTATTAAAAAATAAAATGGAATCTCGGCGGAGCGGAGCTCCAAGTATATATCCGAGGAACACGTGAGTTTGATTTTCAGCCAATCATGAATGTTCCAGTTTTGAACTGGTCGAATTCGGAAAGATCACGTTCGACTTCGTACCGTTTACATAACTTGCTCATGTTCGTGGGTCGTGGGTCGAAGCGCTTGGTGCTGTGTGATGTTGAAGAAGGAGGTTTCGTTGCACGAATTGATGTTGAAGAAGAAGAAAGGGGTCGCTTACTAAGCGGACCCACCGGCCTTTTTGTTCCAGGGGTTCACAGCCAATCATTTTTAGAGTTCACTAGTTTCACGCTAAAAGTTCCGTAAGTAAGAAATCCTCGTTCCTCGGATAACAATTATGCGAGTTTAAAAGCCATCGTATGGGATCCAACAAGGTGGGACACATTGGTGTAAAACTTATCACAAACACCATTGTGATAAATTATCAATGATTACTTCGACATATGACCCATGCTTATTTGCTCTAAACCTTCTTTAATCGGTATTCTTGGACTTCAAACCGATGATACATTATTCCTTGGTAATACTGAATTCGCCAATCTAGAAGATAGTGAGTTGAAAAAGGCAAAAATCATTGCTAAACAATTAGAAAAGTTATCTGAAGGCAATCCGTTAATATTTAATGGATATAAACTTACTTTAGATGGCAAAGATATTAGACTATCACGAAAAGAACAGGCCGATCGACTACAATCAGTTGAATTATCAGGCGATTCTAAGAGAGCCTTCCAGGAACAACGAGCACGTGGTGCGTATTTGGCAACTATTTGCCAGCCTGAGGCCGCTCTACTTTTGTCTGTGGCCGTACAACATCAAAATCCTGGGAAAGCCAAAATTGCCGCACTGAATAAGCAACTTAAGTGGCAAATGGAAAATAAAAGTCGTGGTCTAATTTTTAAACCATTGAATCTCGAATCAGCAAATCTTTACGTTTTCATTGATGGAGCTTTTGCAAACAATAAAGATTTTAGCTCCCAGATTGGATTCATTATTGTCCTTGGAAACGAATCCGTTAAAGAAAATGAATTTACCATGGTAGGGAATATTATTCATTGGAGCTCTATAAAGTGTAAGCGAATAACACGATGCGTCTTGGCCTCTGAACTGTTAGCTATGGTACATGGTGTGGATTCTGCCATAGCTCTCGGCACAACTCTTGAAATAATCACCCGACAAATTGGCATCTCCAAAATCCTTACCATAGTTTGTACAGATTCTTTTTCTCTGTATGAATATCTAGTTAAGTTAGGAACTACAAAAGAGAAAAGACTAATGATTGATATTATGTCAATCCGTCAGTCGTACGAAAAACGGGAGCCTTTTGAAATTAGATGGTTTAGTGGTGATGATAATCCTGCGGATGCGATGATCAAAGTAAATGCTTCAAAAGCACTAAAAAGGTTAGACGGTGAAAATAAGTTAACAATCAAAGTAGATGGATGGGTTCAACGGGAATAGCAATAAAGCCAACAATATATATTTACACTATGCAAAATGAAGTTCGCTTGTTCAGCCAACTTTTTACTCAAAAGCTCGTAGCTTCAGAACCACTCGATAGAATAAGTCAAAAACCTACATAGATGTAATTAAGTGTCTAATGAAGCATATTCTAAATTTTTAAATCACGACTTAATCTATACAGAACATGGTGGTTGCGAAAAACTGACTAAGCGAGGCGAACTTCATTTTGCAGGCTATTTTATTATCTAGTATTACCGCCCTTTGCAGCCACGACGGACTGAATTCACCGAACTAAACTCAGATAATTATTCGTTAGTGCTCTACATGGCCAATCGCAACGTATTGGGCTAACTTTTGGTTGTAATTGATTGTACAACAAAGCGATATGCCTAGATTAAATATGACAACTCGAGACCAAATCATCCAGCGCCTCAAAGAGGGAAAGTCATTCAGTTCTATCACGTGTAAGCTTAAGTGCTCCAAATCTACGGTTTCTATGCTTCTGAAAAGCCTTCCTAAAGAAAATAGGGCCAGAAAAAAGGGGGGTGTAAGCAAGCTGACCCCTCGGGACAAGCGAAGAATTGTCAACAATATAGCCAACGGGATTGTTAAGACACCAAAACAAGCGGCAGCAAGTCTACAGGCGTCTATGGGTATTAGTGTCAGCCCGCAAACCTTCAGAAATGTCCTTCGAGAGTCGGGCTTGAAGCCCAAAAAGAAGCCCAAAAAGAAGCCCAAAAAACCAGCCTTGGCGGCTCGGCACAGGAAAGCTCGTCTGGATTTCGCCCTAAGACACAAGGGGTGGACGATAGAAGACTGGAAGAAAGTGGTTTGGTCCGACGAAATAAAGATCAATCGAATTTGCAGCGACGGAATCAATAATACCTGGCAGAAAGATAAACAACTGCCTATCGATAGTAATACAATCCAGACAGTCAAATTTGGAGGGGGGAACATGATGATTTGGGCCTGTATGACTTGGTCAGGGCCAGGTGCCATGGCTCAGGTAATGGGAAGGATGGACACACAACAGTACATCAATATTTTAGACCAAAATTTGTTCTGTAGTATGGGGGCAACGTGCCTCTTGGGAGATATGCCTCCCGTCGACCAACTAATCTTTCAACAAGATAACGATCCCAAACACACTGCTCGAGCTACAAAGGCCCTCTTAAAATTGAAGAAGATCACCTGCTTGGATTGGCCTGGCCAATATCCAGATCTGAATCCAATAGAGCATCACTGGGTTGAGTTGAAGAGAAGATTGGGTAGGGATTACGAATATCCTAAGGGAGTAGGGGAATTATGGGAGCGTATCAAAAATGAATGGTCAAAAATACCTTTAAGCAGATGTCAGAAGCTAATTGAATCTATGCCGAGACGAATTGAAGCCGTCGTGGCTGCAAAGGGCGGTAATACTAGATAATAAAATAGCCTGCAAAATGAAGTTCGCCTCGCTTAGTCAGTTTTTCGCAACCACCATGTTCTGTATAGATTAAGTCGTGATTTAAAAATTTAGAATATGCTTCATTAGACACTTAATTACATCTATGTAGGTTTTTGACTTATTCTATCGAGTGGTTCTGAAGCTACGAGCTTTTGAGTAAAAAGTTGGCTGAACAAGCGAACTTCATTTTGCGTAGTGTATGTAAAAGGACTTTACTTAGACTTTTCGCGATCGTGTGTCCAAAAATGAATTTATATTTTACCTAAAGAAGAAAGTCTGTCAAACATGCGTCCGACATATTTTATCTTCTCTTAGCGCGTTACCCCCTGTCATTTAACGCGTTTCTGTACAGACGGGGCCGGAAATTTCCGGACCCACATTTCCAGGCTATAGCCCGTAACAAAACTACACTCTTCACTAGCCATTCGGTAATCACCAACAAATTGGCGTGTATCCTTAATTTCTTTCGCCGGCAAATTTGTCCTAGAGTCGATCAACAATTCACTATGAAATCTATCTGAGACCGATAGAGGACGCAACAGTCCCTGCCGAATAGATCGCCGCACGTGCGAGCGCCCACATACGTCATAGCTTCTACAAAATCGCCTTACCATGTAACTTATACTCGGCCAATGGCCGGCAAAGACGAACTCTTCACCTTCACGCGGTGCCGGCTGTAATCGCTCAGTGTGTTCACTGTACATCTGAGATAGCCAAGAAGAGTCGCAATCAGATCGAAACCAATGCATACGCTTTATCTTCCTTACCCAATGACCACCAAAGCGTCAGTTAATCCAACCCGAAGAGACCACTTCTATCGATCCGCAGCCTTCCACTTCCCGAAGTATCGAACTTCGAACCCCGCCAACTAATTGGACGACCGGTCTTTCACGATCTTCTGCGTTGCTTCGGCGCGCCTCAATCTGTAAACCCACGATGCTACGAATACCCGACAGAGGAAGAAAATCTGAGGGCACAAAGATGGAGAGGTTTCAATGGCTTTGGGAGGCCAGGTTACAGAAGGAATTTATGAGATACTGAGGGAAAGGGACGGGATGGTTTAGCAGGGAGGATGTCGGATTTTGACAATGGAATTTTTGACTTTGGAAGTGTTGTGTGTGCCGAGGTTTTTTGGTTCGGTTAAGTGCTGCCACCACTTTATAAACTGGCTGCGCTTCCTTTTTGGAGGGGAGACATGCGGCTTCGGTCATTACGGGGGTACCCGGCGCGAGCTGTTGTACTGTTGGGTAATCTCTTTTGATGCGTGGACGTTCGCGGCGGAGAGGAAAGGGGAGATGCAGGGCGTCGAACCTTTGACACTTTTATGTCTTTTTTTCTTTTATCTTTTTAGCAAATACTGGCCTGTAATAGTCAGGGAATTAGGTAGTTCAGAGTCTTCAGGGATCGTCTACCCGTATCACGCCTCTTGGGTGCAGGGCTGGTGCCTGATACGTCATGAATTCAATCAATCTATCATACATGGCCAATGAAATGGCCTCGATAAGATTGCAACTGTACTATTTCGGCCTAGGTGTCTCGTAACGTATGAATTGTGAGTCTGCTGGATCAGTGCTATTTGAAGCGGTTCATAATGAGAGATCCACAGACAGTTCCGAAAACAGAGCGCTCCCCTGGCATCAATTTCACAATCTGCTCGGGAAGATTTAACCCTTATGCTAGCCGAAAAGTAGTTTTCGTCGTGCAATAGCGAATTATAAAAGGCGTGTATTGTAGGATCTTCAGTAGTCCCTTTATTCCAAACGCCGAAGCTCCTTTGATTCGAAAAGATCTGCCCCGTCCGGAGTTTTAGTTGGATCTCTTATGCCTAACGTCTGTAAAAAAAAATAGTTTCTTTTTCAGTATTAACCCAATCATTTCGTAAGAGTTGGAATAGTCTTTCTTTAAGTCTTGGGTCTGGAGAGTCTCTTGGCATATCTTGTGCTCTTCGCGACAACGCACCGGGGCGCGCTGCCAGTTTACCCGGCCCAAATTTTAAGAAGTTGAACTGAGATAAGAATTAAGACCATCAGACTTGACGCTCAGTAAGTTACGATTGATCATAAAATATTCCAAGTTTTTGTAATCTGTTACAATCACGAATGGTTTTTGAAGGCCTGTAAGTGTTGTGATTAAGAGCATTGAGGGGTATATCAATTGGATAGCGCTGCTGTTCTTCTGCGGGATTGCACAGGCTCAGGTGCAGTGGTGGGAAGAGGAATGGCGCGCCCACGCTGGGTTGACGGCACGATGGATACTGAGTGCGGATTACTGTGGCCGATGAGAGTGAATAGTTTCCAAATGTGTACTACTACTAATAATGGTGATCTATTATGGAGATAATGGGTACACGCTCCAACGATTGATGATATTTTCTGATGGATGATGGAGAGTATGATATTTATGAGATTGAAAGATAATGAACTCTTTAAGTGACGGGATTTTATCGTCCATTGACAACGACCGTGCGCCAGCCTACTTTGAACACCCTTTCCTGTTTAGCCAGACATTTTCTCCCGTACAGTTCAACCGATCTAGCACAATAAGTTCTCCTCTCCACTCGGCGAGGCATCCAATTGTTGAAATGAGTGTTCCTGGTTTACAGTATTCGGTAGAGTTCCATGGATACACGTGATAAGTATAAGTCTAGTATGTTGGATCAAGGTGACGCTTGGAGCATGACAAACATGAAAACTCTCCTGCTTATCCCTTTTTTTTTAAATCATTCTTGTGTATGCAGCCTTTAGGCCATGACACGAATGACACTGGTACGGTACATGGAGCGATGACTCAACTTGATATGAGGGGCACTCACGCCCGAATCTCATTTGAAGACATAATTCAAAGTCAGGCGCCTTACAGCCCTTTCAACCCTCAACCGTTTATGTCTGCTGCAGGAACACATTTCAGCCACCCACGACTATCCAGCGTGCCTTCGTCATCGTCACATACATGACCAGGCGAGAAATATGGATAGGGTTGTAAGAATATAGAATAATACTAGCCTAAAAGCATTATAAACAGGGCTACAATAAGAATAACACGGGGGACGAAGACGGCGTTTCTACCTGTACGTGGTGTCCCCTACGAACCTGGAGTTTATCTTTAGAGCCATCAGAAACACGCATTACTTGGTCACGGAGGAAAAGTCATCCAAACGAGTTTCCGGGGCGTACTCAGCTCCCGTTATGGTGGTGATGGATCAGACTAAGTTGGCCCTTTTTACCAAGATGAATTCTCACTGTGTGCAGATATTCTGGCATTGTACTGTCTCCCGAGGAAATAGCACCGCTACCTGAGCGCTAGTGGTGTCGGTATAAGGAGGATATCTGGACTATGGGATATTAGAGAGATACAAATGGGGATACGCACCTCGTGTGGCTCTGGTGTCTAGGCCTCGCCTGACTGGGATTGCAGGTTTTTGAGACTTTTTCCCGCGTACCGGTTTCCATGGCTGCTCTTTTCCTACCTTTTGTGAGCAGAAGGTTCCGTAGAAAAGGCGGTTGAATTCTACGGGTAATTACTGAGCTAAATGGCTACCCGTCATGGGTCAATGTATCAATGATCTTAGGTTCGAGGTAAAAGGGGATAGGAGCACTGTAAAAGGTGTGGCCTGGGTCAGAGAGGAGCCCTAGTGTTATAATAGTCTTGGACTCTACATAGCACGAATAAACAAAACTACTACTATAAGAATAACACTCAAGAATCTAAATCAACATAAAATACAATAATCACTGTTATACTATAAAGTATACATATACACAAATAATACATAAATTATGAATATACACAAAAAAAGAGACCCAATATTTACCTTACCCAATTTATATATCTACTAATCCTCCATCATATTTCTTGGTTAGACATCTATACACTTTTAAATATTAAAAGTTATTTTTACTAGTAAGTATGTAAGCTTCCACCATGATTATTTGAATCTTGGATCTGCTATTTAATTTTTCACAAGGGTCTTGCTGAATTCGAACCAGCTTTCTCCTGTCTCAAGTAGAGCACATGCCTTGGCTACTCATACTCTACTTGGGAGAACCACCCGGACGGTGTACCACACCACCATCCGACCCGCACTCCTACTTGACCCTGTTTGTATAATTAGTTCGTGTAGTACACTCTGTGTCTGGTGGGAAGTAATAAACAACTTCCCCACTCACGAGTACAGGCTCTTCTTTCTCCCTCGACGTCTTCAGTGATTTAAGTGACAGAATACCAATCAGGTTGCTTTTCCAACTTCCATTATCAACAAATGCACTTTTCCAGACCAAATTTGCTGCAAAGCCAATGGCAATCCTGATGGCATCGAAGGTGATTACTTTCAATGACTCTAGGATTTCAATGAGACATGCAGAAATATATCTTTTGCAAAATAGACGAGATAAGTCTCCTAAGTTCATTGACTCTAACTAATCAACAACACAAGATGATTTCCCACAATAAAGAGCTCGTTGAGCCAATATCTCATCCATTTGTCAGCCAGAAGCCTCGTTCGATCTATCTGCATCTGCCCAGCATTAAGATCCACCATTTAGAAAATTAAGAAACTCAGTAAATTTTTCCTGTGGCAGATCAGCAATCAGAACCGACGAATGCACTAAATTCCAGAAAAGTTAAATTCTATAAAGCTCTTGATTTTTGTTGATGCATTGTTTACCAAAATAAAAAACCTATGCTCTCAGATTGGTGTTAATGTTGTCCTAGCTAACTAACTTAACCATGAGATCAAAGAGATCTTGCTCTCTGGAAACCTTCTTCATCTGATATCAGTCGAGTACAGAAGAGACACTCGAGCGGTGCTAGCCTCTAAAATCTACATCACGGGACTCGATATTGACCTGGCTATTGCACTTAAATCTACACTGGACATTATTACCAAGCAGATAAAAACTTGAAGCATCTCTGGAATCATTTGTACTGACTTTTTTTCCTTACACGAGTGTTTCTTCAAACTCTAAACAACTAAAAAAACAATTAGTGATAGATATCATGGGTATTCGCGATTCCTACGAGATCAGAGAACTTTCTGAAATTCCATGGATGAATGGTCAAGATAATCCAGCTAATTCTATATGTTACGGCTTGACCGTGTTGTGACTTAAGCGAGATAAGTTACGATGACATCATTTCTATTTGTAAGCGAATGACGTAAGGGAGAATATTGCGGATGATGTATGATCGGGAATGACATATCTTCTTAAATGGCAAAAGACGATGTTTTAGTAAAAACGAGATGGAGTGTGGTTGAGGTGTTGTTTGATAGTGAAGGAAGCGGCGAGGTTAGAAATTATTATAAACAACTGTCTTCAGCATCAGTGTTTCTTTTCTTCCTCATATAGTTCAATACATCGAATTCCATTACAACCTGCTTGGTTCTCTCACATGTGACAAAAGCCCTCCGTCAACTTGTTGACTCAAGCGAGCTCTAAGTGTGAGTTGAAGGGTGGGTCGAAAGGAGTGACCTGAGAAAGCTAAACAGAGTTTGTGTTAGGGGAAAGCTGCTGTTCGCACTGATTCATGATTTATATTTAATCTACAGAAGTTTTTAGAAGTCAGAAAGCGCGTTTAGATAAAGTTAAATGCCAGTACTTAGTGCCTGTCGAGCCGGTCATAAGCGAGCGAGCGCATTTCAAACATACTCTACCCCCAGGGTAAGTTTTCAGCATGCACTAGAACCTCGCTTATGAATATCATCCCCACTAGTCTTATATAATCCCTGCTTGTCTTCAAACCAAAAGAAATTGAAAATGTTGGCCTGAGTGATCAGGCTTTTTAATTGGACTGCTGCTTTGATCTTTTTCTCCCCCTTCCTTACCTACGCACTTTAATAGACATCGTTGCTGTTACTGTCTACAGAATCATCATCAGCATTTTCATCTACGAGAATCAATAAATCGTTACTCTTAACATTTAGCATATTTTATAGGCCAATTATTCTTTAAAAGATGAGCCAGGTACAACCAGCAGCTCACACAAACAACGCCAAACGATTAAACAGAGATCAGCGTCTCCAGGTAAGCCCAATTTTCATGTTAAATCAATATCTGAGGTCACACATCTACATCAAAACTCTCCACGATTCGGGAATGAATCAGACAAATATTGCAAAACAACTCGGCATGTCTCTAAACCAGGTCAGATACACCCTTTGTACTCCGTACATTGAACCCAAGAAAGCTGCAGGTCGACCCCCAACACTGTCCTCTTCTAACGTTGTCCGGATTGAGGCTTTCATAACATCATCCTCTGAAGGTCGTCGAATTTCATGGTTTGAACTTGCCCATGGCCCCTTTCGGGATTTTGGAGTAAGTGAAAGGGTTATTCAAAACGAGCTAAAAAAAAAAGGGATTGCGGACGCCATCCAGCGCTGAAAAAGCCTCCCCTTTCTGAAGAGGTTAAAAGGAAGCGTCGGGAGTGGGCCGAAGCCCACAGTGACTGGACTGTTGAAGATTGAATGATGATTCTTTGGACTGATGAGACCTGGGCCACAGACGGCCAACATAAGAGAGAATGGTTAACGCGAAAGGTTGGTATCTTTGTAGCTCAACTAATAAAAAATACCGATCTAACTCTCAGTTCAAGATAGGTGAAGAAGTCAACGCCACCTACGTAGTGGAAAAGGTGAGAAAGAGTCTTGGCTGGGTGTTTTGGGGAAGTTTCGCAGGGATAGAGGAAAGTCCTTACCTTTTCTGGGAGAATGAATGGGGGTCTATTACCTCAGAATCATACTCTCAGAGAATTGTACCGCTGATTGATGGAATGGTGAGCATGAGACCATGGGTTTCTGTGATGCAGGACAATGCTCCTTCACACAGCGCAGCGGAAACAATCGAAGAGTTCCGGGAGAGGTTCATTACTCCGATCGACTGGCCTCCTTATTCTCCCGACCTGAATCCAATTGAGCACGTATGGGATAGTATGAAAGATTACATACAGTACCATTACTTGAGATTGGAAAGGGTAAGGCAGCGATCCTACGATGAACTTCGAGGAATGGTGAAAGAAGCATGGAATGACGCGACTAAGCCGGATAAGCTTGAGAAGCTCATCAGAAGCATGCCCAGGAGATGTGAGGCAGTCATACTTGCTCAAGGCGGGCCTGTAAAATATTAAATCTGCTATTTAAAGTAAATTTGCATGTACTTGTTTATCTGAAATCGATGAAATTCAAAAAATGTTACCAATTTGAGTTAAGCTTGTGAACTAGTGCCAGTGGTGAAAACCTTTGTCGGGCAAAAACACCATACAAATAATCCCTGTCAGAATGTCTGAAAACCTTATCTCAGAAAAGATGCTACCTAACTAGGCTTAAAAGATCAGATTTCGCCCCACAAATTGGATCCACTGGTGAAAACTTACCCTAGGGGTAGAGTAGTTTATAATTGTTACAGTTTGCGATGGATCCTTGCACGACGAAAACGAAGCATTGTTTACAGGCATGTCAAAATAATGGTACCCTTTAATTATAGTGAAGGAGGATAGATAGGTCTGTGAGCGGCTGCAGGAAAAGGTCGGGCACTTTGGTGATGGGAGACTTTTT
Source organism: Podosphaera xanthii (assembly GCA_028751805.1). Classification (NCBI taxonomy): domain Eukaryota; kingdom Fungi; phylum Ascomycota; class Leotiomycetes; order Helotiales; family Erysiphaceae; genus Podosphaera; species Podosphaera xanthii. The sequence goes on from JAPWIX010000023.1 coordinate 769,980, forward strand.
ATAATAATGCCTAACCGAAAAAGAAATAGATTGCTTGTGTCTAAAGGGTAGCCACGTGATAATGTGCACGCCACTTTAAATTTTTAGATTATTTATATAGCTTTAGTAGAAGTTAGACATAGAGATAAATGAATGAATAATCTGAACCGATACTCCCGACTTACCGAGCCCACCACCAAAATTCAACTAGATATTGAGACCAGTAATAATCAAGTCTGTCTTACTTTGGGTTTGGCAGCCCTGACATCCTCCGTCGCTTGATGAGCATATTGCTCAAAATTTTTATTAAATAGTTTGGCGAGCTTGTTGACTTCTTCCCTAAAGCTTTCGCTGCCGGCAGTCCAGGAATTTCTCGGGTTCAATAACTCCGAGGGGATACCAGGACAGGATTTAGGAATTTGAAGATCAAAGGTTTCATAAGTCTCGTACTCAACTGCTAGGAGTTCTCCAGAGTGGATAGCATCCAAAATAGTTCGAGTGTATTTCAGAGGGCAACGTTTGCCTCCGTTGGCCACACCAGCACCGACCCATCCAGTATTTAAGAGCCATGCATTTGAGTTATATTGTTCTATTCTTGTAGCCAGCATTTCAGCATATCGAATTGGATGTAACGCCAAAAAGGGTTGCGCGAAGCACGCTGAAAACGTTGCTTGTGGCTCGATAACGCCATCTTCGGTACCAGCCATCTTTGATGTGTAGCCTGAAATAAAGTGAAACATTGTTTGCGCCGTACTAAGCTTAGAGATAGGAGGAAGAACGCCACGAGCATCACACGTCAAGAGTATAATATTGCTCGGGTGTTTGTTCGATAGACAAGGTATTTTTGCATTTTTGATATATTCAATAGGATATGCGCAGCGTGTGTTTTCGGTTAATGTGACATCGTCGTAGTCGACAAGACGAGTTTCGGGATTAAAAACAACATTCTCAAGAACTGAACCGAACTTGATGGCATTAAAAATTTCGGGCTCTTTCTCAACAGATAAGCCATTACACTTCGCGTAGCAGCCACCCTCGATGTTGAATATTCCATTTTCACTCCAGCAATGTTCGTCATCACCAATAAGAGCACGGTTAGTATCTGCTGACAAAGTTGTCTTGCCGGTTCCAGAGAGGCCAAAGAAAACAGTTACGTCTCCATCTTTCCCTTCGTTTGCAGATGAGTGGAGGGTCAGAACATTGTGCTTCACTGGCATCTCGTAAAAAAGAATGGTAAAGACACCTTTCTTCATTTCGCCAGCGTATTCAGTTCCTAAGATGACCATCTCTTTTTCGATAAAGTTAATAGCTACAGATGTGGCTGAAGTCATACCCTCAGTATACCTGTTTGCCGGGAAAGAGCCAGCATTGTAGATGGTGTAGTCGGGACTGAAATGTTCGAGTTCTGCGCGCTCAGGTCGAATGAGCATATTTTGCATAAAGAGGGCATGATAGGCTCGAGCACAAACGATTCGTATCTTTATCTGATAGGTTTTATCCCATCCAGCATAGCCGTCGATGACATAGATCCGACTCCTTGTATTCAAATAATCAATAGCGCGCTCGCGATTAATCCTCCAAACCTAAAATTTATTAGTTGGATATCTTTGTTGGTTCACAAAAAGATGAGTCAAAATGCGGTACAAGTGGCTTGTTGGTAAACTGCTCGTCAACCATGGTGGGGCTGAAATGCACGTAATCTCATCTTCATTACAAGCTTCTCGAACCTTTTTAATGTTTGCTAAAAACTTGAAAACTGGTTATTTGGTGATGGAGTTTTATCATAGTACATGTGACACATGGGCTTCAATACGTTCACTCAAAAATTCATGACTTACATCGGGATGCATGGGTTTGTTGACCGGCCTAAGAATAAATTATCAGCCTCATCTCATTCATTGTTATTCTTTCAGTAATCTTACCCCCACCAAATCTCATCCTCAGATGATGCTTCTTTCACAATGCGCTTGTCGCGTGGAGAGCGACCCGTCTTTACACCCGAATATGCTGTCAACGCACCAGTGGATGTTATAGCAGATCCAGTTTCGTAGACAAGAGCGTCCTCGTAGAGTGCCGCAACGCTAGGGTTGGGGATCTCGACGAGCATGCAGTTTTAGACAGGTTTCCATTCAGTCATTGAAAATACTTACGATTGCCACATGGTCATAATCGATTCGTGCCTTATCATGCAACTCTTCCTCAAGTTCTGTGTGTTCCTTTACGGGGCTTAAATGGGTGTTTAGTGACTAAATAATTGATAAAAAAGAAGTTGAAAACATACATGACACCACCTGTCAGCGTCAGAAAGCAGCCTTTGAATTAGATGACGTGAAAATACCTGGGTGGAGGGCAGTCTTGTTGACGCTAGATAGAGTAGACATTTTGGGAAGAGGCGTAGAGGCTTAAAGTCCTGCAAAGGATTAAGCTTAGCAAAGACACCTTTTCTTCTCTTCGGTCTTATGACCAAAAGAAATAAAGAACATGCCTTTTATTTTTTCAAAACGACACACCTTTGATTCTTGTTTATAAAGAAACTCTAGCTCATATTAAAAGGGGCATATCAGCCTCTTTAATAGAATCATTAGCTATACGTGTAGGATTTGACCTGAAAAAGAGTGGGGATTTTTAGAAGCTGGCGCCACAAAATATTCTGCATAAGTCTGTAAAAATGACAAGCCGAGGTGATGGCTCCCCTCTGAAGACAAGAGGGCCCATCATAATGTCTTCCCCTTTTCCCCGTAATGTACGGGAGCAATTTGATCTTCTCGGAAATAAACGGGATATCAGTACGGTTTAAAAGGTAGGATGTTTGAGGTTATTCGAAGCTCATTGGAAGATAACAACTCCCATCCATCTCAGGAAGGTTCTAGCTGAGGAGTTTATGGGCTTTGGCCAGCACAAACGGAGCTTCTTCGATCACGTAAATATGTTCCAATTTTTTGACCATGAAATCTCATTTATGCTGCAAGGATTCAGGGTTTTATTGTCGTTGTACATTAGTTGAGAGTTATTTGATATTTTCTTGGTCATCGGTCATGAGGAACTGAATAAAATTTACAGCTGAGAGTACCAGAACCCGTGTGCCAGTACGTTCATGTACATTTATTGATGACGCATTGTTTCCTCCTGGCATCTGATTATTCCACTAAATCCGGAGAAGGAATGATTCGATTTTCTAGTCGTGGTCAAAATACGTAGGTCACGGATGATAAGACCTCGTCTGGGTGGATTTGCTCCGTAGTGGATTCTTAAATGGATTTGCTAGTGCGAGGTCGTTGAAGGAGTCCATTTTAGTCTAAGTTTCGCCAATTGGTACAGGGGGACAAGGGTAAATTAACGAAGGTTAGAGAATAAGTTATTTGTACTATATTTATATGTTTATACTATCGGAATAAACAGAATTTATTTCCTAGCCTTCGTTAACTTACCCTTGTCCCCCTGTAGCCGGAACAAAATTTAAAAAATAAGTGGAACAAAGAGTTACCGTACGGATGAAAGAAAGAAGTTGATCACGAGTTTACTTGGGATTTATTCTGGGTGAGTTATCATTTCGAACGTACTCGTCCATTATTATTATTATTATTATTATTATTATTATTATTATTATTATTATTATTATTATTATTATTATTATTATTATTATTATTATTATTATTATTATTATTATTATTATTATTATTATTATTATTATTATTATTTGATTTGATTTGATTTCATTAACCTGATAGAGTGCCTTTAATGGCCCATGCAGGAATCTATAAACTATTATATTTACATAGGAGGAAACCTTTCGGTGAAAACCCCCTTATACTGCCCGTTGTATTCCTTTGTTTGTTTTGTCAGAGACTTACCTTTAGGAAGTGCAATCATCGCTACTTAGCCATTCATGGAACCCATTTCTACCCAATCAACCTTCTTTGTTCTCGCTGCTATGGCGGTTTCAACATCCCTTACCAACCAGAACTGCTCAAACCATCCTTCTTGAAGTATCCACTTTGTAATTCTAGAGATATCTTCTGGACTGTTCGTCATAGCCTCAAAGGATTTCACTTTGGCTTTCGCCCAAGCTCCTCCTCTTCCCTTTGACCATTGTGGGCAAGACATGATCATGTGTCTTATATTTTGAGTTGGGTATCCACAGGGGCATCTTGGACTTTCGACTCCCGGTACTTTTCTTCGAAATAGGTACGAGCGAACCCCTATGTATCCGCTCCGTATCTGTGTTGCTAGGCTGCTTTGGGCCCTTGTCAGGTTTTTATGGATTCTAGCTGGGGTACCGAGGTCGCTTATTCCCTCCTTTCCTGTTCTCGGGTTAGTAGTGAATTTTGCTGCATTCCACAGTGTCGGGTCTGCCATTTCTCTGCTTCCTTTTGCTTGTCGCTTGTTTTGGTTTGGCCATGATTCCTGCCAACTTTTGAACGCTGCAATTTTGCCTGCGATTCTCTGTTCCCTACGGGTCTTTCTTCCCTGGCATGTAGTCCTCCACTCCTCATAGTCGGTGCTACGACTGCTTTGGCTTTTCTCTGTCCTTCTCCGTGACCCTTCTTGGATCCGGTGGATCGATGATTCTACGAATTTTTGTACCATTGTACCGTGGGTGATTCCAGCGTGTTGAACCCTTACTTGTTTTATGTAGTTTTCTATGGGTTGTATCGCCGTTTCATGTTCCAGAACTCTGGAGCTAGTGGATTTGTACGCCCCTGTTATTGACTTCAAGCATTTATATTGAATGCGTCTGAGAGGTTTAATCAGTCTTTCTGGTATCTTTCCTTTACTACTCGGTTGCCCCCAGATCTGGCAGCCGTACGTTAGGCTAGGTCTCACTACTGCTGTGTATATCGTTCTGGCTTTGGTGAAGGTTGCCCCCCAAGAAGAGTGCGAGAGTCTGCAAACCGATTGAACTTGAGTCTCGGCTTTCTGTTGGACTTTTTTTATGTGTGTCCCCCCAGTTGAGCTTGGGGTCGAGATATATTCCCAAAATTCGAAGGGAGGGTTGAGGGAGGGTTTCATGGCCTCTGATTTGAATCGTCGCTTTGAGATTGTGTGCATTTCTTCGTCTGGAGAAGTGCATTAGTTGATATTTCTCCGGTGCAAACCTCACCCCGTGGCTCTTGGCCCACAGTTCGCATTCCCTATGTTGTTCCTCCAGCTTACGACAATTTTCTTCCGTTGAATTCGACCAGGTTAGTATGTTAGTGTCATCTACGAAGCCGTATTATTATTATTATTATTATTATTATTATTATTATTATTATTATTATTATTATTATTATTATTATTATTATTATTATTATTATTATTATTATTATTATTATTATTATTATTATTATTATTATTATTATTATTATTATTATTATTATTATTATTATTATTATTATTATTATTATTATTATTATTATTATTATTATTATTATTATTATTATTATTATTATTATTATTATTATTATTATTATTATTATTATTATTATTATTATTATTATTATTATTATTATTATTATTATTATTATTATTATTATTATTATTATTATTATTATTATTATTATTATTATTATTATTATTATTATTATTATTATTATTATTATTATTATTATTATTATTATTATTATTATTATTATTATTATTATTATTATTATTATTATTCAGAGTACACCACATTTCACGAAAAGCTGCACCCACTTCTCCGGATGCTATCACGCTTTTTGACTTATATCATTGAATTCGTAACCTTCGCTATACTCAGTCCCCAAGTTTTTACCGTCGTGCCACAACATGGCGGGAAAAGGTGACGGGCCGGCGAAATCGGGCCACAAAATTTCTCCACGGCAGGCCAAATCAACGACAACGACAGCAGATAAGGAGACAGCAGACGATAAATTAACTGATAATCTTGAAATTATACGGAGTCTCTTGAAAAAGATAGGGACTATATACTCAGGGATAGAATTGGAGGAGGGTTTTGAGATCTCCAGACAGGAAGTTGCGGAGGCTATCGCTGCGTTCAAGGCGCACAAGAAGGAATGGGAAGAAACGAAATCGAAGCCAACACAGATCGAGCAGCGGATGCTCGCATTGGAAGAGGTTGTGAAGAAGAGCCTTGCGGACCCTAGCCGAAAGGCGGTGCAACAAATGGCTCCTGGAGCGCTGGCACCTAGGACTTACGCGTCGGTTGTCGCACCTCAAGCGAACAAAACGGCTGTCCGAATACGAGTAGAGGGGGCGAAAGACATGCAGCCAACAGAGCTGCTCACCAAGGCGAAACAGCACATTCCAGGTGCTTACGCGGTCCGACAATTGAGGAGCAACGACACTGAGGTGTTCGTTCAGTCGGCGTCCCAGAGAGACGCAGCTCTCAACATGTCTCAACCAGAGGAATTCAAGATTCTGAGGCATGATTTTCCAGTGGAGGTTTGCGGTGTCCCTTTGAGGACAAAAATTGAAGGAGGCAGATACGCCGACAATTCCAGATTGATCCGAGAGATCTGCGAGGCGACGAAAGCGAGAATACCGGGGCTCTCAATAAACAGAATAAGATGGCTTCACGATGGCAAAGAGCACGAACGGGCGAAGAAGAACGGCCACACGAGAGGGTCGGTCGTGTTGAGCCTGCCCACAGAGGGTTTACAGAAGCAAGTGGTTCGACATGGCATCGTCCTTAATGCTATGCTATACACGGCACAAATGTGGTCTCCCAAGGCTCAGCCGAAGCAGTGTTATAACTGCAGCCAATGGGGCCACACGCAAGCGTCGTGCGGAAGGGCGGCCAGGTGCGGTGGGTGCGCAGGTGCTCACCAAACCAGGGACTGTCCCGGGAAAAGGGTTTCTTGCTGCAACTGCGGTAAGGAACACCGTTCATGGCAGAGAGCGGCGTGTCGAACTTTCCAGGTTTACAAGGGGAGTGTGCAGAGGGCTCGCCTGGAGCTACTTGAGCGGACGGCGGATATTCATCGGGAGAAGGAAGAAAGACTAGTCGCAATTACATCAGGCAAGGCAATCGATGACCAAGGATTCACATTGGTTACAAGCAAAAAGCCAGACGCTCCGAAGAGGGGTCCTGGACGACCACGGAAAGAAGAAAGAGTCACGTCGGCTACAACAAGGTCTCTGATGAAAATTGGGCTGGGGATGGATGAGATCCTGCCTGACAGTAGTAGTTCTGGGTCAAAGACTCGGCCAAAATCACCTTCACTAACTTTTTTCACTTGAGTATTTTCCTATTGTTTGGGGAGTTAATGGAAATCACGGTTGAACTGGAGTTTATGGAACAAAGGGGCATCCTCTGCATTAAGCTAGGACGTGCCAACGTGGCGGGTCTTCGGGTTTTGTTGCTTTAAAGCTTTTTCCCTCGTTTGATGGCCATCCGTCCTCATGGCACTATGTACATAATAGGAGCTAAAAGGACAGTAAACGAGAATATATATATTATTATTATTATTATTATTATTATTATTATTATTATTATTATTATTATTATTATTATTATTATTATTATTATTATTATTATTATTATTATTATTATTATTATTATTATTATTATTATTATTATTATTATTATTATTATTATTATTATTATTATTATTATTATTATTATTATTATTATTATTATTATTATTATTATTATTATTATTATTATTATTATTATTATTATTATTATTATTATTATTATTATTATTATTATTATTATTATTATTATTATTATTATTATTATTATTATTATTATTATTATTATTATTATTATTATTATTATTATTATTATTATTATTATTATTATTATTATTATTATTATTATTATTATTATTATTATTATTATTATTATTATTATTATTATTATTATTGAATTGGCCGCGACAGCTGCTCAACATCCCACGCTCTCCTATCACTTAATTGCTCTCTTTAATTGAATTCTTATCCATCAATTATCCCCACGGCAGCCGCTTTAATTCTTTCGAATCATGGTGGGATCTGGGGTTGGTGGTTCTAGGATCACTGTCAACAATGCGTCGCAGAAAGCGACAACGGCAAACATAGCCAAAAAAAAAAAAAAATGGGAAAGTATCTCAGCATACAGATGCATTTGAAAAAATCGCGGCGGTACTCAAAAAGGTGAAGGGTAATCTCAAAACTGGATCGAAAGTCTCTTTGATGGAAAAGGAGGTGGACGAAGCTATAGAGGCCCTAAACACTTGCCGAGAGGAATTGCAAAAGACGTCTCGAAAATTAATTCCACTAGAGAATCGTTTGCTGGCCTTGGAGGAGGCTGTCAAGAAAGGGTTTAAAGAGGTCGGCTTGCAGTCCACTACGTCACCAGTGGCGCCTGAAAACAAGCTATCATATGCGGCAGCGCTGGCAACTCCTGCCAATCGATCAGCGGTTCGTATTAGGGTCGAAGGTGCCGGGAAAATGCAGCCAGAACAGCTTCTTTCAGTGGCCCAAAAGCACATCGTGGGAGCTTACGCAGTCCGGCAGTTGAGAAGTCAGGATACTGAGGTTTTCGTCCAGACTACCTCTCAATGTGACGCTGCCCTCAACATGCCCCAGCCTGACGAGTTTAAAGTCTTACGCCAAGATTACGCGGTTGAAATTCCCGGTGTCCACTCACAACTAAGATCCAGGCAGGAAAAAGCGCGGATAATGGGGCACTAATCCGGTCAATCATCGAAGCAACGAAGGTTAGGATTCCAGGGCTAAAGATAAACCGCGTTCGATGGCTACACGATGGGAAGGAGCTTGAAAGAGCAAAGAAGACGGGGCACAAAAGGGGCACATTGATTATAAGTCTGCCGTCGGAGTCTATACAGAGGGAGGTGGTTCGCAACGGTATTGTCCTCAATTTGATGCTCTACACGGCTCAGCTTTGGTCAACAAAGGCACAGACAAAACAATGTTTCAATTGTTGCGAATGGGGACATACCCAGGTGTTGGATAATTCTGGGTCTAGGATCTCTTATTATTCTTCATCTATCTAATTCTAGAGGTCCCCGTCAAACCACTATGTACGTGCTAAGGAAATATTACATAAGTGCTGCTAGCGTGAATTACGGGTGAGCTCGTGATATATATCACGATACAGACAGGTACACTAGTCACATTTCGGTTACAATATTCCACCTTTTCTGACATACCCCCCCAGATTTTACACTAAAGTAAAACCTGAATAACTAAGGATATCATGGTTAGAAGAAGTGAAGTACCAGTCACATAGTATTGCCATCTTAATCGCTGGCGACTATCCTACTCTTTATGTCAACCATGTTCAACTGACGGAGAAAATTTTGATGCTTCTGCTTCGGTAGGAGTTTTGTAAGGCCATCGGCCGGCATTCGATCTGTTTCGATCCATTCAAGTTTGATAGTACCCTTCTGACATTGTTGCCTTAGCCAGTGTTGATGGATATCTATATGTTTAAGCTTAGTAACCAACTTAGGCGTTTCCTTGAGCATCAGTCGAACTGTTTGCATGTTATCGCACCACGCAGTCAAATCTTGTTCTAATTCAAGGTCCAGATTAGCGAAAAATCGTTCCCACCACATCAACCATGCACAAAGATGAGATAAGGCAAGCAATTCCGACTCCGTACTCGATGTTGTAACAGTTTTCTGCTTTTTCGCAAAGTAGTCGATAACTCCTCCAAAAAGCTTGAAAAGCCCGCCTTCCGAGCTTGTTCTACCTGGTACGTTATCTCCAAAAGATGCATCACTAGCTGCAATAAATACGGGTCCCTCTCGATTCATCCCATATTCAAGTGCTAGATATCTGGTATTATAGAGATAATCAAGCACTCGGTTGGCAGCTTCTAAATGATCTTGACTAGGATTTTGTTGTACTTCGGCTAGTTTTTGTGTCGCCTTGGCGATGTCCGGTCGAGATACCGTTGCTGCATAGGTCAGACTACCAATTCTGCGCTGGAACTCGTGAATTTGATGACCAGTGGCTTTTCCGTCCCAGGGTTTTATCTCTTCAATCGCCATTGTTGTTTCAGGCGCTTTAACACGCAGTTTCCCGTCGGAATCAACTCTATCAAAATTATCGGCGATTTTTTCGATATAAGCATCCTGGACTAGCCACAACCTTCTCTGAGATCTGTCCCGTAAAATTCGAAGACCAAGGAACCATTTAAGTTCTCCAATATCCTTCACTGTGTAGACGTTGAGTAAAGCTCTCTTGAAATCTCTGAAGGACTTGCTGTTGTGTATGTGATAGAAAACTGATATATCATCAACGTAAAAACACACAATCAGCTCTTTATTGCAGAAGACACAGCCAGACTCTGGAACTGGCTTCAGGCCTAGTTTTTCAAGTGTCGCTGCTAAATGGTTGTACCATAGTCGTGGCGAGATAGATAGGCCATATAGGGCCTTCAATACTTTTAACTTGTGTTTAGGTATTTTGAATCCTTCTGGATAATGTATTACTACATCGTCGTCATGATCCAGATCTGCATGCGGAAAAGCATTTGTTACATCAAATTGGTGAGTTTCTAAGTTAAAATAGGCACATATGGAGAGAACAGCTCGGTTAACTCGCATGGCGAGGGTTGCGGCGTAGGTGTCCTTTTCAGTCGGTATCTGAAGATCCCCGCGAATCACGATCCTGGCTTTATACTTTATAAGATATCCATCGTCATCTGTCTTATAAGTGAATACCCATTTGACAGGTATTGGCTTGACCTTGACCTCAGTGTCTGGAACTGATTGGAATGTACCCTGCTTTTCTAAAGTTGTATATTCTAAATGAGCTGCAGTTTCAAATCCATCTCGATGAGGATGATATTGAAGTTGATTCCAGTTTTCAGGCGCTGGTGGAAGGTTACTTTTGTGTAATCTAGATTTCATCATGTTACAGCCTAGGTTAAACGCAGCGTGAAAAGCTGATTGTTGGTCAAGGTTATTATGGACTTCGAGGTGAAGCTGAACTTTAGGCTTTCTGGATCTCTTCCCTGGAATGATATTTCTCTCGTCATTTGGATCACCGAAAATTTCTTGCGTTGGTTTTCCGTCATTTTCATCGTTAGGCTGAATGTATCCTTTCCATTTTGATTTTCTTGATCCATCTACTTTGGTTGTTTGGTCTTGAATTTTGCTCAGAGAGTTCAGACTTTTTTCGTCCACCGCTACTTCCTTGTTCGTTTCGATTGCTTCTTGTATGCTGATATCTTCTGAAGAGCTTATTTCCAGTTGCGGTACTTGAAGGATTTCAATAATATCTTTCGGGATTGGTTGTACTAGATTATTCGGTGAATATCCCTGTGAGGGATCAAATGTTACATCTCTAGTTGCTATGACAATATTTCTGGACGGTATCCAAATCCTGAATATGTGTGTCGACTCATAGCCCACTAGATAACCAATCTCTGCTCAAGGAACTAGCTTGTCAAGTTTTGGCCTATTCTTAATTAAGGAAAATGCCTTGCAACCATACGGTTGCAGGTGTGCGACCGATGGTTCTGGGTTGGGCATTCCCAAGTATTCCTTAAGGAAACCAATTGGGGTTTTAAACCCAAGAGATCGAGTGGGTGATCTGTTTAAAATATATCCAGCTGTTGGAAATATTTCTCTCCACAATGTTTCTGGTAGACCAAAGGTAGCTTTCAATTCAGTGCCTAGGATTTGCAATACCCCCCCAGATCTCTCTGCGTCACCATTTTGCTCTTGAGTCTCAGGGCTAGAAGTTTCGATCTCGTAACCATGACTATTTATCCAGACCGTCCATTTTGAGCCTAAAGATCTTTCACCATCGCCCTTCCATGTCACCACGTCAAATCCCCAGTGTCGTTTGATATACTCAACAAAAGAGATAAAAGTATTGATCAATGTGTCTTGCATTTTGTTCGGCAAAATGTATACAAAATGCATCCGAGTGTAATCACAAATAAAATGCAACACGTAAACTTCACTATCTAGACCAGGACGCATTTGAATAATGTCCCAACTAACTCGCCAGAATGGACGAGTTGCTCTGATTCTTGGCATTCTTGAGACGATTCTCTTGGCGTTGGACAATCGACATATGTCACAAACTGGTTTCGCAGACTTAGTTGTTGTCATATTACAGCCTTTAGTGACAAGTGGGAGCTTCAGCAGCGCCTCTTTGTACAGATGTCCCATTCTTATATGCCACTCATCGTAGGTTCCGGTTTGGGTTTTCGGCGCTCTCGAAGAGTTTCCATGGAGCTGTTGTTTTTGGCTATTTGCTGAAGTTTCTTGCGTTGCGGCGTAGACATGCTCGCTAGATGGTACAACGGGTTTGTATTCCAAACCCCATTGATTAAAAATCATCGGAGTATCCGCAAAATGTCGACCATTGAGCTTTAGTATGGACAATTCAGTGTCCCAGTGAACACCAGCTGCATTGAGAAGGCGAAGGCTGGTTACGCTAGTATGTAACGATGGAACAAAGGCAACATTCTTTAGAGTAAGAGGTCTTCCACAAGGATATTTTCCTGTTTTAAGGTATATGATGACTTTTCCATACCCTTGTATTTTGATCTGTGTATCTCCTGCCCACAGGACTTCTTCTGTATTGTCGGCGGGCTGAAAATCAAGAAACCTTGAGAGATCGTTACAAACGTGCACCGTTGCACCCGAGTCAAGGATCCAGCTCCGTTCTAGGTCGTAAACGGGTTTTATAGTCGAATCGGATACTTGAAAGGTCGATTCAGCGGTATTGAAGGCACTCATTTTACCCGTTGAGGCCATCGCAACAATAGGTGGTGTTGTAGGGCGTTGATCAGGTATATGGTCTTGAGAGATTGCGTTGTTCTTTGGTTTGGGCGGCTTGTAATCTCTTCTCCATTTGTTAACCTGGCTTCTAAATTCTTCGTCATTTCTCAACTTTTCTTCGACGTTCTTCACTTTGGTCGGGTCCAATTTCTGATTCCAGTGCTTTGCTGCTTCAGGTATGAGATAAGCACAGTGTTTCATGGTTCTTCCAAAGTTATGCCTAGAACCGCATGGGCACTTTCTCTTGGGTTTAGACGAATCACCTTGTGAATTTCTATGTTCACCATTTTCATTCATGCCCTGAAGAACTGGAAATGCACCATGCTGAGACTGATTTTGGAGTAGATTCGCAGAATTACGACGGTAATTGCGGAATATTATCAGTAGCTCCGGAAAAGTTGTTTTCTCACCCATGGAAAGCTTTAACATCCAACTGGTTGTAAATTGAGTATCCAAGGTATTTACAGAGTTTAGGAACTTGTACACAGGCTTTAATCCTTGAATATCAGGAGACTTTATTCTTGCCATTTTGTTATATGTAACTTCCCATTGGTGTAGCCATTGGTCAATATCGACACCTTTTGACCAACTGGTATGCAAACTCTGCCATTCCAATTCTATTTCTTGTTTGCGAATCTCGTCGGTGGGTGAGAACTGAGCAGCCAAGTTCTTTAACATTTGATGGACAGTGTCGCATTCATATGTGAAAGTGATGTTGGAAGTATGTATTGACTCTTGGATTTTTATTCTGAGATCAGCAAGAGCTTCGCATTGTCGTTCATACTTTTTTGTATGCCTAATATACTCCTCTTTCAGAAAGCTGTACTCCTCTTTTTCATCAGACGTTAATTCAGATAACCTAGTAGTTGTTGCACCGCTTGCTGGCGCTCTGACAGCTGTTGGGGATGGTCTTATAGGTTCTTCTAGGATTGGTATTTCCGAATTATTGTCAGGGTTGACAAATTTCCAAACGTCGTGCTTCAGTGCTGAAGTCTTGATCAACTCGATCCAAGTATCCCATTCAGCTTTGGTGTGAAGAATAACTGCTTGCTTGTTGATTGTTGTCATCTTCAGAAAAGTTATAATCTCCACCGATTTGTTGAGGGTTTTTTTAGATATAAGTATCAGGGTAATATGATCCTGAATTATCAGATGTAAGGTATAAGCAATTTGAAAGTGCAAACCGGGCTCTTAACTGTTGGATAATTCTGGGTCTAGGATCTCTTATTATTCTTCATCTATCTAATTCTAGAGGTCCCCGTCAAACCACTATGTACGTGCTAAGGAAATATTACATAAGTGCTGCTAGCGTGAATTACGGGTGAGCTCGTGATATATATCACGATACAGACAGGTACACTAGTCACATTTCGGTTACAATATTCCACCTTTTCTGACACCAGGCTTCATGTGGCAAACCAGCTCAATGTGGATGGTGTGCCGGTAAGCATCAAACAAGAGACTGCCCTAAGGAACGTATCTCGTGTTGTAATTGTGGTAAAGGCCATAGGTCGTGGCAGAAATCAGCGTGCCAAGTGTTCCAGGTATATAAGGCCAGCGTGCAAAGGGCTAGGCAGGAACTCCAGCTGAGAACAGCCGAGGCCCAGAGGGAAAAAGGTCCAGAAAGTGAGTCATCAACACCGTACCAAGAATTTGAGAATCAGTGTTTCACTACGGTCTCTAGCAAGAAGCGACGGATAGCTATGGTATCCGGATCTGGGGGAATGCTCAAGAGGGGGCCCGGGCGCCCAAGAAAAGAAGCTCCAGGGAATGCGATAGCATCAGTACCATCGCTGAGTCTGGGGACGCCAACTCCATTTACAAGCTCTACAGCTGCTGAAAATTGCCATAATACTGTCATTCCGGACGCACCTGCGTCACCACAATTATGAAAAAATTCTCTAGTTCAATTTAATTGTGGCGCTGTTAGAAATTTAACAAAAAATGATTCATTTCTGTTTCATTTCTCAATTAGAGTAACAAGATAATCATGTATATCCCTGGAGGATAATACTCATGCATGAGATCATCGATATCGGAAACTTGAGTTTTAATGTTAGGTTTAGTAATTGGATGGCGGTTTTTAAGTATCATCTCGATGTTTCATAAAGTACTTGTCGGATTTGGTAGCTACTAGTCTTACGTATTGTTTTAGGTTACTACGATGAAACATTAGATTCAAAATGGGTCTATCAGGATAAAGATATTGAGAATAAGACAAGTAGATAGACTATATAGTTCTTACTTGTTACGATCTAAGAACTCAACCGTTCCTCAAATGAAAAAGCATTACTACAAATTAACGACGACACTTTTCTCTTATATATAAGATTTCTATGCTGAAGACGACCCTACTTGTACAATTGAATATATTTGGTGTTTACAATCGCTATTCTATATATTCTTATATTTTCTATATTTCTACAGATTATGAGACCAAGTTGCTCGTTAACCTGAGTTTTTTCAACTGTTTTTATACAGAAATATTTACATATATTTCCTTCAGCTAAAGCAACTTAGTTGTTCTTATAAATTTCTTTTGAATTTTAAGAGTTTTTTTTTTTCTTGTCCTTAATCTGATAAGTTTTAAGTTGTCTCTATTTCCGTTATATTTGTATCTCCTTGAATATACTTCTTGTTTTCATTATGTCTGCTGATAAGATTCTTAAGTCGATGAAAGATGCCCCAAAGCTTGATTGTTCAAGCTATAAAAGATGGAGCACACACTTTCGAGACGTTTTGTCTCTCTTTGACATTGAAAGCTTTATAGACGAAGAAAAAGATGGATTATTGAGTCGCAAACTTTCAAAAGTTCCTGAGAATGACGTTGCGGTTCAAAAACAAGATACAAATATTCGAGTCGCTCTTTCACAGTTAGTCCCTGATACTGTCTTCCACCTGGTTGGCCGAAACTATACCGCTAGAGAGTGTTGGAAGAACCTGCAGGACTTCTACTGTCCTGATCCAATTGGAGATCTGGATGACCTTATCCAAAAATTTTGGAGCTTTACCGTAGAGGACGACATAGATGTCGATGAGTTTGTACAACAACTTTCCAGCATACGGGGAGAAATCGATGCTATCGATAGTAGTGCCAAGCCAACTGACACTAATATGAAAAAGAGATTGCTAGCTCACTTCATAGAGTGCTGTGATGGGTTTTATATGTCAATATCAATACCTTTAAGAGATTCATCAGTAACTTTTCAGACCGCTGTCACAACTCTTCGATCATCGCAGAAGGTATACCGAAATTTACGACCAGCATCCTACGCAGCCCTTGCCAAGAACAATTCAGGCAGCTCTCCCATCGTGTCATCACCACCTAAAAAGCCCGGGGGCAAGACTTGCGCCTATTGTCAAAAGCTAGGACATTTACGTGAGGGATGTTTTTTATGGTTGGACACACCTGATGGATCAAGTTGGGCAGCTAAACATCCCGAGAAAGCTGCAAAAACCAGGAAGTTACAACAAAGGTTTCGACGATGGAAAGGCAAAGGTCGAGAATCGAATTCTGGAAAGAAAAATCCCGATCAACAAAAAGGTGATAATCAAAATGGTAGTGCATGGATAATACAAGATTATGCCCTTGCCTCTGGTCATGTGAAAAATGACGATGATGTCGTTCTAGATACAGGAGCTACCAACCATATATTTCATGATGAGTCTCTGTTTACTACCTTATCCCCTTCTAATAACTCTGTCCAGACAGCATCAGGTGTGTGTATTCCTGTCACCGGAATTGGTTCAGTAAACTTTAGAATTTTCGACTACAACAACGAATTCGAATCAAAAGTTATTCAAGTTGATAATGTATGGCTAGTCCCCTCCTGCTCAAAAAATCTTGTTTCAGGTACACAACTTTTGTCAAAAGGATTTAAGATAATATCCACAAATTCAGGGCTTGGTGTTTACTCAACAGCTGGAGAGCTTATTGCAACAGCTAAGCCTAAAGGAGGGTTGTTATGTTTCAATACTACTCCAAATCTAAGGGCTGTAGAAATACCTAGTACCCTGATTTCAAAAGGGGTCCAACAGAAGTCTACGAAACTCCTCCATAATCGTTTCGCGCACATAGGCTCTCATTTTTAAAGAATATTCCGGTCAAAAATCTGGGTCTTCCTCTCGAAAAATCAAAACATGGCTCTGGACCTCATATTAATGAAAGCTTATTGAAATCCTGTCATATTTGCAATTCTTGTAAACAGGTCGAAAGAATAAATCGCGGTCCGAGCCAAAGATCTTCGACAGTTCTTCAGCTTATTCATTCGGACACATGGGGAAAATGTCATGTTTCTGGTATCTTAGGGAGCAATTATTTTGTTACTTTTACGGACGATTTTTCACGGGAAAGTGAAGTTTATCTTTTGAAAAGTACTAAGGATGTTCCAAAATACTTCCAGATATATCGAGATAAGAAAGAACTTCAAACGGGTAATAAAATCAAGGCTATGCGTTTCGATGGAGGTTCCGAGTATAAGCGCATCCAGTTTGGCGGTATAATTCAACAGATAAGTGCACCTTATACACAGCACCAGAATGGAACATCTGAGCGCCTCAACAGATCGTTGATAACGATGGCCAGATGTATGTTGGCCCATGCCCAGCTTCCACTGCGCTTTTGGGACGTGGCAGTACAAACAGCTTCTTACTTACGAAATAGATTGCCATTAGGCCAAGATAATGAAAGCCCTTTTGAAACTATGAATGGATCAGCACCAGGTTTATCACACATCAAAGTATGGGGGTGCGTATGTTATGTCCTCATCAAAACCAATGATCCGCATCGGTATAAGTTGTCGCCAACATCAATAAAAGGCATATTTATTGGCTATTGCGAGTCGATAACACAATACCGCGTATACGTACCTTCGAGACTGGGCCGAAACAAAATTATAGTGTCTGCAAACGTCAACTTCCAGGAGGATACGTTCTGGGATTGGAAGTCATCCAATACAGAAATATTTGAAAATCTCGATGCTGAAGAAAATGAAGATAAACATCAAACGAATTCTGACGATAGCTCGAGTTCCGATTCAGACGTAGAGCAAGCACTATCTCCTACTATTGAAGGACCTATTTCACAATCAGATTTACCTTCTGGCTTAGATCAAATAAATGTATCCAACGAAACATCAAGACAAGTTTCAGACACTGTAACATCTATGACTCCTGACACACCTCTTCTTAGGAGGAGTAATCGAGAAAGACGGCCGGCTATCCCACGATCTGCATGGCAACCAACACCAAGGGCACTTTATGCCAATAATGAAGTCCCCATACCTCAAACGTACAAAGAAGCGATTAATGGCCCGAATGAGAAGGAGTGGAAGTCTGCTATTCAGGAGGAGCTAAATTCCATTAAAGAGAAAAATGTATTCACACAAATAACACACGTACCTCATGGGCGTAAGCCTGTAGGTTCACGGTGGGTTTTCACCGTCAAGTCCGACGGAAGGTTCAAGGCTAGGTTGGTGGCACAGGGATACAGTCAAGTATACGGACTCGATTATAACGACACCTATTCTCCAACACTTCGCGCAGATTCTCTTAGGTTATTACTCGGCATCGCTACTCTCCTTGACTGGGAAATCCATCAAGTTGATGTTAAAACCGCTTTTTTAGAAGGTGATTTATGTGAGGAAATATATATCAAATCCCCTGAAGGATTGTCAGGTACTGAATATTTGAGAGTAGATAAGGCTTTATATGGTTTAAAGCAGTCCGGACGAATGTGGTATCATAAATTAGGTGAAAAACTTTCTACCATTGGTTTCCATAAGTCGAACTGTGATGGCTGTATCTATTTTCATTCGCAATTAAAGATTGTTGTTGGTGCTTATGTGGACGATTTGGTAATTTGTGGGGAGTCATTACAGGATGTTCAGGGGTTTAAGGAAAATCTTTCATCTTTTTTTGAGATAAAAGACCTCGGTGAAATTGGAGTAGTGATCGGTTGGGAAATATCTCGCGACAGGTCAAGCAGGACTTTAAAAATTTCACAGTCAAAATACATACTGAATAAAATCAGATCGTTTGGATTAGAGGATGCGAAAACTTGTAGCACGCCATTGGAAGGCTACGATGGATTATTGCCAAAACTAGACGATGAGCAGTTAGCTGATGAGTCATCATATGCTAGTGCAGTTGGTAGCCTTGGGTATGCATCAAACGGCACGAGGCCTGATATTTCATTCGCTACTGCGCGACTCGGAAGTTTTAACTCATCGCCGACGATACGTCACTGGAACACTGTTTGTCGAGTTTTACGATATTTAAAAGGAACTTCAGACTATTGTCTGACATATTGTTTTGGTCCCAAATCACGGTATTCTACATCGAAGGAGAGAATCACGATATTTTCAGACTCAGATTTTGCTTCCGATGTTCCTACACGCCGATCAATAAGTGGTTATGTCGTTATGTTAGGAGGAGGTCCCTTATGTTGGCAGTCCAGACGCCAAAAATCTATATCAACCTCTACTGCAGAGGCAGAATATGTTGCTCTATTTGAAGCGGCCAAACAAGCTCTTTGGTTGACAAGATTAGTTAAGGAATTTAAAATTGTCGATGAGATAATAGGGAAGAAAGGCATATTATCTTTCACGGATAATCAAAGTGCATTGGCAATCGCAAAGGGAACGAATTCTGCAAAAACAAAACATATCGACATTGCGTACCATTTTGTTCAAAATTGCGTCCAAGAAAATATTATCGATTTAAATTATGTTCCTACGAATAAGATGTTAGCAGATATTCTAACTAAGCCACTTCCACGTGCTAAAGCTGAGCCATTATGCCAACAGCTTTTCGGGATCTCTTAAAGTTATTAGATTATCTTGATCCTCAGGAGGAGTGTTAGAAATTTATCAAAAATGATTCATTTCTGTTTCATTTCTCAATTAGAGTAACAAGATAATCATGTATATCCCTGGAGGATAATACTCATGCATGAGATCATCGATATCGGAAACTTGAGTTTTAATGTTAGGTTTAGTAATTGGATGGCGGTTTTTAAGTATCATCTCGATGTTTCATAAAGTACTTGTCGGATTTGGTAGCTACTAGTCTTACGTATTGTTTTAGGTTACTACGATGAAACATTAGATTCAAAATGGGTCTATCAGGATAAAGATATTGAGAATAAGACAAGTAGATAGACTATATAGTTCTTACTTGTTACGATCTAAGAACTCAACCGTTCCTCAAATGAAAAAGCATTACTACAAATTAACGACGACACTTTTCTCTTATATATAAGATTTCTATGCTGAAGACGACCCTACTTGTACAATTGAATATATTTGGTGTTTACAATCGCTATTCTATATATTCTTATATTTTCTATATTTCTACAGGCGCAAGCAACAGTGGTACTCTCCGGCCATTTATGGATATGCTGGACCCTGACAAACACGTTGTAATTATTGTGAGACGTGGATCGTATAGGGAAATGCTGGGGCGACGTGAGAGTTAAGAAGGACGACAGTCGAACAAAGAAGCAGGTGAATAGAGCCTTAGATATAAAGCTTAGTAGGTTGACACGAAGTGGGTACGAATATAGCCTTCAGAGATATTCAGTAAACGCAATGAACTGAGTTAGGATAACTACTGTAAGAGATCTTACCTTCAGAGATATTCAGTAAACGCTATGAACTGAGAATCTCCGAAGGGTGAGAGCTCTAAATATATATACAGTAAAGTCCTTATGGGACGAATATAGTAGAAACCAAGATAACCGCCCGTGTCCCAAATTAGCAGCTAAATCAAGGTGTTGAATTTGCCCTGACATTTAGTTAATCTTCCAAAACAACTGAATGTAAGAGCAGAACATGCATGTGACATGAAACTAGTAAAACCCCTAGATACGTGCCAAAAATACAATACAGATATTAAAATTAGTGTACGACTAGTATCATGTGAAAGCGTACGCACGTGCATTATTTGTAATGCGGAACTGGATATTTACGACAGTAATTGCCCTACAGGAACCCAGTGTGAATCGCACAACGTTAGGAACTTATTATCCTCAAGGGTACACACTGTGCATGGAGCCTGCTATTGAAACCAAAGTCGCATTCCTGATTAGTAAAGCTATTGGTGAAGCTCGATGGTCCTATCAATGGCACTCAAAACTTGTCGCGGAGATCACCCTAAAACTTGGTGATTTTGCGACCCGGATTGTCAATGTCTACAGCCCAACAACGCGCGCACCCAAGTTGATCGGCTGGGATATAATTCAGGAGGCTATAAAGAGCGACGGAACAAGCTGCATTTTACTGGGAGACTTCAACTGCCACTATCCGGCATGGGGGGTGACTACAGCTCCGCGGGATACTAGAGCTCAACTTTTGCTCAATGAAACCGCGAACCAGGGACTACACTTGATCACGACCCCGGGGATTCCTACTTTCCGGCGACGAGGTGCAAAAGGATCACTCCAAGAGACAGTTATTGACCTCACATTCCTTACAGAGGATCTGCTTGGACGATTACAGTCGTGCTCAATAAGGGACGATTGGAGCATTCGGAATGATCATATCCCCATACAGCTCAAGTTAATCTCTGCACCAATTTTGCGGGAAGAGAACAAGAGATATGCTATCCACAAGGCTGATATTGATCGAATGAAGGCCGAGCTGCGCTCTAGTAAATGGGAGACGCGTGCAGAACCGCTTGTAGCACTCCAAGAAGCCATCTCTGTAGCCCTGCGTTCTCACTGTCCGAGAGCTAGCCCTAGCGGTTTTGCTAAACCTGCCTGGTCTCCTAGAGCAACAGAGCTCATTGCGGGCATTCGTAGAGCCCGCCGACAAGCGCTAGCGATGGGGGAAAAGCATGACGAGGTCCGTGGTAAACTTTTGCATCAGGAGCTGAAGAAAGAAATCCGACGCCTAAAAATTTCGAGCTGGAGAAGATTTGTAGCCAGTACTTGCAGTACTCATGGAGGACTTCACAACAAAGGGTTATGGAGGCTTGCCAAGTGGGGAAGGAGTATCGGGATCCAGCAGGGTCCCCCGCATCTTCCTGCAATGCGAAGACTCGAAACAGATAACCCTACAGATGATAACGCTGAGAAGGCATCAATCCTCAAGGAGAGATCTTTTCCAAAAACGGTAGAGGCAGACCTTAGTGACTTAAAAATTGAAGGACAACCAAAACGTTCCGTAGAAATCAAAACCGAGGTCACTCCACAAGAAATTGAAATGTACTTGAAACAACTCCCACCAGGGAAGGCACCGGGACCCGATGAGATCCCCAACGAAATCCTGCAATTGCTCCTTCCAGAATGGAAAACAGAACTTGCAGATGCAATTAGTGCCCTCCTTCGCAGCGGCAAGATCCCTTCGTCCCTGAAAGAATCAATTACTATCGCCCTACGGAAAGAGAGACGGCCAGATTACTCAATTCCTTCAAGTTACCGACCTATAGCACTCGAGAATTCCTTGGCCAAGCTGATTGAGAGGATAGTGACGGATCGCATGGCAGCCGCAGCTGAAGAAAACGGTATGCTCCCCTTGACACAAATGGGTGCGCGTAAGAAACGGTCCACAATTTCAGCGCTGGAACTTCTTACTTCAACAGTTCAGACAGCTTGGGACGCAAGTCCTAAGTGTGTAGTCTCAATGCTTGCCCTAGACATCAAGGGTGCCTTCGATAATGTCTCAAATGAACGGCTCCTGTGGGTGTTAAGACGCGAAGGCTTTCCCGACTGGATGGTTCAGTACATCAAGAGTTTTGTGTCCCAGAGGCGCACAAAAATCCGTTTTACGGGGTACACCAGCGGCTGGATACAAACGGGGGTTGGAATACCTCAGGGGTCCCATTTATCCCCTATCCTTTTTCTCTTTTACATCGCGCAACTTCTCGATTCTCTGCAGCAGCCGGAGTTAGGATATATGGCATTTGGATTCGTGGACGACACAACTTTGGTGGCATGGGGAAATTCTGCACAACAAAATTGCCGACTACTCGAACAGGCCCATGATCGGTGCATGGTATGGGCCAGAAGGTACGGTGCGGCTTTTGCCCCAGAAAAATACCAACTGATCCACTTTGCGCGGAAAAAAGGAGCAGCAATGGATTTGCAGGAAAGTGTCAGGTTGAGCGGGGCGGAGATTAATCCGAGGTCTGAAATGAAAATTCTTGGGGTTATTGTTGACAGTCGGCTCAGATGGGGTGCTCAAGTTGCTCAATCAGCACAAAAAGGAGAAGCAGCCTTTAATGCCATGTCAAGGATCACTTCTTCAGTCTGGGGCCCTTCTCTTCGGCAAGCAAGGCTTGTATACTTAGCTATGGTGCGGCCCATCATGCTATACGGCTCGCAGGTATGGGGAACGCGAAGCGATGGTCGGCTAATGGCAAGGAGCCTCTTAGGAAAACTTGAAAAGGTACAAAACAACTGTCTGCGGAAGATAACCGGTGCCTACAAGCGAACCCCAAGAGCAATCTTAGAGAGGGAATCAGCAGTCCTACCAATCGACCTCCACTTACAATCATCGGCTTCTAGATATGGATTGAGCACCAAGGAAGCTCCAGCCACGAGCCACATTACCAAACATGTAGAATCTCTGTGGATGCGCTTGCGCCGTAGTCGGAGACATGGAACACCAGGAATAAGAAGGAAGACAGCCATGGAAGTAATCCGTAACGAAGCAGAGAGGAGGGTAAGCGAGATGAGGGAGGCAGGCAGCACAAGGTGTGGACCTCGGAGACCGTTTTACCAGCGAAAGCAAAGGCAGAACAGCGAATCTGATGAATTGCGACCAGAATCGCTAATTAAAAAATGGTCAAATAACTGGTCAAATAACGAATGGAAAAGAAGATGGCTTGCAATCCGGGCCAATCGGGCAGCCGCCTCCTGGAAGACACCATTAAACCAAAGAATCCTGCCTCTTTACGATGGAATGAAAAGGCACGAAGCCAGCGCACTTATGCTCCTTCGTTCGGAAATCATTGGCCTCAATGCCTGGCTTGCCTCAATTCATGTACCAGGCGTCTCCCCGCACTGCACCTGTGGTGATCCCTCACAGACGGTCAAACATATACTTTTTTACTGCCCAGAGCACGCATTTATACGGTCCAAAATGTTAAGTGAGGCTCGAACGTTAGACTTCGATCGATTTCTTCTGACACCGCGTGGATGTCGGGCAGCAGTCCGCATGCTTATCTCCTCTGGACGACTCCAACAATTTAATTTTGCAAATTTCATCGATCATCAGGAACCAGACCTCACCCAAATTCCGGCTTTAAATTGAGATTACCCTTCCCCGATGGGGGAATATAACGGAACTGATGGAAAGACTAATAAGAATGGAGATGACGAGCGCCTTCGGCACCGAACCGAGGCGGTCAATCATGGTGGGACTTTGGGTTTCTAATAGTAATAGATTTTCCCTTTCATGGACCTGTACGTAGGAACCAGATAGGACAGTAAGCTAGAATAATAATAATAATAATAATAATAATAATAATAATAATAATAATAATAATAATAATAATAATAATAATAATAATAATAATAATAATAATAATAATAATAATAATAATAATAATAATAATAATAATAATAATAATAATAATAATAATAATAATAATAATAATAATAATAATAATAATAATAATAATAATAATAATAATAATAATAATAATAATAATAATAATAATAATAATAATAATAATAATATAGGAATAAGTCTAACCGCAGTGCTAGCGGAGCTTGATAGGACAGGGGTTCTATTTCGTTACCTTCTTGTTGGTGCTACTAACTTCGATCAAGTGTCAAAATCTGCTGATCCTGGGGCGACAACCTGTATCCCTAAGCAGTTTCTTCAGCCACTCAAGAACTCGGGATACGATCCTAAATTTTTTGGTTGCGACAAGGATAAGGTTGAAATATCAGCGATCCGTCAAGTCTGGCCTAACACTTCAGTTCAACTTTGCTGCTGGCATGCGAAGAGAGCTATCCGGAAGAAGCTAGGGGATGCATAAAAAAATGACCCAGAACAACTATTTCCCAGCCCAAGCAAAAATTTTTGTATCGAGTCCAGAAACATGCTGTAGATCTCATCCGACACGCCGACCTAATGGAGAGCATCGATACACACGTTGTCAATGTGCATCGTCCACTCTCGAATTCCCAGCTCCTGGTAGGCTTGAGACCGGGAATATAGCCGAGCGGAACACTATACTGAATATGTTCAGCCGACATTTCAATATGCACTCAATGATACCAGATCAGAATGCCACAAATCGTTCTGATCAGCAGATATATCTTGATTGTATCAATGAAATTTACATTTGGTGTCGTACAAAAAACCATTTCCATTTGTGGGCTTATCTATATGTCAACTGGTATGCTCCAGAACAATGGAAATTGTGGGCCCGCTCGGAAACTCCGGACTACCTTCCTGTGCTAAAAACTACCATGATTATCGAGTCACATTGGCGGCGGATAAAGCATAATTACCTACACCGATTCAATCGGCCACGCATTGATTTGGTCTGCTGGGTCATAGTATCGCGAGTGGTTCCTAAAGCACTGGAGCAGATGGCGGCTCTTTTCGATAAAAATCATCGAATTGCCACAGCGGCCTGGAGAAAAAAGTTTAAGCACGAATGGAAGTCTCTACGGAGTGCCAGGGTAGGACCCGAAATTTTAGCCGAGCATCACACAGATGCAGTAAAATGGGCTTGTGCATGTAGGGGTTTCCTCTTAAGTCGCTTTCTCATACGCAAGCATATTGTGTCGTGTTTCGATAAATTTTCGGACTCTTTTTGTTTTTTCTCTGAAGTCTGTCGTCAGAGGCATGGTCCATTCTGGGTTCATCAGCAGCTTGTAATTCGACCAGAATACAGGGTAGAAGTACAAGAAACACCTACAAGTAATGATGCCGTTGGATCCGATAGTTATCCTAGCATCGATACCAACAGTGAGATCGAGAGTGATACTGAGCCCCAGGATGAAGAAGATGAGCTTGTCGATACCGGTGATAGTACATCTTCTAATGATTCAGATGATGCCGTATTGTCGACGTCTGCCTACCTTGATATTCTTAAGGAACAGAAAGAAATCGGGAATAAAAAGCTACTCAAGGTATTTAAGGCTAATAACACCAAAAACTTGCAGTTTTTAGATGAAGTAAGACGGCGAAAAGGACAAAGGACCATGCCTAGAACATGGGATCAAAATAAGCATCCCGCACCAATGTGCTACAGATAAAGACTTTAAATAAAACGCCAATTCATTTGAAACCTAAAGAAAATATTTAGCTCCAATCTCTGTGAATAAATTTTTGAAACATTCTAGTATTGAATTTGTGATTTTGAGAAATCCTACTGTGTAATAAATAAACTAAGTCGAATATCTGTACCGAAGAAAAGTCCCTGGAGTTGACAGTCCAAACTGTTCGTGCGGGTATCATTCGCAAAACGTCAAACATGCGATCATGGCTTGCCCCCAATGGGCCAAAGGAAGAGCGGAGGTGTGGAGAAAGCCCAAGAGCCGATCATTCAAAGAAATGAGGAACAACCCGGAAGATATTGGAAGAATAACGCAGTGGATCTTAGACCAGGGATGGTTAGAGCAGTTTCGATTGGCTGGGGAAGTGGAAAGAGAGGTGAAGGAGCGAGAGGAGAAAAGAACAAGGCAAGATGTAGGAGTTTGACGTGAGGATATCCGAACTGGATAGAACAGTACATCGCACTTCCTGAAGGTCAACTTCAAAAACCAGCAGATTCTCACCAGGTAGGTCTAGGGGGGTTTTCACCGAAAGGCTTCCTCCTGCGTATATATAAAAGTTAGACACCTGCATGGGCCCATTGGGTACCTAAACGGGTTAATTGAAATCAAATTAAGAACTAAGTGTTTCAGTTATGAGAAGGAGTAGATGCAATGTTCTGACTTGCGAGTATAATGTATGATTTCTTAAGGTGAGGAATGAATGAGAATAGATAGAGGTGTGTAATTGTATGTAGATTTGACTTGTCCATTTTTCTATGAAGGTAAGACGTCCTACTTATATACATAAAGCAATACTTGTCATATCCTTCTCTCAACTATCTTTAAGTACTGCACCAATCTACCAACGACTCGTGTCACCTGACTAGTATTATCTGATCTAGTCTAGGCGACTCAAATTACGCGACTCGGTCCTCATGCCTTGATGCACCCGTCTACACAGATCATCCTCGCCTATTCATGGACCTCGCACATCTCTAATGTCGCTATTCGCAACACTAAGTCGAAATTTTCTTACATAAGTTTTTTTCAACTTGATAATTCACGTGACCAGTAAAAAATGAGTGTTGATTAAGGGACGTTGAAATAACAATATTGAGAGGGACTTTACGAACTTCTAACAAAGCATCAGTGGTGTCGTGGTATAATCCATCGTTACCATGCAGCGCACTCAGATCGATGGGCCCCGTGTTCGATTCACGGCTGATGCCGATTGCCGATTTCAGTTTGAAAGAGAGGTGTTTGTTGAAATTGGGCTTTAGGCTCGAAAGAAGGCGCATTCTTCGGAAAGTGGGTTGAGAGAACCTCCTTTTTGACGAAATTCAACAACGGCACTTAACGACACGCCTGAGACTTTAGTCGCCAATCTGCCTCATGGTAGTCTCTTCCAACCTTATCTTGCACTATCTTACTGATAAATACTTCTCTCCTTGTCAATCCTGTGGATGTATTCTCTCTACTAGATAAACCTGAAGTGACTCAGCGGAAAAGCTTGCTTCTTTGTATATATATACAGTAGCGTCTTAAAGTGCGCAATGAAACCACCACGTTGACTAAATTTTACTATAACTCTGCAACAACTTCTTCAAATTTAAAAATTCTAGGTTCAAATCAAATCTAAGCCATTTCTTGAATAAGTTCAACTTTGTTTTTGTAAAAATAAGGATTAACTGTAAGGTTCACGCTGGTCTTGGCACTTAATGTCTATTGCGCACTTTTTGATGTATCATTTCACCATGTGGTAGAACCTGCGTTAACATACAACTATGCTGTAAACTTAGATTTTTTGATCTATATAAGTATTCGACATGCTTTTGTATCGATCCTACATTTTTTTGATTTCAATATTCTCTGTTTGTTTTACAATGAGAAAACTTTCACAGCACCAGATATCATCCATTACTACATTACTCGATGAAGGTAAAAAAGAACTAGGAATAGCAAAAATTATGGGCTGTCATAGGTCTACGGTAGCCAGGTATCGGAAAAAGATATCTCATGATACATCAAAACCTGTGCAGAGACGACCACGGAAGTTAACGTGTCGAGACAAGCGAGCCCTGGCTCGTTTGGTGGCTAATGGCGGGACCAAAACTGCGGTAGAAGCAACGAAGATTATCACTCTTGAACGAGAAGACAAAGTTTCTCCTGGTTCCGTAAGGCTGGCTCTGAGGGAACAGGAGCTCCGGGCTATTAAGAGGGTGAAGAGACCGATGCTGTCAAAGGCGCATAAGAGAGCTCGGTTGCATAGGGCTTTAGAACATGAAAGTTGGACTATTGAAGATTGGAAAAGAGTTATTTAGTCAGATGAGACGAAGATAAATAGACTCATTAGCGACGGAATCAAATATGCCCGGTCCAGGAATCCAAGTAGCTATTCGGCAGAAGTGGTCGAAGAGACACTGAAGTTCGGGGGCGGTTGCGTAATGATATGGGGTTGTATGTCTTGGTTTAGCGCCGGTGGAATCAGTCGTGTGGTTGGAAGGATGAACTCGGAACAGCTAATAGGCATTCTGAATAGTTGTTTGGTCCCAACAGTCGACGAAATAGCAAGCAAGCTCTTTTCCAATACCAGAAACAACGTTATTTTTCAACAAGACAACGATCCTGAACATACTTCTAGGGCCACAAAGAATTGGCTAGCTACCACAGGTCTAAATACTATGAAATGGCCCTCTCAATCGCCCGACCTGAACCCAATTGAGCACCTATGGTGTCTGGTAGAACGCCGACTTGGAGAGTACCCGGAAACGCCGAAAAGTATGCACGAATTGATGAAAAGAGTAGAAGACGTCTGGCAAAATATACCTGAAGATTCATGTCGTACATTAATTGAGAGTATGCCGTCAAGTGTTCTGGTTGTAAAGAAGGCAAATGGGGGCCATACCAAGTATTAGAATAACGCGTCTAGTAGTAGTAGTTTTGTTTATTCGTGCTATGTAGAGTCCAAGACTATTATAACACTAGGGCTCCTCTCTGACCCAGGCCACACCTTTTACAGTGCTCCTATCCCCTTTTACCTCGAACCCAAGATCATTGATACATTGACCCATAACGGGTAGCCATTTAGCTTAGTAATTGCCCGTAGAATTCAACCACCTTTTCTTCGGAACCTTCTGCTCACAAAAGGTAGGAAAAGAGCAGCCATGGAAACCGGTACGCGGGAAAAAGTCTCAAAAACCGGCAATCCCAGCCAGGCGAGGCCTAGACACCAGAGCCACACGAGGTGCGTATCCCCATCTGTATCTCCCTAATATCCCATAGTCCAGATATCCTCTTTATACCGACACCATCAGCGCTCAGGTAGCGGTGCTATTTCCTCGGGAGATAGTATAATGTCAGAATATCTGTAAACAGTGAGAATTCATCTTGGTAAAAAGAGCCAACTTAGTCTGATCCATCACCACCATAACGGGAGCTGGGTAAGACCCGGAAACTCGTTTGGATGACTTTTCTTCCGTGACCAAGTAATTCGTGTTTCTGTTGTCTCTGAAGATAAACTCCAGGTTCGTAGGGGACACCACGTACAGGTAGAAACGCCGTCTTCGTCCCCCGAATAACGCGTCTAAAAATGCGCAAAAGACATTAAGTGCCAAGACCAGCGCGAACCTTACAATTAATCATTATTTTTACAAAAACAAAGTTGGACTTATTCAAGGAATGGCTTAGATTTTATTTGAACCTAGAATTTTTAAATTTGAAGTTGTTGCAGAGTTGTAATAAAATTTAGTTACCGTGGTGGGTTCAATGCGCACTTTTAGACGCTACTGTATGTATACGTATAGTACTCTGATACTACGGTATTAATCGTGTATAGGCGCTAAAATTCGACTTTTACAGGGTATATAGGCTTTTACTAACTTGAATTAGCATGACGATAAGTAGATCTCCCCACCTAAACTTTAAATTTGTATGGCAAAAATTTCACAACGAAATATTCGTTGGTTTTGCTTTTTTGGTCCATTATAGCCCTCTATTCACTTTTTAATTCATTAATACATTTCATAAATAAATTATACTTCTATCTAGCTAATAATTTACATATCCGCCTTCAGCTTCGTAAACGGCTCTGATTCTTCGGGGCATCGAATCTATCAGTTTCTCCAAGTCATCCCCATTAAACCCCAGATCCCACGCCTCGTTCACTATTTGACGAAGATGCCCTTGACTCCGCTGCCCCCCTTGATCCAACGCTGGATAAAGACGCTCCATGTACGCTTTCATATAACTCCACAAAGTTTCTATCGGATTTAAATCAGGAGAATATGGCGGCCACTCCATTAGAGAAATATTCCTCCTTTCAAACTCACGCATAGTTTGCCTCGACTTGTGAGGAGGGGCGTTGTCCTGCATCACATCTAGTCCTGGTTCCCGAAAGACCGCACTCTCTATGAGAGGCACTATCCTCTCGCAGTAACTGGCCGCAGTGATAAGGCCCCACTCCTTCTCCCAAATCAGGCAAGGCCCCTTCTGTCGTCCAAAGAAAGATCCCCAGAACATCCACCCAACTCTCCTCCGCGTCTTGGCTAGGACACAGGTATCTTCGTACTCTTCCCCAATCTTTGACTTAAACTTAGCTCAAGGGAACTCTAAATCTTAGGAGCCTTTAAGGGACTACTGACCTTTCTTGTGACCCAACGATCACTTTGCCGACCATTCATAGCCCAAGTCTCGTCGGACCAGAGGACTCTCATCCAATGTTCCTTCCGCCAGTGGAGATGTATTCTGGCAAACTCATATCTCTTCAGTTTGTTGACTGAAGAGATAGGAGGTTTTAATCGTGCAATCCTGCGTGCATATCCCCTCTTTGCCAGTTCACGTCGGATCACATTCTCGCTCACACCAAAGTGCCGAAATATAAAATGTGCAAGTTGGAAAAATGACATCCGACGATTTTCCGATGATAAACAGACGAAAAATTCTATTTCATCGACCTGGGAACTACTTAGAATAGGTGGCCTACCACTGGAGTACTGAGGCTCGGTATTTTCAACGCTCATGGTGTATTGTACCTGTCGCCATGTAATCCCAAGGCGTTGAGAGATTTTGACGTAACTGTGTCCCTCACTGGCCAAGGTTCTAACCTGCACATGTTACTCTCTTAACCTTATCAATTTGTAGATTTCAGACTTACTTGAATACGTTGAGTTTGTGTTAGGCGTTTTGCATAAGTAGGAGATGCTGATTATGGAGAAGGTTGTTGAGGTGAATCCATCTTTGCGGCAATCTAGTACAGTAAATTAAAATCTTCTAAAGTAGTTGACTTAAGGTTCAGATGCACTCACATGAAGTAAAAATTAGATAGATGAATGAAATAAAAGTATGCCGTTGAGCTAAATAATAGTAAATAGCTGACAATGATTTAAACGAAACGACCTCAGGTGTGCGCGAGTGAAGAAAGGTGCAGGCATGAAGGTGGGCGTTGGACTTCATATACAGATGCATATCTCTTATGCCTTAGGCCATAAGATTTTAAAATTTGAAGCTAACAGGGATACTGTGGATCTATCGTGAGGTAACCTGGAATATCACCACTTTATCTCCACTTTATCCCCGCTTTAACCCCTGTACCCTATAAGAAGCGGATCAACGAACAATACCCTATCATGAGAGTAAGGCGCTAGGTAGAATGATATAGGCCTTTTAGGAAATGCCGAGCCCCTCAGGACGCCGGCACGTCGGGTAGCTTTCCCCCAGGCTAAGCTAACCGACACGTTGTATCCTAAAACACGTGCTGCGCGCATGCACGACGCAAAGTAATTAAAAAAAATATGAACTCTAACATTTAGAATCCGTCCGATTTTTACAAAGCAATTGGGGAAGGAATGAATGAAAGTAATAATGGAGAAATTTGGAAAAAGTCCATTTTTAATCCTAAAAATAAAAGTATCCTAGCCAAAATTGTTCCATTTATATCGATAATTACCGATTCAAAGTCTTAAATCCTGGTAATGTTATACGAACGTTTCTACGTCATCTTATGGTGTTTAGAGGATCGACTCTAATATCTATTTTCTAAGTTCTGAATTGAGCAATTTCTCGCCCATCTCAGGTTCCCATTCCAGCGGCTCCGACGGTAAATTTTCCTCGATTATAAGCCCTTGAAGCATCTCTGCTAATGTCTCTTCATTTTCCTGTTCCGGAAATGACGCAAAGTCGTATAACTCTTCATCTCCAGGCATTTCAAATGTAAACATTTCTTCGGGAAATAATTCTTCAGGCAGCCTAATTTCGGTCATCTCACCCACAAAATCATTGTCGGTCGACATGTATTCTAGGTATGGCTCAGTCGAGTAAAATTCATTTTTGTTTGGCTGGTTATTTTCCGAGAGAATTTCTTCAATGAATAATTGCTCAGCAAAATCATTCTGTGGGGCCGACTCCAGGCTGATAACTTCCGCAACAAAAATTTCATCTTCTGGTTTAGGTTCATCCATGGATAGGGTTTCAGAGAGGAATGCTTGTTCCAATGATTGATCCTCTTCAAACAGAGCTTCATCTGTAAGCCTGTCAACCTCTACTAATTCGTCAACAATTTCCGGTAAGATTCCCTCGGTACTTGTTTCAACCCATTCTTCATCCTCAGGTCCGTCCTCCTCTTCCAACGACGCAGAACTCTCAGAGCATGGTCTTTGCCCAAGGGCCTTTTTTTTCTCCAGCATCTCTAGTGAGAACATCATTTCCGAGGAGGGCTTTTTCTCAAATAATTCTTGTTCGGCGATTATCTCATCGATTAGTAATTCTTCTTCTGCACGCCTTTCTTCTTCTGCGAGCTCTTCCTCTGCAGCTCTTTGCGTCTCCTCTAGTATCTCTTGCTTAACTAAAAGTTGTTCATCTGTGAGAAACTTTTGCTCCTGAAGTAAAGCCTCCTCTGCATCTATTTCATCCATGAACAGCTCTTCTTCCGCGTTCATTTCCTCCTCTATTAATTCTCTTTCCGCTGCAAGCTCTTGTTCCGCTAGCAATTTCTCCTCCAAAATAATACCCTCTTCATCAAGCAATTCCTCTTTCAGCAGCTCTGGCTCTATCACTTGTCCTTGTTCAAGCATTTCCTCCATGATATATTCTTCTTCCAAAGACTGCTCTTCTGCTGATAAGTCTGGCTCTGCAAGCAATTCATCCCCCAGTAACTCTTCTATCAGTTGATCTTGAGATGGGTAAAGATCTTCTTCGTCAGAATTTTCATCCGTAAACAATTTTTCTTCCCATGAATCCCTCGCTGCTTCAAAATCTTGTTGCCCAAATATTTCGTCCTCTGCCAGCGTCTCTCGATATAAATCCTGCTCAACTGGGAGTTGTTCTTCAAGTATCTCCTCCAAGCATGGTTGTTCGGAAGACTGAGCTTCAAAATCTTGGGCTCGCATGGCAAAAATTCTGGAGCTAATCCTAGGTTTGTACTTTGATTCTTCGTTTTCAGCAATGGGGATACTCTTGGATACTTTTACTTCCAAGCCGAATAATCCAGCACTGTTAAGCATTTGTGCGACTGCGATTTCGCTTTCTCCTTGACTCTGGCTGTCAAGTAATCTATTATCAGCAACCCAAAAATTTGCATCATTCATGCTTTCATCTGAACTTTGTCTCGTCATAAAATCTGCCGACGTTATATTTACCAACGAAATGGTGTCGATTCCGAATAAAGAGTTGATACCCTGGGAAAAAGACATCTTGTAGCTCCCGTGACTTAGCTTTGGACTTGTGTCGCTACCAAAAATTTTGCATGCTGTTTCAAGATCAGTTTTCCTTAGATCCTCATTCTCACTCAAGATCTGAGATAAATGGTCCATATCGAGATGCAAAGATCCATCCGCGTTGTCGGATTCATCAGACCGACTATCGAGACGGATACAACGTTGTCGGGTACCATCGTCAAGCATGCCCCAGCTCCAATCTTGACCACACAGAGAACTAAGATCACCGATTGGAATGACAGTATCATCGTACAACGTTTCGGTATCGCTACCTTTGATAATAATATTCGATATACATATTGTCTTGTTCACCCCTTTATTCTTGCTAAACTCAAAGTCCTGCTCTGATGAAAGCTGATTGATAAAAACTTGCTGCTCCCCGGTCACAGCTGAGGAAATAGAGAGATCTTGATTTTGATCTTGATTTATCACTGGATACGTGCTTTCCGAGGAAGGAGTGAGAGATGCTAAAGGAGAATTGCTAACTTCCAGACCAATCTTATAGAAATTGGATGATGAACCGGAATCTTGAGGGACAGATTGTATGAGGCTTTGTCCAGCAATCAACACACGAAGTAAGTCGTTCATCATGCCAAAAACCTTAGCTATTTTTGCAGGCGTGCCGGACGTGCAAGATGTAAATTGAATATCGTGACAAATATAAATGGATTCAAAGAGTAAACTGGCCTCTCACACCGCTTTGATATCCCTTGGTCCTACATGTTACTTTAATAAACTTTAGATACACACAATATCTCAGCATCCAAGATTCCACAGAGCAACTTTACATGAAACTAGCTAGACAGATTTCGACATAGGTGTTTCACTTGTATCTTTCTGAGGCTGTTAAATTACAAATTCAGTTTAGGCAAAGTCCAGACTCGACTCGAGATAATTAATTTCTGTCTTAAGTCAAAGGCACTTGAAATTGTGTTCTATGTATGGGTATTTCAGTCGCAGGGGATTCAAAGCGCGACTCAAGCGTAGCTCAAGTTAATTATGTTCGCCCATCTGTATTTTCCTAAAATTTAAGGATCCTCATATCTTCCAATTCTTAAATAGTACAGAGAAGTCTCAGTTATACATCCGCTCATAAAACTCGATGAGAATGACACTCAACAACATATATTGACTGTCTTGCGAATTCAAACGGACAGTTGAGCGTTGTTCCTTACACGTATCCCTATCAATGTTTATCCTATTAGTTACATATCTTAGCATGGGTAAGACAGCCGCTAAGCCTAAGAGAGTCGTATAAGGCGCCCTCTGAACTCTAATTGCAGCTTACAGGATCATCCCCGATCTCAAAGCTGATTTATTTCAACTCCAATTTCATAACTGCGAATCAGCGAATCAAACATATAAGTACTGTGAAAGCTATTTCACCACACCTCCATAAATATCTTAATTCTTGGTGGTGAGCTCTTCATATTCCCGCGCTAGCTTCAAGGAACATTTCAGTCACAAGACTTTTACCAAAATTCTCACAATTCAAGCTTACAAATAGTTATAAATGTTACAACGCGATTTTTTTAACTCAATCTATCAACACGTTTGTGGCAGATACTGTCACAGACATCAAAACGATCACACACTACCCTCGCCTAGTTGAAGCCCTCCGTGGATACGGCTTACCATTTATCACCTCTTACAGCTATAGTCCTATCATCTAACCGCTTTGTAACTACTACCAGCATCATAGGTCATGAACCCCGACAGATTTCCCCGAGGTTAAACTTGATCGTCTGATCCAATTTACGAACTAGCTCCTTCCCCATGATCTACTGGAATGGGAAAGGGATACCGTACACAAGATCTTGCGTGTGATACTGTCACCTCTATTTCTGTGTACAGTCGTCCCTCTAACTCGATAGTGGGTCCCGGTATAAGTGTTGAAAATATTCATTGAAATTCAACCATTTACATTTGCAATACTTATCCCTGCACGCAAAATGACCTGTAAGGGTAAGTGTTGCAAATATAAAAGTCCAAGTTACAATGAATCTTTTCAACACTTATACCGGGACCCACTATCGAGTTAGAAAAGGACGACTGTACTTGTTAGGGATTTTTTCTTGTGCGAATAGAAGGATAAAAAAAATCTATAAATATTTACAGTAAAATATAGCCTAATTAGGCTTAAACCTATACTTGACATTAGTTGAACATCGGACGAGCTTGCGGGCGCCACGACATTCTCTCACTAATTCGATGGTTTTGATGAAGATCACTACTGTTTCTATATTAGCGCCAGATGTACCTACAGCCCAGACCCCAGTATTAATACTGCGACGAACATTAGGTGAAGGTAGTGTATCTAATTTATGGACTCCCTGTCGATCTTTGCATGAAATTACATGTAAAGGGTCGCGAGAGTAATACTTTGCCCGCATAAAGTGGCAGAGCTCACTTTATGCGGGCAAAGTTTGACCCCCGCGACCCTGTACGCAGACATGTTTTGGATTCCAAATATTTCCTTTTTTTCATTTGTTCAATTAACCCGCTCTGACATTCAGAAGGCCTATGCAGGTCTTTTCGGAAGATCTGTATTTAGACAGAAAGTCTCAATTTCATGGTTGGAACACCCCACTCACAATTCATTTGAAATTATCTCCACGAAGGGTCGGATAGTGTAGTCGTCTACCGTCCGGACCGCTGTCGATACATTTGGATAGCTTTGACACAGGAGAAGGCTGATTCGAACCCCGGTAGACCATCCGACAACTTTTCTCGCCATGATGTCGTACTCATAGAATGTCGCAAGCATGCGGAGACCACCATAGGTTCTTCTCACTTTATCCTGTAGTGAGTCTTCACAGAAGAGGCTGTATGTCGTTGGGCGTTCTCGCGGTGGTACAGTAGAACCTGTCCCAGCCCATAGTGGGCCCCGGCATAATTATTGAAGAGATTCATTTAAATTTCACCGTTCATACAATGTCACAGCGATAAAATTCGTCTCCCTGTCAATTAAAAGTGGATCTTATATACAGGGTCAATTAGGTATACTTGCATGTAGTATTGCATCCGTAGATATTGTTGCTAACTAGCGCTAATTGTGTCTGATTAGTAACAATACTTAGGGCTGCAATACTACATGCAAGTATACCTAATTGACCCTGTATATAAGATCCACTTTTAATTGACAGGGAGACGAATTTAATCGTAGTGACTTAGTACTTGCAATACTTATCCATGCACGTAAAAAAGGCATGTATGGGTAAGTGTTACAAAAGTACCAAAAATTCAATAAATAGTAACAATCATTAAACCTGGCACCTACTAAGGGTTTTGACAGGCTCTACTGTCTCTGGAAGTGAAATCTGAGAGTAAATTTACCCATTATCAACCCAAGTCATTCTGTGAGTAAAACGTAACTTCCGTAATCATTCGGGTCATCACCCCAGACATCCTACGTAGGGCTGATGAATGTGATGAAAGAAAAGCGGGCCCATGAAGCATTATTCTGACTCTTTGAACACCAATCTTGGCTGAGTTAATCCATGCTTCAGGTGAATGACACACAGGATAGCTACCATTACCGCAGTCAATCAGTTTCCATAAATAAATGTATAGCAAGGTCATAAATCGATTTTAAATATCAGTCGGGTCAGACATTTATGATCATGCATACAACGAGAAATGTACCGAATTCTTCACATCACGATGAATAATCGAACCTGGATAAGTCGATATTGGGTCCCAGTTTAATTATTGTTCAGATATAATGAATTTTTGTTACTTATTTTGCAACACTTACCCCCACAAGTAATTTGCGTGCATGGATAAGTACAGTCGTCCCTCTCTTACTCGATAGTGGGTCCCGGTATAAGTGTTGAAAAGATTCATTGTAACTTGGACTTTTATATTTGCAACACTTACCCTTACAGGTCATTTTGCGTGCAGGGGTAAGTATTGCAAATGTAAATGGTTGAATTTCAATGAATATTTCAACACTTATACAGGGACCCACTGTCGAGTTAGAGAGGGATGACTGTACGGAGGTACAGCCCATAAGTATTATTCCATGTCGACTAGGGGGGCCTGGCCACCACAACGCTTTCCTTGATTAGGCAACATCGCGAGAATGCACCTCGCACCCATTCCTACTGTGTTTTGTATGAGTTCTAATGATCAAAGCATTGATTCAATGATTCCCAACTCATATTACAAAATGCAAAATAATTCCTATTTTTACAATAACTAACACTTAGGAAACAATCCATTGCGTTGATGTTGTTGTCATCGGAATACATACAAAACACAGTAGGGATGGGTGCGAGGTGCATTCTCGCGATGTTGCCTAATTAAGGAAAGCGTTGTGGTGGCCAAGCCCCCCCTGGTCGACATGGAATAATACTTATGGGCTGTACCTCCGTATATAGTACAATTGTTAGACCGCCCCTTTTGTATGAGTCCCAGTTAAACGACCGGGTAAGCTGAGATGTTCTGAGGCACGAGATGTTGCCAATTGGGGCATATTATCAGAAGGCATCATGTTTGGACGAAGGGCTATTCCGGGACTGAGTAGGTTTCATAAAGAGCTGAGGCGTTTGGAACAGTAGCATAACGGCAACTAGGAGCCGTTGGCTGTAACCTCTGACAGAAGTCATGAGAAGGGGACCGGTTAGGGCTCTCATGATGATGTATATTAGGAAGGCGTTATCTTTGGGAAAGGGTATCGAGAACGTGAGGTTCTTCGGATCAGTATATTGTTATTTCTATCGTCGTTGATCTTGGTGGTCAACAGTTATTACTTTTAGGCCAGTAGAGCCAGTTATTATTATTATCATTTTACCTTTATACATTTATCTGTCCCCTATTTAGGCCGAGACCGGGACAAGGGGTAAAATCCCTGAAAGGATAGTAAAACCTCTGAGATCAATCCAGAGTAAATGCCTACAAAAGATCACAGGGGCCTATAAGTCCACCAGCACGAGAGTGCTTGAACACGAAACTTTCATTTTGCCCATACCAATCTATCCTAAGCATAGAAGAATACAACACGCCGGGCTTACTCGAAAATCACCGGTCCGACAGAATGTTGACAATTCCTGCCAGAAAATAAGACAAAGTCGCGGAGAAAACACTAACTGTAGCGCGTTATCTCGCAAAAGAGATCGAGAAGAGTCGGGGGAAATTTGTGGCGTGGAAGAATCCATCTCTGCACAGAAAGAACTCGGAAAATTAGCAGCATACCAAAAGTGGGCGAACTCTTTGTTGGGATTTCGCATCAATCGCCTTACTTGCGAATGGATAATTCGATGAGAACCAATTCGCAATGTCGGATGAAGATTCTCATCCGAATTTAGTGGTCGTCGGGCTTAGGTGGCTACTTGAGCGAGTACGAATCGGAGTGCGCAAAGTGAGACGTCCAGGGCGCGTGCGGTTGTCTGAACAACCTCGTATGCTCGGGTCTGATATGCTCGACGGCTGAACAGCGAGAATGATAAAAATGTATTGTTAAAATTATTATATATATAATTTCCGTCATTTAGACTATGAGATACTTTTTTAATTTATTCAAGTTTTACATTACGAAGTACCTAGAAATTGTGCCTATATTCTTTGAGAGTATTCTTCCTCTGAGAACCCATACCAATTTCCTACACTCTTGGCTACACCAAGTCCGGACAGGAACCAGAAGGAAAAGAGCTGTAGCTGACCCTTAAGTTTGGAACGTATCAAATTTTTTCACAGACAAAAAAACTGGCAGACAAAAGATGAATTTCTGGGGAATACCATCACATCTACACCGACACCCAAAAAGGGTTTCAAAGCAGCATGGCCATGCAGATAAGAAGCGAGCATATCGGCTTCCAATCTTATCTGTACCGAAGAAAAGTACCCGGAGTCGACTCACCAAGTTGCCCTTGTGGATACCCCTCCCAAAATGTGGAGCACATAATCATGGCTTGCCCGCGATGGTCAAAAGGAACATCTAAAGTGTGGAGGAAAGCGAAAGATAGATCCTTCAAAGCTATGATGAGTCGTGCAGAAGACATCACCAGAATCATGCAATTGATTCTCGAAGCAGGATGGCTTGAACAGTTCCGGCTCGTGAGGGATGTTGAAGCCACAATAGCAGCAAACAAACCAAGCCGGAAACGCAGAGGGGTAGGTTGAACAAAAGGGGAAAGGGATTCACATTGGGCATTGCAGATTTATCGCACTTCCTAAAGGTAAGTCTATGACTAAAAACAAATAAAGAAACATAAAGGTAGGTTTATGGGTTTTCACCGAAAGGGTTCCTCCTGTGTAAATAAATAGTTAGTATACCTGCGTGGGCCATTAAGGGTACTTGATCGGGTTAATAGAAATCAAATTCAAAATTCAAACAATGCGTTGTCTTGTGAACTTGTACATAGCCATACCCACATCGTTCTGGCTTAAATCCATGCAATAGGTGCCCTTGTTGTATGGTCCATGTATAGTTACTGGGATCATCCTGACAACTTCTGATTTTGCGACCAGGATAGCAAAATGTGTGATTGAATTAGACGTTCCCTTTAAATATCATTATTTAGCACATCGTGTTTTTAGCATCTGCGTCTGTTACAGCCTGACATCTTGGGAGCTTGCTTGCTAAATAATCGGACAGTTGTTCTGGCTTGATGGATTTCCACGCCATCATACGTAGCTCGTCGTATGATCGTTCTTTCCCAGTAGGCAGGTCGGTCTAATTGAGCGCTATAATATCTTGCGCTAGATTTCAAACATTTTCAATCAGGTTGAGGCCTGGCGAGTAGGCTGGCCAGGTCACAAGAAAGAAGCTATTGTGGCCCAGTTCAATCATGTTCTAGATGAATGAGAGGGAGCTATCTCTTGCAAGAATAAAGTGCCTTAACGTCACGGGTTAACCGATCTGCAAGCTTGGATGGTTACCTAAGCGAGTACGAATAGGATAACTTGGAGTTATCGGACTTAACGGAGGTTAGCGGAGTTCGCGAAGAGAGATGTGCAAGACGCGTGCGGTAGTCCGAACTACGTCGTGTGGTCGTGTCCGAAAGTACGAACTGACATTGGACGACGTACTCTAGCTGAGGATATCAGCGTCGGACAATCAAACCTATTGCTCTAATACTTATATGTACATATTTCCGTTACATAGACTTTTCTTTTCGTTATACGAATTTATTCAATCAACTACATTCTGACCAACTTGGTTTCTGTGACACTTAATTCTCAAACATCCAGAAGCTTATGAGAGGCACGACTTTTTCAAAATACCGTTTCGAATTCATTGACTCCAATCCTCTTCCCTTGACATTTAAATGCCTTTCTCAAATGTGCGCATGGTTCTTGGATCAAAATTCGTTGATTGATCAGAGTTATTGATGAAAGAACACAGGCTAGATGACGGCAGTATCATGAAATTGTGTGTAAATTGTTTGCAGAGGTGGGAATCGGGGACTGAACAGATCTTAAAGGTCTTGAAGCTAAATTTAGTCAATCTAAATGCCATAATATTGGCCTATCGAAGAAGATCTAGCTGGAATACACCCCTGGAGGTAAGTCACATGCTAAAGGCTATCAGGGGCAATTAGTTTTACTCACATAAAGTCTTGCAGCTCCCGACGTATAAGCGAGTTACCTCCTTGGGACATCCTTGTCTTCTCGGACGGCTCCAAACAAAAAGATGGATCTGCTGGGGCAGGTGCCGTCGTTATCCACAAGGGAATCACCCTAGCAAAAGTGAAAATTCCGCTAGGCCCCGACTTTGAGGTTTATGACTCCGAAGTCATCGGCGCCCTTGCAGGGCTCAAGGCTGCTACAGCGGCTCCCACTATCCACTTGGCTACCAACATCCACGTCATCTTAGACAGCCAAGAGGCAGCTCGACGTCTTCTTGATGTATCACCCTCGAAAACCTCGCAGCAAGAAATTCTAGATTTTCGACATCTCGCCTCCAAGTGACCCACCAGGAGAATATCATCAATTGCGGCTCCAGGTAAGGTTAACGTGATGTGGTCTCCTGGCCACGTCGGCATCCCTGGGAATGAGCTAGCAGACAAGCTGGCTGGAGAGGCGGCCCGCCAACCGGCTCCCCCCGCCGCATCTCTCGCTGGAGCCCGCGCAAAAACCAAAAAGCACATTTGGGACCTGACTTCTGCATGGTGGCAAAACCAAGCGCCGTCCACATATTGTGAATTGGGGATGCCGTTTCCTAAAAAGCCCCCCGAGGAGCTCCGTCTTCCCCGCCGGAATCTTGGGTATCTCATTCAATGCAGAACCGGACATGGCGATTTCCGTGCATACCACAATAGGTTCCAACATGGTGATGCCCTCGTGACCTGCTCTTGTGGAGGTAACAAGTCAGTCACCCATTTAGTTTTTTGCCCTCTCGTTCGAATAAGATTGGCCTCTAATGGCCACCGTCAAAGTTTGGGCACACTAGATTTTCTCCTCGGCTCCTCCCGTGGTGCTAAGCGTTTTTCTGTTATGTTGGAGAGGAGTAGGTTTCTGACAGAAATCTGCCCAATCCGTGCCAATTAATCAACCTTTGTGAGGGATATGCTGCACAGCACTCACAGTAACTTATCTAGTTTGTGTATAGGCTTGATGGCTTCGCATAGGATAGAAAAGAATGTAGAATATAATAGTCACCGTGTCCCCCTTAGGGATGGGGCTGTAGCCTTTGACATAGCCCGGTAGACCTGTAAAAATAAATAAATAAAGTATTGCAGCCCTAAATATTGTTACTAATTAGACAAAATTAGCGTTGTTATGTAACAATGTTTAGGTCTGCAATACTGCATGCCAGTAAAACTAATTGCTCTTGATAGTCTGTACAGTAGAACCCCTCTTAGCTAATGGTGGGTCCCGGTATAAATGTTGAAAAGATTCATTGTAACTTGGACTTTTATATTTGCAACACTTACTCTTACAGGTCATTTGGGTGTAGGGGTAATTATTGCAAATATAAACGGTAAAAGTTCTATGAATCTCTTCAGTAATTATACCGGGACCCACCATTAGCTAAGAGGGGTTCTACTGTAGTATCCGACGTCGTACGCAGACGACCACCCGCGCGTCCTGCGCCACGCTGATCCAACCCTCCACTGACTGGGCGACCTACTAGCTCAGCCACCGCGTGACGAGATACCCGGCTCGAGCAGAAGCGTGGAGACGGCGGTCGAGCACCGCCTGACGAAACGCACCCCGAGCTAGCGCGCGACCACGCTCGGTGGACGGCTATCGAGAGACCGAGTGCTTTATCCTCACTCACGCTAAATCAAATCCTACGAGCGCCCCGTCATCACGAGGGAGTTGCTCCCATACAATCACCCGTATATAATGAAGTCGTGTAGCCTCATTTATGGTTGACATCCTGCCGTCAAAGGTGGACATGAAACTTCGTTGCCCACCATCCGTGAGACTCATCCGTATCTTCGTCCAAGGATCGATGA
Organism: Podosphaera xanthii; assembly: GCA_028751805.1. NCBI lineage: Eukaryota > Fungi > Ascomycota > Leotiomycetes > Helotiales > Erysiphaceae > Podosphaera > Podosphaera xanthii. The sequence continues at coordinate 813,010 of JAPWIX010000023.1, forward strand.
ATTATGTCAATCTTCGGGTCCCTTGCGTTGTGAATTTTCTGTACGCATGTCAGGTGCATGTAGAGCATGTGTGAATCGTGTCGTCAAACGAGGGCAATGAAACAGGTATTAAGATACTGTGGACCGTGGATGGTCTTTGATTATCGCCTGTAACTTGATTGCGCTTGTATGTTTGGTGATCATGAATATGCAAGAATATTAGTGTCTGTTTAGAGATGGCATCATGTCGAGATCAAGTTAACCACTTTGCCAGCTGGTCATGTCCGGGGTCTGCTTTCACAACACCATATGCTGCACTGTTACGTAATTACATATTTTTCTTAGACCGAAACTTAACGGTAAACGTATTGAACTATTGTTAAGTTAGAACCAATAGAACAGTACTTTTTATCAGCTGCACATGCGGATAGGGAGAAGCCTTCGTCCTTTCCTTGATTCTGCATTAATAGTGATGATTAAGAATGGTGCATTACCATCTCGTTAAATCTACCGTGGAATCGATGTTTTGCAGTCACACATTCTAAGATTTACGTTTCAGTCATTAAACATGCGATTCAGCATCAATAGACATATGACATGATCTTGTTTCATCTTAAATTACTGAGAGCTCCGTTTAGGTTGTCTAATCGTTTGAGATATGTCCAAGAATAGTGTACAAGTCATAGGTTCAACTCTTTTGATCTATGGTTTATCATGTCCTTGTGAACTACGTTGGTTTTTTATGGAATCTACCATTCCTAAACGCATCTAATCATCAAGTCTTTATCTAAAATGTAAACCCTTAATCTTATTTTCTCGGGATTTTTAGAAACAATCTGTAAGACCATGATGAGCTAGCCACACTAATACTACACTTACTCTTTCTTCTACTACTTCAAGACATTCTCTTAACCTTGGACCGGAAAAGGGGAGTCAAATGTCCCATTGTGACTAATTCAGTGCCAGTTCCCGATATTTCATAAGAGAACGTAAGGTTATAATGTCTATTGACCCGTCAAAACTCTGCAAGAAACTTTGCCCGCAGGAAGGAGGATGTACTAGAATCGGAATATGAAAGCAGTTATCTATATTTTATGATTCCACAGGACTAGATTTAATTTTTCGAGGACCTGTCTTGAGGGATTTAACTCGATTTAAAAATCCGCTGCTTGACTTTGCAGATAGCATTTCTCCGCCGACATCAGGAGTTGTGAAATCTAGGGGACTACTAAATCGAGGAGTACCACTTTCACGATTCTGTGTCGGCGCCCTGTCTGGTTCAACTATGACAACCAAGCTATCTTTTTTGGCGTGCGTAGATTCTTCCCCTTTCATGGCATCATCTGAATCTGTAGATCGTCTGTCGACCCTGGGAGTACCAGCTGTTCGTGAATCGGGAGAAGAAACATCGGGGCTATGGATCCATGGAGTAAGTTCGCGTCGCGGAACATTGATCCCACGGAACTTCTGAGCTAGTGACTTGGATCGTGATAAATTATTCTCTGGCGGAGGCGACTCGCTCTTTCTTCGCTGCATTGCAGTTTTTGACGCTGGAGCTCCTTCTAGAAATGTCGAGGTGCCCAGTCCAGGAGTCTCTTCGCCATGTATAGGCTCGACTCGGGTGGTAGCACTTACAACGTTGGATTCTCGTCGGGTATGCCCCGAGCCATCAACACCGTTGTTATATATTTCAAACTCTCCATAACTAGAGCCACCTTTTGAATAATCCTTGAACGCTTCTTCATCGTTATTTCCAAGGAAAGTTGCATGGTCAGGTCGCTTATTGATTGGACCCCCGCCCCCAAGGATATTGTTCAGGGAGTCTTTTGGGAATGCTTTCATAGGTGCACGCTTGCTTCCTTGTCGATTTCGATGAGGGTTGCATGCATCAAATGGCCCATCGTGATGGAATACTGTCTTGATTCAGAGACAAAATTCATAGAAAATGAACATACGATACTTACAGCCAGTGCCGTAGATACTAGTCACATCAAGCTTGTCGATCACATCTAGTTTGTGGTTGGGCTTTCTTGATTTAGGGTCTTTTTCATCACGCTCTCGCAGCTTTCTTTCGCGTCGCCTTCTCTCTTGGCGTTTTTTTTCGTCTTCTGAGGTCGAGTTTTTTACGGAGCTACCATGGATTGATGAGCCAGAATTCCGCCGTGGTCGACGTTCATTAGGTTTTCGCGAATGATTGGGAGGATCGGCGAAAATGTTCGTCCCTCCATTAGTTTGAGGTTTTTTCGGAGAGCTTGACGCGGTTCTACGGGCGTGTAATGCCTCTTCTTGAGACTTAGTGAGCCTATGACCAGGAGGTGCTTTTGAGAGATTTATTTCTCTCTTTTGGGCGGGCTGGGATTTCGAAGGCGGGGCAGCAGGAGGATTCGGGTTAGAGCTCTTATTGGTTGCCGAAGAGGAAGCTCCTGATTTATCGTCAAATGTGAGATTATTCTGTGACATTTTGTGAGTGAAATTTTTGGAAAAGAAAGTAGACATAAAGTCGAGCTGGTTCGAGCGAAGACGAGAGTATTGAGGGAGTTGTCGGAGTGGGAATACGTACAAAAAAATCAGCAAAATCAGTGGAGTGTGATTGTGTCGGCGTCGCCTTTACTTTATCTAGCGTTACTGGCATTTCGGGGCGTTCCGACGTAAACAGTTGTTGAGAATGTGTATTTGTGTCGAGAAAAGGGTTTCGTGAAACCGGTCGGATAGAGGAATCGGACGGCGCGCGCGTGGTGCAAATGACGGGAGAACGAGGCGACGCGGCTCGATTGCGAAAAGGATTGTTGGAAGATAGAGTAGGATTCACGGTGCAGCTTGGGACGAGATTCGTCGAATCTATATTGACGGATTCTTTGGTTAGTAAGGTATGACCAGGGATATGAGAGGGGGCAAGTCAGGATGAAACGGGAATTGTTAGGGCATGATGAGACAAGACGGGGAGCCTTGCCAGAATTGAGTGAAGGTTACAGGGACGTCGTACAATCCGCTGACTTAAACTGAAAAACTTACCTGGTTGTTCCGACTGAGCAAAAGTCATCGTTCGTTGTGCAGCAATGTCAATAGAACGACTCGCCAAGGCTTGGCAGGATAATTCGACGGGAAGTCGTGGATTGATAGAAGGTGAGCGAACGAACGCACGAACGCGTCGACAGTTGAACGAGATCAATGCAGTACACTTGAAAGAACCTGATTTTTACGAGATTTGATTGACCAACGAGAAAAAGAATCAGACTATCGCGATGGAAGCCGCTGAGGATGTCAAAACGTATGCTGAGATTGACCCCGTGACTAAATGGATCCTAGCAAGATGGTTCTGGACCTCATTAATTGTGCGAGAATCGATCAATTGTGATTCAATTTTGATTTCATTTATTCGCTATCAAAGAATCGATCGATGAACTTCCAAAGCTTACTTGATTTCTTTGTGGGGGCACGTTCAGCTGTTAATTATAAGAAAGATATATGAAAATGGATATCTTTTTGGGGGGGGAGAGGGGGGCCGTCAATAACGTTGGGTTGTATTTGTATCAATCAGGCGACTAAAATAAATGGAAAGGGAGAGGGGGCGGTAGAAGTAATGACGGAGGGGCCGGGGGTGGGGGATTAGTTGGTACGTGTAGTATTGTAGTAAATACCATAATAGTGGTAGTTCCAAATGAATGAATCTACTTCCGGATCTGCGCTCAACGTTAAACTCCATATTTGCACGCGCGCACTATTTCTTTATTATGAGAGCTACACATTGAGCGGGGTCAGATTTCGATTTAGTCAAATTGTTAGATCCTCATACAAGTGAGTACATGGACAATGCCTCAGATCGTTAGTCGCTGACGGTCATTTTGTATGTTGATACCTTGCTATTGCGTACACTGAAATTCACAATTACCGTCAACGGCTAATAATCTTTGGAGCTGGGACACTTTATATGTACGCCGTTCTTAGGTTCGTTCCAATGCTAACTATTTTATCGAAAACAACAATCACAACATCCTGTATACAGAAGTACCTCAGAGGTATATGTCCACACGTCGAGGTCCTTCCTGTTGAATATTCCATCCGAATCTGTGACGCACCGGAAGATGAGCGCATCTTAGTCAGAAGTGTTGTCATCCACGCACATGTCACGTTGGGACACACCAACTTCGAGATAGCTCCCTCTATGTTGTCCACATTCGAGATTGTTAGGGCTATCGGAGACACGCTACCAGCTATCTATGACTGTATCTAAGAAGACACTGATGCGGTATTGAATCTACCAAGATCCAACCATTTTTACATGTATCTTTATTAGAGTCGACCATAATCTTGTGGATGCGTTTTATATTTACGAAGACACGATAAGGTATCTAGATCCATTAGCCACACACAATAGAACATGTGGAGCATGTATTGTTGCTAGACTAGAATAGCCGTGGGACTTCTGGGGGAGGATAGTTCAATTCATTTGAGGTTCTTTGGAAAAGTCTTATTGAACGCATTATTTTCATCTCCTGCCTAGAGAATCCATGTCTCACAGTTCACATCTAGCGGTTGAAAATTCTAGGGAAATCGGGACACTGTGAACTACAATGGTTCGCAGAGAAAATGATCAAATTGAAATCGCAGCTTGATGGCGTTCGTCTGCCATCTCACATGCTTTCATGAGAGTTAGATTCAGCCTGGTCTTTTTAATTTTTTCAAGACATCAACCTTGTGTATGCAGCCTGGGGCCATAACGCAAGTGATTACGGAAGATGTGTATCTTTCGCAGAATGACTCAGTTTAACATTATGAGTATTAAAACAATAGTCACACGCAATGGATAAGCGGGCAAGAGAGCAGGATGAATTGTATGTCGGATTAATCACTATTCTAGAAAATGATAATTCTTCTCATCTTGTACTAGTACGCATATCAATTAAGCGAGAGCCCGATCTACAGCGCTAAGGCGTTATAGCCAACATGACAAACAACCCCCCTTTTTAACATGAGCACTCATACTCAGATTTTATTTACAGATACAGTAGAACCTCTCTTAGCTAATAGTGGGTCCCGGTATAATTACCGAAGAGATTCATACAAATTTTACCGTTTATATTTGCAATACTTACCCCTGCACGCAAAATGACCTGTAAGAGTAAGTGTTGCAAATATAAAAGTCCAAGTTACAATGAATCTTTTCAACATTTATACCGGGACCCACTATTAGCTATGAGAGGTTCTACTGTACCACTGCGAAAACAACACTTTACGGCATGTAGCCTCTTCCATATATACCCACCACAGGGAAAAGCAAGAAAAACCCATGATGACCTGAGCATGCTGTCGTCATCCTACGATTGCAATATTACAGCGATAAATGTAGTGTGAGGGTCATGTTGGATTCGAATCAGCTTTCTCCTGTCTCAAGTGGGGCATGTATCCAAGCTACCCAGACTATAGTTGGGAGAACGGCCCGGACGGTGTCCCACTGCACCATCAGACCCTCAATCGGGGTCACTTGGAATAAAACTTTACCCATGAGTGGGGCGCGAGCGTGATTACGTGCATTTGAGGCCTGAAGTTGCAGTTTCATCCAGTTTCAGGAGTCGATATCGTGGGAAGAATCAAGGTCCACGGGACGAAGCAAGAGACAAGAGCTCAACGGCACGATCTGGAATAAACGTATAACCAGAACTGCCACCTTTCCCAGAAATGTATCAATGCGGGTAACTAGCTGCGAGCTTCAAAGCAACTCAGAGAGTTCATTTCAAATTTTCTTTATCATCAAGTTTCCGTCCATGTTGTTTTCTCCCACTACCGACCACGAAGTCGGGTCGGATGTTGGTGTGGTACACCATCCGGGCCGTTCTCCCGAGTAGAGTCCGGGTAGCCGAGGTGCATGCCCCACGTGAGACAGGAGGAAGCTGGTTCGAATCCGACAAGATCCTTTCCACATTTCTCGCCTGGTCATGTATGTGATGATGAAGGCCAGACGGATAGTCGTGGGTCGCTGAAATGCGTTCCTGTGGCAGACGTAAACGGTTGAGGGTTGAAAAGGCTGCAAGGGTTGCAAGGCGCCTGACTTCGAGCTATGTCTTCAAATGATATTCAGGTGTGAGTGCCCCTCATGTTAAGTTGAGTTATCGCTCCATATACTGTACCAGCGTCATTCGCGTCATAGCCTCGTGGCTGCATCCACAAGACTGATTTAAAAAAGAAAAGGAAAGACCACGAAGTCCTCAACATTGCAATTTGAAGGTGAATTCGTGCCATAGATTAGGCGACATTCATGCAGCCAAATTCTTGACTTGAAGCTGCAAGACAGTGACGATAACTACCGAAAGTTGATGACCATCAATTAATAAGAGTTGTCGGAAGCATGAACATCGCACCTCGGACCTCGGACCAAAAGCACGCGAAAGCAGTACCATGTGAGTGATGAAGTTCCAAGGCCAAAGGCTCCCATGCTGACGATGTAAGTGGGCTACATTCGCATGGCTTTGGCATCAAAGCTCGGGGGTATCATAACTTTGACAACCCGATCTTGCCGTTATACATGTTGCGTCATCACGCAAGTCCCAAGAAAATTACTGTGAAAAAAATTCGTATAAGTTTTGAGCGCGAAAGACGCTCAAACTCCAGATCTTGATCGAACTCCGCTGGTTTTCCATCGATGGAGTGTTCAAGAGAATGTGTTCATGAAAAAGAGAATTACCATATCAGAGCTTTTCAAGGGTATTATCCCTCCCTGCATGTTAATAGCACGTTCAGAGCCAATATTGGGTTCGCCCTTAGAGGAGCAGATTTAACTAACATGTATATTTCTTGAACTGTACATTTCTCATGACATATTCTCAGGAGCCTGACCCGTGGATCGATTTCAAAGCAGATCTTTCTAGACTTACGATGACATGTACTATCTTACTATTGGTATACAAGAGCCTATTTGTAAGTTGGGCTGCCAAACTCGGAAATCATGTAACAGACGTATATTAATGTTGTAAAATCTGGGCTTCATAAAATTCTCTTCGGTTACTCAAATCTACAGGGGCCTGACAGGTAAATGCCCGATGACAGCTGCTCAAGTTCAAATGAAGTCATTTTTCTTTCGCTGCTCGGACACGAAGGAATCCTAAGTTGAAATATATTGATATTGGCATGTGTATTCGCCCCTTGCTCAGGAAGTTTTTCTAGCTATTTTAACGAACTTCATACTACCCTTGGAACTTTTTTCGATCATAAATTTACCTGTATGTTCTCCACAAGAGTTTCTCAGCTGCGAAATCGCTTGTTTCATCATAAAATGTCAAGGTACAGCCAGAAGCGTCATCTACACCAAGGGTCCGTCTCATGTACGTCTTATAATGTCCCAGGGTGGCAGATATCTAGCAAATGTTTCTTGTGAGATAACAAATGAACCAATTCTATCTGACGGACCATAGCGTAGTGACGAGAGCAAAGGTAGACGTGGTTTACGTGCACCGGCATAATTGTCATCGCCAACTTCATCAGTACGATTAGGGCGGGGCGAGCGGATTGGAGAAAGGACCGCCTAATAAATTATGTGAGATCGTATGATGTTCATTTATGGGCATTATCCTGAAAAATTTTCTGCCAAAATCCTTCAATGAATCCTCAGATTTTGTGAGGATCCACCCAAAAATAGAACTCTTGAGTATTGCTCTGAACAGGGTCTTGAATTAACTTGAAAATTCAATTATATGGACTGATATGCTGGGTAAATATGCGATTCAAGTACGCTATTATGAGTTCAAGATGACAGGCTTGATGACGAGCATGATCGCTTCCTTCCGTCATCAATAATGATTTGCGCGAGCTGATTCTACAAGGTTCATAAATATATGCACAAAGAGAGCACGCCGACTCCGGTCACCGATGTTATAGGATCAATAAATGACGAACTTGTCAAGAATGATCAAATCGACAACCTTGCTATGTGGCCGATGGCCCAGTCGCAAGTCAGAAAAATCGGGCATTCTCGAAGCGTGGAAGCGCTTTATCCTCATGGTCAGATTGAGAGTAGGTCTTTACCAGAGGCAAGTCGGTCCTAGTTTGAACAGGTTACAGAGGCTCATGATAAAGTGAACGCAGACTAGATGATAAGTTATGTGCACCATATTTGCATGTTTATTTTAACGGAATGAACAGAACTTACTATCTAGCCTACGTTCGTTTAGCTCCGAGCCTCTGTACAGTGTCTCAGCCCTAAAGGCTGTTAGCGGCTGATATTGGTTCTGTGTGTCTATACCTTACAATTACTTATCTTAACATACAAAACTAACATCAGCTACTAACAATCTTTAGAGCTGAGACAATGTACACTTTGTTATGGCAGATCGAAGGTCCCTGTAGACCCCTTCGGTTATTATTTTTGTCCCTAATTGAATCAAAATTTGTTTGATACTGGGGACAAAAATAATATTAGAAGGGGTCTACAGGGACCTTCGATCTCCCATACCATAGTATATATAGTCGTCCCTCTCTTACTCGATAGTGGGTCCCAGCATAAGTGTTGAAAATATTCATTGAAATTCAACCATTTACATTTGCAATACTTATCCCTGCGCGCAAAATGATCTGTAAGGGTAAGTGTTGCAAATATAAAAATCCAAGTTACAATGAATATTTATAACACTTATACCGGGACCCACTATCGAGTAAGAGAGGGACGACTGTACCAACAATTAAATTGCGACTCGCTATCGGCTCAGACAGGCTCTACTATATTGGCAATTCTCGTTACAGTACACTCTCGCTTTAGCAATGTGGGGCAAGACTTTAACAAGGCTCTCCATTGGAGGATTTAATTGAATTGGCTGATGGGGAGCCTTGTTTAAGTCTTGCCCCACATTGCTAAAGCAAAAGTGTACTGTATAAGCATTATGGATTAAAATGTTATTACTATTAAGATTAAGATTTACGGAACTGCTGGCACTTGCTTTTGCAACACTTATCCCTAAATGATATTTCGCATGCAGGGGTGGGTATTGCAAATGCAATCGGAAAATTGCCAAGATCCTTAACAACAATTAGAGCGGGACCCACAGAGTTTGTAACTAGAGTTGCCTATATCCTCGACAATGTCGCCATTTCGACGTGGAGGGTTATTCGTAATCCTCTTAACAATTTGATCGGTTTAATTCGAGCTTGAATGGCTAAGCTAGAATTTAAGTTATTTTAATGATGAATTACGAACAGCACGTCTCCCATTTCTATACTCCATGAAACAAAGAAGCGGCCGTCTAAATCATCATCTCCATCTAGAGGCCCCACCTGAGAATGAAATCATAGATGTTGATGTACTATGCTGCTAGGGTAAGAAGGGCACTTTGGGGCCAGACCTCGCTTCAGGGGTTAACCCCTACTAGTGGGTGTACTAGACAGGGGGTTGATACTGCTGCCTGATAATTCAAAGTGTCTATAATGTCCAATCGATAACCTCCACAGAGCTCATCTCAATATCGATTTTGCGACAACCATCATTATCACATTTTCATCAATTCTGATCTTGAATTCTCCATACTTACTTCGCTTATCATACACAGATTTTTTGTCGGTAAAATTAGAGGTATGTTAACATGCAGGCTGACGATCTAGTTGGCTGAGTTGTCTTTAAAATAGATGGATCATCCTTAAATACCCCCTTCTACGCCCTCATCCAAACGTTTAAGCAAAGATCAGTGCATAAAGGTTAATATTTAGGCAAGAGAATGATACAGAAATATTAAATAGCATAGATTAAAGCGCTTCACGACGCTGGCATAAATCAATCGAAAATTCCAGCCCAACTCAACATTTCGCGAAAGCAAGTTGGTCACTCTCTTCGTCGTGGATCAGTGACGCCCAAGAAATCTCCTGGTCGAAGTCCATCGCTTTCATCCGAAGATGTCGATAAGATTGAGGATTTTATCAAAGAATCCCCTGAAAACCGACAAATGACCTACTTTGAACTTGTAAATGGTTCGTTCTAGCACATCGGCGTGAGTGAGAGAGTGATAAAGAGTGAACTTGAGAAAAGGGGTTTTAAGCGCTACACAGCGTTGATTAAGCCTACTACATCTCCTGAGATTAGAAGGAAGCGAAGAGAATGGGCAAAAGCCCTCATCGATTGGACCCTTGAGCAGTGGATGTCCATCCTTTGGTCAGATGAAACTTGGGCAACAGATTGCCATCATTCGAGACGCTGGGTTACCAGAAAGGCTAGTATCTTACTGTCCAGCTTGGATAACTCACCAAAACTAAAAACTTTATCAAGCCAGGGGAGGAACATGACATTAATTGTATTGTTGAGACAATCAAGAAGATTGGTTGGATGTCTTGGGCGTCCTTTGCGGGGTCTGAAAAAGGTCCCTCTCAGTTTTGGGAGAAGGATTGAGGGAATATCACTTGCTCAAGCTATTCTGAGAAGATAGTACCTCTTTTAGACGGTATGACTAGATTTAGACCCGGGCTCTCTGTCATGCAGGACAACGCTCCTCCCCACGTTGCCGCGAGGACGATGGAAGAGTTCGAGGAGAGGTCAATCACTCCTATTGATTGGCCCCCTTATTCGCCCGACCTCAACCCCATAGAACACGTCTGGAAAATCATGAAAGATAAGATCGAATACAAGTATCCGAATTTGAATGGAGGCAAGCGGCGGTCGTCAGATCAAATTCGTGCGATCGTAAAGGGGGCGTGGGATTGTGTGTGTATACAAGAACTCACAGATCTCATCGGAAGCATGTATGACAGATGTCAGGCCGTAATCGATGCCGACGGAGGCCCAACTAAGTATAAGTCTCTAGATTCTTTCCGCCATATTTGTAGATTTTGAAGTTAGATAATCAAAATGTTCAAAAGAGGCTTAGTTCTAGGAGCTCGCTTAAATGTGCAAAATCAACCGTATGTCAAAATCACCATACAAATTATCCTTGCCATTTCATTAAAGCGGGGCATGCCTTTCTTAACTAGGACTAACGGACCCAGTAAACACCCCTGTTTTGGACCCACTATGACAAATCTACCCATGAAGCATAGTACAGTAGAACCTCTCAAAACTGATAGTGGGTCCCGGTATAAATGTTGAAAATATTTATCGAAATTTAACCATTTACAGGATATCAGGGGCAATAAGCTTTTGTGATGGTATTTAAGCCTCACATGACCAAGTCATGTGACAATCTTATAATTATTTATAGCCTTCATAGTTTATAATAAAACTTTATGCTTTGATCACAACAGCTTTACCTGCGTGTAGTATGGCAAGCCTAAAAATTGTTATTAAACGGCGCTAATCATGCCTAATTAGTAACAATATTGAGGGCTGCAATACTACAGTGTCCGAGACCTAAAGATTGTTAGTGGCTGATGTTGGTTTTGTGTGTGTATACCTTGCAATTAGCCATCTTAATATACAAAATTAACATCAGCCACTAACAATCTTTAGGGCTGAGACACTGTACATTTGCAATACTTACCTTTGTATGTCATTTTGCGTGCAGGGGCAAGTATTGAAAATGCAAATGTTTAAATTTTGATAAATTTTCGACATTTATACTGGGACCCACTATCAGTTTTGAGAGGTTCTACTGTACAAGAAAATGATTGTGTGTGTTTTTTTTTTTTTAAATCATTTTTGCGTACGCAGCCTGAGGCTATGACGCGAATGATTACGGAAGATATGTATGTGACGCAGAATAACTCTGTTTGACGTTTGGAACACTCATACTCAGATTTCATTTGCAGATACCACTACGAGAATAACGCCTTACGACATGTACCCTCTTCCGTGAATACCCACCACAGGGAAAAGCGGGAAAAACCTGTGGCTATCTGAGCATGCTTTCTTCATTTTACGAATATAGTATCACCGCGAGAGAAGTGGTGTGAGGGTCTTGCTGGATTCGATCCAACTTTCTCCTGTCTCAAGTGGGGCATGTATCCAAGCTACCCAGACTCTACTTAGAAGAACGGCCTGGATAGTGTACCACTGCACCATCCGACCAACATGATTGTGTTGTAGTGGTGTTTATTCGTGCTATCTAGAGTCCAAGACTATTATAACACTAGGGCTCCTCTCCGACCCAGGCCACACCTTTTACAGTGCTCCTGTTGAATTTAGGAAAAATAAATTTTATTAAGCATACCAAATCTAAGGAAGTAATTTTTTATCGACAAGATACCAGTATATAAATACATATCTACAAGTGCTAATTCTCAACATTCAGCTTCGCGTCTATAACCCCCAAAGTCTCAACCTCCAACCGGATGAATATCACAAGATTACCCGTAGGACTGTAGACGCGTGCTTAAAGAAATCTCGAAGGATTCCGGATGAATGCCGGAATGATCACTAATGGTTAACAATAATATTTGTTAATTATTGTTATATAGGTAAAATAATCGGCTCAGTGATAATCCGACTGGTCCAAGCCTGGAGGTTAGCGGGTGGAAGGACCGGGTAGTTAGCCGTAGTGAATGACGTCGCTTTTATGCCGAGCGGGCGGTGCGGATATTGATCCGGGTAACTAAGTCGGGAGGCGTTCCAAGCGAGTGACGCGGGAGATATTCCGATCTCGCCTAAATCCAACAGCTCCTATCCCCTTTTACCTCGAACCTAAGATCATTGATACATTGACCCATGACGGGTAGCCATTTAGCTCAGTAATTACCCGTAGAATTCAACCGCCTTTTCTACGGAACCTTCTGCTCACAAAAGGTAGGAAAAGAGCAGCCATGGAAACCGGTACGCGGGAAAAAGTCTCAAAAACCTGCAATCCCAGCCAGGCGAGGCCTAGACACCAGAGCCACACAAGGTGCGTATCCCCATCTGTATCTCCCTAATATCCCATAGTCCAGATATCCTCTTTATACCGACACCATCAGCGCTCAGGTAGCGGTGCTCTTTCCTCGGGAGACAGTATAATGCCAGAATATCTGTAAACAGTGAGAATTCATCTTGGTAAAAAGAGCCAACTTAGTCTGATCCATCACCACCATAACGGGAGCTGGGTACGCCCCGGAAACTCATCTGGGTGGCATTTCCTCCGTGACTATGTATTGCGTATTTCTATTAGCTCTGAAGATAAACTCCAGGTTCGTAGGGGACACCACGTACAGGTAGAAACGCCGTCTTCATCCACCCGGAAGAAAATGATTATAAACTACAGTAGAACCCCTCTTAGCTAATAGTGGGTCCCGGTATAAATGTTGAAAAGATTCATTGTAACTTGGACTTTTATATTTGCAACACTTACCCTTGCAGGTCATTTTTCTTGCAGGGGTAAGTATTGCAAATATAAACGGTAAAATTTGTATGAATCTCTTCAGTAATTATACCGGGACCCATTAATAGCTAAGAAGGGTTCTATTGTATTGTAGTTGGAGGACTCTACTAGAAGTTTCAACGGCGCATCATTTGGTACTAGGGATTGTGCACGGACCAGTATTCTGTGGAGGTAGCTCATCCCTACCCCACTGTAGATAAAAATCTAGCTCTCTACAGCAAGCAATTTGACGTCCTTCTACGGTCTAAAGGACTGAGTACAGTTCATCGTTATAACATCTCCTAAGCCCAGCCACCTCCGCAAGCTCATAACTATAACACATTTAGGCTGGGTAATAACCCCAACAAACCGGTACAGTTGACAGAGTAAGGAAACGGCATAGCTGGATGTTTTGGGCTTGTTTTGCCGGGCTAATCAAAAGCCGGCATTTGATCTGGGAGAAGGATTGGGGCTCAATGAATTCGATACGGTTCTATGAAAAAGTCATGCCTCTCATTAGCTCCTAGATGTGTCAGAATCCAGGCTTTTTATTCTGGCAAGATAGAGCCCCCTCTCATTCATCCTCTAGAACAACGACTGAACTGGGCCACAATAAGATCTTTCCCACGACCTGGCCAGCTTACTCGCCGGGCCTCAACCTGATTAAAAATTTTTGAAATCTAATGCAAGATATCATAGCGCACAATTAAACCGACCTGCCTGGTGGGAATGAACGATCATACGACGAGCTACGTATGGCGCTACCGGAGGCATGGAGACCCATCAAAAGAACACTTAAAAACGTATCGGCATGCTGGTAAACGCGAGTTCCCGGCGGTAGCTCGGGTCAGAGAAGCCAAAAAGAGAGCCGGAGCGGCAGAACAAGGGACAAACTCTCCTAATGACAGTGGTACCTTTGATTCTCCCCCTGAAAACACACAAGCATCATCTAAGATTTCATCAGATGATGCCATCAGGCTAGAAAGGCAACGGTAGGACTTGTACTCCCTCCCAAACTCTCTTTAAATTCATGTTAATGGTGGGGGAGGAGGTACTACGCATAACATTGCGCTAGCTCGAGCATGCGAGCTAAAAATAGATGTCTTTCTTATTCAAGAGCCCTGGTGGTCAGGTTGCACGATGTCTCATCCCAGTTTTGATTGCCAACCCCCCTTTCTTGAGAGAGAGGGTACCAGGCCACAGGCTACTACCTATACACGGAAGGATCCAAAGAGAATAAGTCCGATGCAAAGATTCATGTCCTCTTTAATCGGAGACTAATGTCAGGTACAGTACAATCTCGATATAACAATGTGGGGCAAAACTTAACCAAGGCTCCCGATTGGCCAATTCAATTGAATCCTCCAATCGGGAGCCCTGGTTAAGTTTTACCCCACACTGTTATAGCGAGATTGTACTGTAGTATTATAAAAGTAGGTCATGAAGAGTAGCAGGATGACGGTTGACTTGAAAGGACGAAGTTAGATGTTCACCACAAAGATGAACTCTCTATATTCGCAGTGAACTCTCAATTAATTAGATACATAGAATAATAACCGTCTAAATGATGGGTGTAGATACCTCATTATCTACAGCCCGCTACACGTGAACAATAATGTCAAGTTCATTTACTCTAGAACATGATACAAAGCTCTTGTTCTTTTCCAATATATTCTATCTCGTGTGCATCACAACTTTATTTATGCATAACTTAGTTCAAACTCTAAATCACGGTAGTTAAGTTATGATGCACACGAGCTAGAATCAACTTCGTTCATGGAGATTACAATAGGTAGTAGTAAATAATGTGATGTTCCTCAATGTGTACAATGTCAAATATTAAGGCATGGAGTTATGTAAGGAAATTGGACTAGAAATTGATACCCGCGGAACATTGGCGTCAAGATCTTTATCGATACATATTTCTTTTGTCGCGTACAGAAACACAAATATAAATTATATACAGTCGTCCCTCTCTAACTCGATAGTGGGTCCCGGTATAAGTGTTGAAAATATTCATTGAAATTCAACCATTTACATTTGTAATACTTACCCCTGCGCGCAAAATGATCTGTAAGGGTAAGTGTTGCAAATATAAAAGTCCAAGTTACAATGAATATTTACAACACTTATACCGGGACCCACCATCGAGTTAGAGAGGGACGACTGTAGACTCTTAACTACCGACATGACCAGCTCTAAGGAAGCCAGATAAAATACAGAAGAACAAAGAAAACAAAAAAAAATATCATCTAAGATTCTAGTGCCCTGCAGTATGCCTTACTCCTGCGCCAGAGACAAACCCAGACAAAGGAATGTTACAGCGGAACACAGCAGCCCTGTTTAAGACTCATCCCGACTTTAACAGTGTGTTACAGTTACAAAGCGCCAGGAAATCTGCCATCCTCCTTGTTCTATCGTATCCCTTATCATAGGTCGTGGCTCCCGTGTTTCCGTCCTCCATTTTTGGATTGCCGGGCGACACTCTGCGAAATGTCAAGGTCGTTTCTCTCGACCACATTTGCATGACATTTCCTCATCTTGATGTTTAAAACGTCTATGATAACTAGCAAAGTCCTCGTTATAAGGTTAATTGGGGATGTGGAGTGGTTGGCGACTTGTCTAGTGATGGCGCTGTCCTTCGATGGAATAGTCAATGGTGTGAATGAATGGTAAGTACGATATAAATGGTTATACTGAATGCGTATAGTGGACGGAATATCGCCTTGATGGTCACGATGGAGATTATTACTCTTGCTGCTCTGACTACGGCAGTATCTATGTTCATCTTTCCTCTAATATCAAATATCCGATGCCTACTATGAAACTACAATGCGAGTTCTATTATTGCATAAAGAAGATGTTATACATGACTCATTTGTTTCAGCAACTCTGTCACTTGGCACGTTATCCATAAACTTCAAACTCCAGATATCCTTGAGTCATAACCGACTCAGCACAACACCCGTGCCCAGTCCTTGCCGCGATAAGGCGGTGATACGCCCATCTGGGTGGAGCTAATTCTGGTGACCGTTTACATCGCATAAGTAAGTCCAAATCATCGTATCTGAACGGTCTGTTTTTATGCCACCATTTTTCCACCAGTTCCTGTGTGATCGTGGCGACTTTTCGTTTGAGAGCTGCAAAAGTCAAGACGTGTTGAATTTCGCCCGGGCTATGATGACTGGGGCTTGTTGCAGGTGCTGTTTTTGCTAACTCGTCGGACTTATGGCTCCCTTGTATACCACTGTGTCCTGGAATCCAGCGAACTTCTACTCCTGATAAACTCTTGCCCAATTTCGAAAACCTTTTCACGTTTGACTGAGAAGATGTTGTTCTACCGCTAACTAGGGCATTCACTGCTTCCTGGTTGTCAAGAAGCACCTTGATTCCTGTATTTGCCCCAATTTCTGACGCTGCCTCTAAGCCTCTTAGAGCCCGGCTATTTCTGCGTCGTAAATTCCTGCTCCTGGGAGGAGATTTCCTCCAGTTTATTCGATTTTAAAGTTTATTATCGCGATTTATGTTTTAATGATTCGTGATATATAAAGCCGAAGTTATAAATTTGGTGACGGTGGTACTCGAGACAATACAAATCACTAAAAGAGTGAATTATGATGATCATTATAGTATATTTCTCAAGAATGAACCTACACCGCACACCTCTGATCTAGATGGATCAAGAGGCTATTTATCTACATGTAAGACCCGCTAGTAGCTATATTATTTTCTTGCCATATCTTAAAATAACAGTCTAAAGTTAGATCCGAAACATCTTAACAATAGATACTGTATCATGACAGAAACCTGGAACGCCATCAACGAGCTTGGTACATCGACAAAACGGATTCCATCTCGAACACAATTGCTATTAATTCTCGGTCTTTGTATACGACGAATCCGTAAGCCGAATTCCCTGGACCTGTCGATAAGCCATCGGAGTAAACAATTAAGGTTTCTGCGGGAAGATCTTTGAGCCAGGATTTGATTTGATCTACCTTTTCTTCCTTGTTGCTACCCTCCCTAACGTTCACTTTCACGTTGGACGGTTGGTAGAGCTATCCAGGTCCTTCAGACGCTGGTAAACCAAGGTAGCTATTCTGAAGGCGCGTTAGATATCGCTCAGGGACTTTGAAGACGCGTTCTTTTTGACCCTCGCGTAATTTAAGACGCTTAATAGCCTCTTTAGGTATCTCTACTGCCCTTGTCCCCAGAGGATGACGGCCATCAAGTCGGCGGACCCTGGCTGCACTTTGTAGCTGCCTCTGTTGTAGCAGTATTTCCGCAGGTAGGATCATTGATTCTCGGTGGAGGACCATATTCGGTGTTGTGCGCCAAACAGGGAGAGCAGCTCGGATTGCTGTAAAAATTGTCCTATCTAGTAGCTTGAGATGCCAACCGACACTTGTCCCTACATTCTTGTCTCTTTGCGTTGTGACCCGGATAAGGCCTGGCCACCAAGCTTCGGCGCCGTAAGTTGCTGTACTTACCACACATGCGTTCACTGCACGGATTAAAGATTCGGGAACGGCACCACGCTGCACAGTAGTCAATGGGCGATATTTTTTTAGCTTTATCTCACTCAGAGTCCAGCGCTTGAGGTTTTCAAGTGTTGTTAAGTTGTTTGATCGACGCTTTCGGCATCAGGAATCGCAATAGAATGATGGATAAGAATGGTTATCGATCGAATGCTGGACACGTTGTGGAAAACGTTAGCAAGTACATTCTTCTGTTCAAGCTTTGCTTGCAGAGCCATTCTCCATGCTGTGAAAGATACTCCGTCATCGAGCATTTCATTGTCTCGAATTTTATGAATATAATTTAGGGGAATGTAAGGGAAAGTTTGAAATCAAAGGTTAGAAAAGTTCCAGATATTTCAGGAAGTAGATGGAGAAAGAATATAAAGGTTTAAGGTACATATTTTCTTCTGAAATAGAGACGTTAATTGTTAGCTGAAACCTTTGCTAGTGAACCAGAACTGATCCAAAAATCCGTCTCAAACGATGACGTGTAATTGAAACGTTTGGTTGATGAGATACGAGGTTTAGTAACTGCTACACGGTCCACTTAACAATCACTGAAACAAAGACTAGCTCTCTTTTCTTACTCGACTTATGTTTGGAGGCTAAACTCGTTTCTCACACTCCTCCCTCAGAATTGGCGAGGCGATTAGGTATGGTACAGGCAGAATTTTAATTCTCACACCTTGACGTCTGTCGGTTTCAAGATGTATGGGTATGACTGTAGTGAATCACAATTATTGGCTTATGCTTCTGTAAGTACGTGGATGCGCCGGGCTCACAACCCAATATAAGTATATATGATTCGGGTGTATCTGCAATTTTGTAGCAGAGAGCTGCGGAGTTCACAGATCATTAAACTACACTTTCTCCCTTTTTAATTCGTATTGTATAAACTTAGTAGCTGTGACGAGAAAAGAAAAGGAAACATTTTTTTTAAATACACATAAAGCCCCAATTTATTCAATCCGAGTTCTCCTTGAACACCCCTGGCAACAGGTCTCAAGCTCATAACTTGTCCTAGAGCTCTTCGAAATCACTTCATACCAGAAAGATCAAACATTCAGCCGATAACTTCCCAAATGCTGTGGTATTGTCTCTTTAATATTTTGATTTTTTTTAATATTTTTTAAATTTGTGTTGAATTTTGGTTTTCAGATTAGTTTTTTTACTTTTGAGTAGTTGTCAATTTCTCCATTTCTTCCTTTTTCTGAATTATTTAACTTCATATAAATTTTTTGAGAGCCCAGCGAGTATCGCGTACCTAGCTGATCTGCAAAACCCGGGAGAGCCGTTAAATATGCCGTATAAGACGTACTATGAGGCTACCCAAAAAATCAGGAACTCTTGCGATAGGAACGATTTAGTCTCAATTTCCCTGGCCTAGAAGAGGTCGGTATAATGGTCGTAGTTGGTATTTGAGTGAGTGTTGAAGGCCAATGAAAAATGAATGATAGAAATACATGGTAAAAATATTTGGATTCAATGAGTCAAAAATTTATGGCGAGTATACTTGAGTAAATAAGATCTGGAGCGATTTGCCTGTCTAATTCTCTCACGTTTCTAAGCGTCCGGTAGATTACACTTGGGTTTGGATGTCGTTCATCCGGAAAGTTGTCTGATTTTTCAACTGCCTTTAATTTTCTCTCCAGCGGTTTCCACAAGTCATGCACTAAATCTGTCAGAAGATATCAAACACTCAAACTAATTTTCTTACCTTGTAAAATCCTGTCATAGGTTCATCGGCACTGCGTATCTGTACTTGAAAGAACGCAGCCTCTTCCCCGTCACATCCTTCCTTGGGGCACTGCATCTTGGCTTTATCAGCATTATCCCAAGCTCCGGGTCCACCAAAGACGTCTTCACGCTCCTTCCGCACAAAATTCTTGCGTTCGTAATATTGTTTAGTTATAACGTATTGGTATGGACAAGTTTGACATTCAAGGCGATTGATTGAAACTTGTTCTCCAGGTGGTATAGTGGTTGAAACAATAAGAGCATTAGAACAAGATGGACAGACTGTAACGGGTTAATTAGATGACTTCCTGTTGTATTAGCGGATAGAGAGCTGAGACTGACATAGCAACATCTTGATACGCCTTCTGGCCTACGAACGATCTTAATCTATCTGTTGACTACTGTTGGTGGATCAATATTTCCAGGGAGTTTTGACCTATTTGCGAAATAAAGTGTACAAGAGAGTGAATAGCGTTGTCTCTCTCTAGTCATACAATGAGTCCCGGTGTAATTATTGTTAATTTTCATTCAAAATTTACGATGTACAACTGTATTTGCAGTCTTGCCCCTTTCGGTAAAGAGTTGTTTAGGTATAAGCATTGCAAAAGTAACTCGCAAATCATCATTAGAGGTTAATGTGAGATTATTAATGATGAATGTAGTTATCCACAAAGAAGTAGTACAACAGTAGAGTCTGACACTTTTGATTCTCGATTTGCTAGCCATGGGGGTCTTTAATTTTTATAAATTACTCCACAACTCATAGTCCGTAACGATATTACTGGACTAGGCTAGGCTTCTCTGTATTTTCCAGGGTTGGATGGTGCAGTGGTACACTGTCCAGGCCGTTCTCCCAAGTAGAGTCTGGGTAGCTAGGACACATGCCCCACTTGAGACAGGAGAAAGCTGGTTCGAATCCAGCAAGATCCGCACACCACTTCTCTCGCGGTGAGACTGTATTCGCAGAATGATGAAAGCATACTTAGATAACCATGGGTTTTTCTCGCTTTTCCCTGTGGTGGGTATTCACGGAAGAGGGTACATGTCGTAAGGCGTTATTCTCGTAGTGGTATCTGGAAATTAAATCTGAGTATAAGTGATCTGAACGTCAAATAGAATCATACTGCGTCACATACATATCTTCCGTAATCATTCGCGTCATAGCTTCAGGCTGCATACGCAAAAATTATTTAAAAAAAATAAGGGCTACTATGCGGTATTCACATTCGTCCAAGACTTTTCGGACATCCTGTCACGACCTTCTATTTGTCCTGAGGCGCGAATCAGGGGACGACTTAAGGGGAGGCTTGAAAGGAGAGAATGGATCTCATAAAGAAGCTCAAGAGTAAGTGAAATTTTCGCTTAATCGACAGGGGCTGGTATGCAGGGTATTTGTCAACCTTAAACAGCAGACGGTGAAGTCCCTAAAACAGGGCATCTCAGTACTATTACATAATTTTCTGTGCCAAATTTCATTTCTTCCAAATTGTCCATTTAACTCGTTTTTACCAATTTCGGATCTGTTCATATCCGCTGACCTCAATTATCACTAGTCATCTGGATCAACATTTTTTTTCATTACACAAACCTTACCAAATCTTTAGCGCGATAGAAAATACGATAAGATTCATGCGTTCAATACAAATCTGAAATTTCCAATCAAATAGATAAATGTACCTCGTTGCCGACAAAAACCTTAGCAGAATGAATACTCAAATTTATCCACCTGTTATCAGACGTGCGCCCTATCTTACATGAGATCAAATATTGCAGATGATTACAGGAATTCATCTTTAAGAAAACTTTCCCCATAAATTAACTAAATTTAGATACTCACACTCCACAGAGCGGGACTCTCTAATAGAGAAATAGCAGATCAACTTGAAGTCATAATCCTTCAAGTTCGGAATACGGTCAGATCTGGTCGTGCCTCTCCCCAACCTCGGACAGGACGTCCACAGCTCTTAAGCTCAGCCCAAGTTAATCAGCTGGAAGCATTTGTTTGTTCTTCGCGGGAAACTAGGCAAATGTCGTTTCTTGAACTGGCTCTCCACCTTCGTAGTTGGAGTGCCGGAGAATACTCTATTCAGAATGCGCTCAGAAAACGAGGTTACGAGCGACGAATTCCACGTAGCTCTCCCCTGCTTTCTGAAAATCATCGTGCGGTCCGAATAAGGTGGAGCGAACAGCATCTAATTTGGCGTCAAGAGTGGTCACGAGTTCTTTGGAGTGACGGGACATGGATAAACGATAGCCGAATAATGTCTGGACATGTTGCCAGAAGAGTTACTCTAATCTTATTTATTTTCAAAATTATCTCGGACTCTGATATCGTTGAAGTAGGGGCCAAGACTTTGATGACACTTTTGCTATCGATAGTTACAATAGGAACAACTCTTGGATGTTCAGGGGAAGCTTCGCGGGAATCGAACGGGGTCCTTGTGTCATTTGGGAGCGGGAGTGGGGAAGTATGACCTCTGAAGGATATAGTGAACATATCCTCCCAAGGTTAGGTAATTGGATCAGAGAAAAGAGAGAAGAGACAGGCCATGATTTTATCTTTATGCACGACAATGCTTCTGTTCATAAAGGACGTCCAACTAGGGAGTTTCTCGATGCCAATGGAGATGAATCTTTGCCCTGGCCTGCTAACTCACCTGACTTAAATCCAATCGAGAATGTGTGGAGTATGATCAAATACTACATACAAGAATGATACTCGGAGTTTGAGCGTACGAGACAGCGGAACAGTGCGGAGATTCGACCCATTGTGCTAGAGGCATGGTACCATAGTACAACAGAGGAAAAGCTCACACAACTGATTGGGAGTATGGCTAGAAGATGTGAGGAAGTATTGAATGCAAACGGGGGTCCTATTTCATGTTAGGCTTAAAAATCCGTATCCTCAGCAAACCTGAATTGCAAGTTTTAATATGACGTATGAACTCGATTTTTTAGGCTTAGTGCGAAACAAAGCGGGGAGAGACAGGCGACTTCACTTTTGTCGACCTCAATTTCTCTCACCTAATTTCTGAACAGAGTTTTAAGCTTTACCATATTCGGCCTCGCTTAACCGTAATCATCACGGTAGATTACTATAATTGGGTAAATATTGGCAAAAAAATCCCTGTAAATGACAGGCGACTTTACTTAACCTTGACCCCCTATAGATATACACAAGTCTGCCGCGCCAGGCTGGACGGCCTATCCGAAAACTGCAGAAGGATAGCTATGTCCTTGGCTTTCGTCCTAATGTTTGTATTAGGTGAGCTCCGGACCCAGTGGTTTTCGGTAGATTTTTCTCGGCAGCCACCCATCCACAAATGGCCTGCGTGTCTTGAGCGGTATGTAGACAGCGGACAAGAGCAAGAACAAGACAAGACCCGTGATGTCAAGCTGTGGATGATGTCCTACATGCCGCTCATGACACTACGCTTCGTTGGCTGGAGAGGGGAGATGATAATGGACTAAGGGCTCCTCTAGGTGGTACTCGAATAAAGACTTGTGGGGATGTTACTGTTTGACTGAGGTCGTGGGGAAGGCATGGGATAAGAATGGCTACCTGATGAATAGGAGTCTTTGGCCTTTAGGCAGAAGTTCCCTTAGTAGCTATCAAAATGAAACTTTCGCAAGGTGACGAAGACGGCGTTTCTACCTGTACGTGGTGTCCCCTACGAACCTGGAGTTTATCTTCAGAGCCAACAGAAACACGCAATACTTAGTCACGGAGGAAATGTCACCCAGATGAGTTTCCGGGGCGTACCCAGCTCCCGTTATGGTGGTGATGGATCAGACTAAGTTGGCTCTTTTTACCAAGATGAATTCTCACTGTTTACAGATATTCTGACATTATACTGTCTCCCGAGGAAAGAGCACCGCTACCTGAGCGCTCGTGGTGTTGGTATGAGGAGAACATCTGGACTATGGGATATTAGGGAGACACAGATGGGGATACGCACCTCGTATGACTCTGGCGTCTAGGTCTCGTCTGGCTGGGATTGCAGGTTTTTGAGACTTTTTCCCGCGCACCGGTTTCCATAGCTGCTCTTTTCCTACTCTTTGTGAGCAGAAGGTTCCGGAGAAAAGGTGGTTGAATTCTACGGGTAATTATGTATGACTCAGTAATTCCTATTTCTAAAAGTATACTATTTTTTGATAAACTTTTCCATTCAATAATGGTTAGTTATGAGCCCGGGTTGCTAATACTGCACTCGGATATCATCATTTACTGACATTATTTTTGCTATACTTCTTTCTATTCTAAAAATTCAATCACAAAAAATATCGTTTTTTTCTTTGTCGAAAACCTTAATTCAACAATGTCTTTAGGATTCTCTTACTCGACAAACCCATCAGGTGGTGTCATCATTTTACAGGGATCCCAAAACTACCTGGGGTGGATTTATACTATCAAGATGGCGTCGAACGGTAATAGTACAACGGATTTCAAAAATGTATGGAAATACATCGACCCAACAGCCGACAACACTACAGAAATTCTAAAACTATCATCACGTCCAACTCCATCGGAGGTCAATCCTGCGGCCTCATCAATCTCCCGTCTCACGCCAATTGAGCTGGAAGACTTCAAATATCGAGACAACTTGTGGAAAGAAGAGAAATGGAAATTCAGGAAATTGAACGTAGAGTGGAGGCAATAAAAAATAAGATTTTGGGTTCAATTTCTGAAAATCTCTTATCACAGTTAAAAAATGCATCCACAGTTAAAGAAATACTTAAACATTTGAGTAACAAATTTCGACCTTCAGACCAAGCCAGGAAACAAGAACTGATTCAAAATTGGAACAGTCTTAAATCACCACCAAGAGACCGAATGATACGTCCCTGGTTAGACGAATGGGAGTCAGTTTTTGAAGAAGCTAAGGAATTGAAATTAACTGTTGCAGAATCTCCTCAAGCACAGTATGATTTTTTATTTGTTACTCGCACAATAGACGAGGCATGGGCGACAGCTAATCTCGTTGCTCTTGGACTAGACTTAGAGTACGACAGAATTACATCAGATTTTCCAGGATATCTCAAAGAGTTCCGTCAACATCAAAGGCTGAACGAGATTTTTTCACGGAATGTTGCCATCTCTACAAACTTCACAAATTCATCAGGAGTTTTTGCAGCGAAAAATCAGGATGAAACCGAGATAAGCTCCTCTCACTCGACATTTCTCAAAGGTAGAAATCTAAATGGAGAAAAGGTGTGTTTGTGTGGGTTGAAATATCTGTACGAACGGTGCTTCTATATTAACTACAGAGATACAAAACGGCCTTCAAAATTCACAAATCGACAGGAAATATTCGACAAGATAAACGAAAGACTAAGACCAAGTTCAATGGAAAAACTTTTAAGGACACTTAAGTCAAAGTATGGGTATGATCCAAGTTCAACTCCCAAGTTAGCGTTATCATCTGGTTCAGGAAATATCAATCAACAGAAAAATGTTGGAAATCCATCAAATAACATGGGCTCTTTTACAACTCATCTAGGATCACAAGTTAATCAGAGCACTTCAATGTCGACAGCAGATCATGAACCCTTTTCAGAATTTCATCTATACAGTCACTGGGTTTTAGATGGTGGATCTGATGTTCACATCTGCAATGACGAAGCTGGTCATAATCTCCAGAGGACAGAAGAATCTACTCAAAATAATCATACAATTTCAGGAACAACAAAATACGCAGTTGAAGCTTGGGGAACCTGCAAAATATCAATTATCACACCCGAAGGAGATCGACACATTACTTTAAATCGAGTCGCATTAATACCAGGATTTATGACAAGCTTGGTATCGTTACATCTGATGAATCTAAAAGGCGTACATTGGAATTCAATGACACCATTGTCAATGGCTCGCTCCGATGGTTCCTTTTTTTGTTCATTATTTCAAAGTGGAATGCACTGGATATTTAAAAAGTACCCCATTCAGAATCTCGCGGTACGTAAAAACCTTGGAGGACATCAAGTTGCTTTCTCGGGTAGTCAAACTCATGATAATATTTACAAAGGTCATCACAAAACATTCGATAAAGTTAAACTTCACTGAATATTTGGCCATCCCTCACCAGAAGTAGTCGATCATATCGCCGATGCAGCAAGGGATGGATCGATTACCGTAATGAATACGATACCAGCTCCAAAAATAATCGAATGCGAAACCTGTACACTATCGAAAACACATAATATCATATCCAGGGTTTCTACTAAAGAACATCCTCATACAAAACCTTTTGAAAGAATTACAGTTGATTTAATTCCAATGAAGGAGGGATTTAATTCTAATAATCACATAATCCATTTTCAGTGTGCCAAAACCCTCTTCAATATGGTATTTACCATGTTTAAAAAATCAGAATCAATCAATTTTACCAAGAGGACTCTGGCTTCAGTCACTACTATGGGTTATTATGTGAAATATATACATTTAGATGGTGAAGCTACGCCTCAAAAGTTATTGGATGAGTTAGCGGTCAAAAAAGGATTCAGGGTCGAACGAACTGCACCTAGAACGGCGGAGCAAAATGGCCAGTCTGAAGTTAACGGAAGATGGATTATATTAAAAGCAAGGGCTTTCGCTATCGAAGCAAACCTTCCACAAGACTTATGGCCTCAATTGGTAGTTACAGTAGGATATGTTATGAACCGAACACCTTCGAAAAAGCTCGGTTGGAAAACTCCATTTGAAAGCATTTACGGGTACAAACCACCATTGTCACATTTGGAAATTATTGGGAGTAAAGTCTACACTCTCAAGAAAAATATACCTTGCTTAGATAAGTTACTAGCACGCGCCCACGTGGGATACTTAGTTGGATGGGAATCAACTAATATTTACAAAGTTTGGGTCCCAAGTTTAGGGAGAATCATTAGCTCGAGGGATGTGAGAATTGATTCTGGAAATCTCTATAATCCTCATCATCTAGACGCAATTGCCATGAAAGAAATTCCAGAGCAAGAAGTAATTCAAGCGCTAGAATGGCCCAATCTCATACAAGGCCTCTCTCCATAACGTCTTGAAGAAGACCTATCGGAACAGCAACAAATAATCCCAAAAAATATACAGCAAAATATTAAAAAATCAAACGAAGATCCAAAGGATCCAAAAAATGAGACTAACTTGCCTGGCAGTTTTCCTGAGGAAAACTCATCACTTACTCAAAAACAAAGACAAGATAAAAGCACTTTAGACACGTACAATGAAAATCAATCTCTAAAAATACCTTCTCCTATTGCGATGGATAATGGCCGTGAGCTTGGTAGAGCAAAAGGAAATCGAGCAATAAATGCCGCATTAATCAATCCCGACATTGATCCACAGAATGTTCTGTCCACAAGAACCCGAAGTTCCAAAAATTTCTCTCAATTCGCCCAATATCATCTAGCATTTAGTTCAGCCATAGTGAAAACAAAAAGCCGGACTAGGCTGACTAGAGAAGACTTACCGCCTCCGCCCAAAGGATGGGATCAAATGCTGCGGCATCAGTTTTCTACTGAATTTCAGAGGGCTGCAGAAAAGGAATTTGCTACTCTAGAAGAAAAAGGTACCTGGACCTATATAGGCAATTAAGAAATACCAGAGAATGCTTACATTGTACCTGTGATCTAGATTTTCACTTACAAATTCGATTCAGATGGTTTTTTGATAAAATTTAAGGCAAGAATATGCGCTAGGGGAGATCTACTCCAATCAGAGGAAGATCCGTATGCAGCTACATTGGCTAGTCAATCTTTTAGAGCAATGATGGCTATTGCCGCGGCCCACGATTTGGAAATACGACAGTACGATGTAATCAATGCTCCAATTAGAGGCGACGTATTTTGTCATGTCCCAAAAGGGTTCGAACGAGATATCAATGGGAAAATAATAGTACTCAAGCTACAGAAAGCCCTGCATGGCTTCAAATTTTCACCGCTATATTGGTATGACGAGTTTCTATCCTTTTTGTTGGATTTAGATTTTTACCAGGTTCCGGGAGTTAATTGTATGGTCACCAATCAGTACATGACCTTGGTATTTTATGTGGATGATATACTAGTGACTTACCATCAATCAGATTCACA
The DNA here is from genome assembly GCA_028751805.1 of Podosphaera xanthii. Classification (NCBI taxonomy): domain Eukaryota; kingdom Fungi; phylum Ascomycota; class Leotiomycetes; order Helotiales; family Erysiphaceae; genus Podosphaera; species Podosphaera xanthii. The sequence continues at coordinate 840,554 of JAPWIX010000023.1, forward strand.
CCAAGCAGATGAATTCGAAAAGGCTCTGGCCAAGAAGTTTGAAAGCAGACGACTAACGGAGGAATCTTTCCTGGGAATTCGGATAATTCGTGACCGTCCTACCAGAAAGCTATGGATATGTCAAGATGGGTATGTTGAATCTTTAAAAAACACGTTTAATTTAGAACCTGGAAAAGCACCCAAGACACCACTTGCACAAAAAATTCTAATTCCTTATGAAGGAACAGCAACAGCAGCGCAGATCAAAGGCTATCAGCATAAAGTTGGCAAAGCAAATTTTGCGGCAGTTACTACACGACCCGATATAGCAAGGGCGGTGTCAATATTGTCACGCTTCTTGGCCAATCCTGGGCCCCGACATCATGAAGGTGTAGACCATCTTCTTCGATATCTTGTATCAACCCCATCTTTAGCAATTTGTTACAACGGTAGATATTTTCAACAAAAAACGAGCTCTACAAAAAGAGCATTTATGACCTTCAGTGACGCCTCATATGGTGATGATCCAGAAACCCGGCATAGTTCTTGCGGATTTGCACTATTACTTTATGGTGGTATAGTACATTATAAAGCTACGAAACAAAACTGTCACAACTTCAAGCACAGAAGCAGAGCTGCTGGCAGTATCAACTTTAGCCAAAGAATACTTGTGGCGGATAAGGTTATACGAAAATGTTGGATTAAACCTGAATCAAGATGCTGTAATTTCTCTCGAAAATCAGCAAACAATCAGGCTAATTACAAAAGACTCACCAAAACTTGTCACAAAATTGAAACATTTAGATATCCATCAATTATGGATAAGGCAAGAATGCCAGGCCGGGAGAATCAAAGTAGAGTCGGTTCCTACCGCTGAGATGGTCGCAGATGGCTTCACAAAAAAACTTCCACCACAGAAACACGCCAAATCTATAGAACAAATTGGTATGGAAGACATTAAAACCCTTATTTCGGATCGGAGTATTACTTCTACAACGTTAGACTAATTTGGAACAACTTCACAATAAATTAACAACTCGCAGGACTCACTACATGAATCCTGAGGGGGTGTGTAAGACTCAGTAATTCCTATTTCTAAAAGTATACTATTTTTTGCTAAACCTTTCCATTCAATAATGGTTAGTTGGTCACAGGTTGGGGTAAATCAACATCAGGCATGAATCGGGTCAATTCCTCAGGCACGAGTTATGCCAACTCCTCAGACATGAATCAGGTAGATATGTTTTGGATGAGTACGCGATCAACTTCACACTCCCGAGTAGTTTGGTTTTACATCAAAGGGTTAGTTCTCACTGGAATGTTGCGTCAACTTTCCACGAATCATTCAATCTTTCGCAAGAGTTATTACTATTATTATTAGTTTACTTTCTGTTATTTTTATCCATCTTAGATCGATATGCTTAGACACTCTCTTACGAAGTTTTTTCTGGGAACTAAGGGAATGGGTATATAGAGGTAGATAGAAGGACGGAGTGGGGGACAATAGAAAAAAACAATTGAGGTTCATTCACAGAGTGACTTTATTTTTACGCCTTGAATTTCCTCAAGCTCATCTTCCAGATTCTTCTTTACAGAATCACCATATATTTCAGACTCTTCGTTACAGAGTCATATTCATTTATCTTATTGAGTTGACCGAAACTCATATAAACTAAAAATAAATAAATCTGTCTAGTATCCTATTTCGGTGCCTTAAGGCGCACGTAGGTATTTTCGGAAGATACGTATTCTTTGTTATAGACCGACTCATTTTGACGTTAGGGACACTTATACTCAGATTTCATTTGCAGATATCACTATGAGAATAACGCCTTACTGTCACGGTCTCTCTTACCTGCGACCCTGCATAAGATCGTCGGACAGGCATTAGTTCGAAACGGGGGGATGCAGTAGAAACATGATTCTTGTTGGAAGGGATGCTTTTCAGTTGTATGGGGTATGTTTGGTTACAGAAGATTTAAATAACACTATCGTTACAGATAGGGGTTTTGGCGTTGGGGATTGATCATGCCGTTCTACATGCTAAACATGCTAGTCATGCTGGAGCAGCTGTTTGTTACGATGATGATGATTTGAAGGAGTAACGGAATTGGCTGTATGGGGGAGATTTCCAGATGAAAGAGAAGGGGGGAGGTCATTGTAACTAATGTTATTGTTATTCTTTTAGGCCAGTGTGGTCATCGCAAGCAGACTTCGTTGGAGTAGAATCTATATCGTCTTTTTACAGTGTTTTCGTGGCTAGTGAAGTCCATTTGTTATTATCACATTTATCTTCAAACACTTATCTGCCGTATGTTTTTATGTTCTTGTTTCAATGACCTTCATTTAATTATGTTATGTTTAACGGGAGCTTGTGGTTCCGGTTTGCTGGGATGATTGGCGTTAGGTCATAATTGCTTTCCAGAGAAAACTCGGAGAATTGGGAATCGGGCACTAGTCGAGTTGTCAGAAAATAAAGTATAAATAGGCAGTACAGTAAAACTTCTCTAACACGATAGTGGGTCCCGGCATAAGTGTTGAAAATATTCATTGAAACTTGCACCTTTATATTTGCAACACTTACCCTTACAGGTCATTTTGGTTGCAGGGGTAAGTATTGCAAATATAAATGGATGAATTTCAATGAATATTTTCAACACTTATGCCGGGACCCACTATCGTGTTACAGAAGTTTTACTGTACTGCAAACTGCAGATAAATTGTGCCACGTCGTATATAATTCATCTCCCGTCCTCCGTCTATTACTATATCCGTCACGTGAGTTATCACTACGCGACGCTTACGACATCTACCCTCTTCCGTGGATACCCACCACAGGGAAAAGCGAGAAAAGCCTGTGGTTATCTGAGCATGCTTTCGTCATCCTACGAACACAGTATCACCGCGGGAGAAGTGGTGTGCAGGTCTTGCTGGATTTGAACCTGCTTTCTTCTATCTCAAGTGGGGCATGTGTCCAAGCTACCCAGACTCTACTTGGGAGAACAGCACGGACAGTGTGCCACTGCGCTGTCCGACCCTGTTAGTCCTTATGTTACTTATAAATATTCTCATTACTTCTAATCTACAACTAAATAGAGCTACCGCAAATTAATAATTAGGACAGAGTTAATAGTTAAAGATACATGAATACAAAGCAGGACCTCCTTCTACTTCCATAACAGCATGTCTCTTTGCAGGCATGCTGACAAGTCAACTGAGTTCGTCAGATTAGATTGAGTCCCAGGCTTCTCTTTTCACTCTTTTAAGCGTCTGCTGAGATGTTTGCCTTCCATTATCAAACTCCGAATATCGAGCTTGTGTGTAATCCTTCATCGATTTCCGTACGGACTCGATTGGGTTTAAGTCGAGAGAGAAGGGATGCCACACGATGGGTTCTACCCCAGGTTGGAGTAAAGCTTCTATGGAATTCCGTGCAGGATGGCAGAGAGCACCGTCTTGCATCAGTAAAAATTACGGCTTAGCTTCTCGTGCCGTTATTATCCTTGGTAAAATCCACTAGCAGTATGTCTCCGAGTTCAATCTCCCAACTTTGTTCCCGGACTAGACCACTATTTTATCGTTCCCATGGAAAGATCCCCAATAAATCAGCACTATCTTCGAACTAACTTAAGATATAAGCACATCTTGTGAAACTCATCACCAGCCTAGACTTCGTTCGTGGAAAACTCAAATTATCATTAAGGGAACTGACCTTTCTGGTGTCCCACAAACGCGTCTGCTGACCGCCAGTAATCCAAGATTCGTTGGTCCATAAGACTTGATTCCACTGCTTGATGGTCCAACTCAAGTGAGACCGAGCGAAAAGTAACCGTCGCCTTTTATTTTCTTCGCTGAGCGGAGGGTTACTCTGGGAGACACAACGCTCATATCTCATTCTTTCCAGAGCATTTAGGTTAGCTTTCTCACCGACTTTCCAGAGTGAGAATTGCACCGTGGCGAATTCCAAGAAGTTCATAAACCGACCGACTGGTGAACTGCAAACAAAATGTTCTAGCTCATCAGCTTGAACCTCACTCAGGACTGGAGGTCGACCGGGACTCCTGGCTTCTGAAAGATCACCACGTTCGCATGCGTATAGAAATTATCTTTGACTTAGCCCTACTCCATGAGCGATGTCAAGATATAAAAGCCCATGTCTTCGAAGTGTCTGGATTGCGACCCGTTTATTCCCATTTAGATTCTGGCGACGAGGTCTCTACGAATTCTGATGGGTTTGAGAATTCATTTCGATTATTAAGTGACAGACCCTGGTTTTGGGGTTAGAAGTGGGGAATATAGTGGTCAAGTGTTCGTGGCTGCAAAGATTGAAAGGTAAAATTTAAATTGATTTCTAATGTAAATTAACACACCTTAGCAGGGCCCAAAGAAGTATCGCCACACAAATAAGAAGCGGGCACATCGGGCTCAATTCTTATCTGTACAGAAGAAAGGTAGCTGGAGTTGATAGCCCAAAGTGCCCGTGTGGGTATCCGTCACAGAAAGTTAGGCATATGATCATGACGTGTCCGCAGTGGGCGAGGGAACAAGGGGATTTCCTGCAAAAAGCGAAAGATAGGTCCTATCAGGCCATGATTCAAAGCCCGGAAGGTGTGGTAAGAATCACGAAGTGGATACCAGACGAAGGATGTCTAGAACAGCTTCGACTTGTCAGTCAAGTTGAGGCGAAAATGCGGGAAATGATTTACAGAGCAGGGAAGGGAAGAGACGGATCACACATTGGTTGTACAGTGTAGGGCACTTCTTGAAGGTAAACTGATTGCACGATAGACACAAGACTGCAGATTAGGGGGTTTTTACCGCGAGGTTTCCTCCTGTGTACATATTAAAGTTAGACACTTGCATGGGCCCATTGGGTACCTGAACGGGTTAATTGAAATCAAATCAAATAATAAAAATAATTTAGCCGTTCCTATTAATATTACGTTTAGCGGGACAAAAGCGAAGCACTAGCCATAGCATTCCCTAATGGAACAAATAACGCCGAGGGGTTGGCTCCGGGCCTCTGCGAAAAATAAGTAGTTACAAGACTAAGGCGCGTTGATATAGATGCCTCCAGGTGAAAAGGAAGAAGAAAAGATGACTACATAAAAATGAAGATGTAAAAGAGGGATAGGTAATCCAGCCCGGCTCTCCTTGACTATAACGCAACTCCTCAACCTCTCCTACGTGAGAAATACCAAGGGCTCTAGAAGAAGATGTCTATTTTGGTCCAGAACCCGCACTCGTCTGTTTCCTTTCGTGCCACAACTTCCAGATGAAAATACTCCTTTATCTTTCGCTTACAGCGAAAGATAGAGCTACAAATAACCATTGAAGAAAGCCAGTTTGCTGCATCCTTTTCCTGGGCCGCTTGACATGTACTCTTCAAAGGAGAACCCGATGGCGAAGGGAATAGGCTTTGCAGCTTTAGACTCCGAAAGGAAAATTGAGAGAGCGCAAAAAACTTGAAGTGGCGTCGGCTGCCACTTCTACTGTTCTTGCAGTAGCCTTCGCTCGGGATACTGCGGCGTGCTCGCGTTGTCCATACTTCCACATCGTATCAAGCTGTTCTGTTGTTGCGTAGCCGGTCCACATGGATCGGGCAAGACATATCTGACTATCTAATCAGTGTGAGCTGCCACAATTTCGGCATCTTGTGGAGACCTCGCACTCTCTTTCGGGGTGCATCTTCATTATAATTATTAGGAGAGGATGGGTGTGCTCACAGTAGGTATGAAGGATGTATGCTAGAGCACTTGAGCTTCACTCAATGAAGATTATGATATTCTATTAAGATTATCGCTATATATATATTACACAATCGCTCAAGTGGAGGCTGATACCTCTTTATACATCTCAGTTCTATGAACGTATAGTACAGTAGAACCCCTCTTAGCTAATAGTGGGTCCCGGTATAATTACTGAAGATATTCATAGAAATTTTACAGTTTATATTTGCAATACTTACCCCTGCACGCAAAATGGCCTGTAAGAGTAAGTGTTGCAAATATAAAAGTCCAAATTACAATGAATCTTTTCAACATTTATACCGGGACCCACTATTGGCTAAGAGGGGTTCTACTGTACTCAGAAAGTGTTACTAGAACATTCTCTTAGTTCTCCTTACTGTTAGAAGATTCCTCTAATAACTAACTGGAATGTTCTAGAAGGCTCAACATAGTTACCGTACATAAGCTTTCGCTTATGTCTATCGTAATTTGAGTGCCCGTGAGGCTGAGTAAACTTCAGTCTGTTATAAAATCATAGACTTGATATCACAACAATCGTGGATACGTAACTCCAGCATTATGGGGCGCAGGAGCGACAAAGTGTGGCGTGTAACTCTTGGCAGCGTTTAAACTGCTCGATCGCTCGGCGGAGCCGAAGGTTTATTGCCCTTTCGGATTTGAAGATCTAGAGTCCAGGCCGAGTGGTGGATTCCCTGGTAAAGAGCGCTATCCAGTTCTCATGTGGGGCCTCATGTTTCCAGACTCTATGGGGCTTAACCAGGGACGAAACAGCGTCAGTAGCTCGGTTAATTTCCTAAGTGAATGTCTCGACTGCCAATGGAATGCTTGCGGTGGGTGAGTAGCACTTCACCGATACGATGGGAATGGGATGGGCTACTGAATTTGAGGCAAAATCGATTTGAGCACACTCCCGAAGAAAAAGAGCCAGTATCTTTTTCCTGATGTTCTCGTCTATTGCTGTGATAGTGAGTCTGGTTTTAACTAGTTGTAACAGGGACGTATTTTCCAAGGGGATAACAGTCATGGTGAATATATTTTAATGTACGAATGATGGAGACGAATTCCGCCATCGGTCTTCTCCACCTAGGCATGGGAATATTCGCTCCCCGACTTTCGCCTTGTGGTTAGCGCTCTTTAGTTTTTGGGCAGGCGGTGCCATTTGGGATATTAACGGTCTAGCTCTGTGGCATAGGTCGTTGGGGGCTACCGTAGACCAGATGTTTTTCCTAACCTTATCTTGAGGCAACGCTGGGGTTGGTGCCATTTTTTCAGGTTCCCTCACTTGGGGGGGCGAAAGGGACGAGCGGGTAGACTTGGGGGTATCTACCCTGGACCTATGTATACGAGCTGCGTAATGGCCGCTCATAGGTAGACTTTATTCCCGTCTACGAAAGATTTGTTCTCACTAGTCGAGATCGGCAAGAAGTCATTCTCAACGCTTTTTATAGAAGTTGAACAGAAGAAACGGTAAGCATTGATCTAAGCTGCTTGTCGCTTTTCAACTTCACGTACTGCATATAGCTCCGGACGGAAAATCGTTGCTTCCGCGCCGGCTATGCGTTTCGAAATTGGCACGGTGATTTTTCTGTCAGACGAGCCTGCAGACTGGGGGGTCTTGTCCTGAACAACTTCTTTTCCTTTTCTTGAGCTCGCGGCCTCTGTGACCTACTGGAAGCTTTGCGTGGTCTCAGGGCTGTAGCTGGTCGTACTGAGGGGTGCGGCATCAATCGTCTCGATATTGCGAAGGTTTGGGGACTTCCCGAAAAAGGCCTCTAACACATCTACGCTTTTTGAATTTTGTGCGAGGCCTGTGGTTTTTGGACACGGATGCACCCGTTTTTTGCAAATGACAGTGGTTCTCGAAAACAAATTTTCTTTTCGGAAGCATTTTAGCATCTGCCCATGACGAACAACGAGAAAATGGTAGCGCCGCAGTGTTTTTGAAGGAACTACAGGAAAAACCAGGCGTGCGGGGAATTTTGCACATTGTTTTGGTGCTCCACAGTTTTGGTTGTGCGTGGGAGTCTGCTTGGTAAGGTCATTCTGGTTTTGAACTTCAACGAAGCTCGTTATTAGAGTAGCCGTAAAAAAATAAATTTTTCTATTATCCTATTTCGGCGCCTGAAGGCCCACGTAGGTATTTTTCGGAAGATACGTATTCTTTGTTATAGAACGACTCATTTTGACGTTTGGAACACTCATACTCAGATTTCATTTGCAGATACCACTACGAGAATAACGCCTTACGACATGTACCCTCTTCCGTGAATACCCACCACAGGGAAAAGCGAGAAAAACCTGTGGCTATCTGAGCATGCTTTCGTCATTCTACGAATACAGTATCACCGCGAGAGAAGTGGTGTGAGGGTCTTGCTGGATTCGAACCAGCTTTCTCCTGTCTCAAGTGGGGCATGTGTCCAAGCTACCCAGACTCTACTTGGGAGAACGGCCTGGACGGTGTACCACTGCACCATCCGACCCAGAGTAGCCGTACATCCTACAAAAGAGTCACTAATGAGTGCCGAAATTTACAATTACGTAATTTTAGTACCGAGCTCATCATGTTCCGTGTTGCCGGGCGCTGTCGAAAATAATGTTCAACCTCTGTAAGATGATGCCTTTCGCGCTAAGGAGATTGCGCCTTATGCAGATCTAGTACTTACCAACGGCTGAAAAGGTCAGCAAGATCTAAAACAAGATGACAGATACTGCGGCTCACCCAGAGCAAGATTTTGATCATGAGGTAAATCATTATATCTTTGTTCCTTTCTATCCACGTTGCAAGGGGCCAGACACTAAACCTCGATGTTAGGGCGCCTCTTTGGGCGAACGACTTATTGAGGCCGCCCGTCGTAACAACACCCAACTCCTTCAAGAAATTATTGAAAAGATCCCCGACAAAGAGAAGCTAGCAGCTCTTCTTAATGACACAAAGACGGTGCTAGGAAACCATATCTATCATGAGGCAGCGCTTCAAGGAAACTGTACGATGCGATACCCCTCATCATGGCTATGGTGATGATCTTTGGTCGCTATTGCTAAAAAAATTTCAGACGAAGTTATAGACATACTTTTAGATCAAGAGGGATTTGAATGCGACCCTATTGATCGCACCGAAGGCGATACACCCCTCCACAGCGCGATTCGGTACATTAATAGACAGCCCTCGCCAGATTCACCCGCAGCCAAAAACTTTGCCCGGCACCTCGTTTCTATGATGATCGAGGCCGGATCTGATCCCCGTATCAAGAATAAAGCTAAGCTCACGCCTGCAGAGCTTACAGACCCACGCAACCAAGAAATACGTATTCTTATTCAAGACTTCATCGATGCAGAACAGTACAAAGGCGATTACGTCATCGAAGAAGAATATGCCGAAGCAGATGGCGAGTCAGGAAGCGCTAGCGAAAGCGACTCTTGATATTCCGAAATATTCTTGATTGAAAAATGAGAATTGGAGCAGTTTCACACGGTGAGAATCATAGATGTTGTGCTCTTCATACTTGCGTAACGAAGCCACGATCAGGAAAAATCTCAGAGGATCCCAACTGATGTGGAATATTCGGCGTTCAACTTTCTACGTGTGGGGAAAGATGCATGTGAGAACGAGAATACGAAATACCTATTTGACAGGTTAAAGAAAAAAGCAGGTACATTAGATGACCGAAACTGGAGAATTCAAAATCTCAGGCTGCAGCCATGATGGGATGAAATCAGTTGTATTCAGTCTAGGACGACCGCGTTATTACGTTTTGATCATGCCACCTAGAGTTGCTCGTGTAAATTTCATTCCTGGATGCGTCACGCTGCATTCCATCATCTAGCACTCGCAGTACTCCGGTACAAGGATATACAACAAAACCTCTCAAAACTGATAGTGGGTCGCGGTATAAATGTTAAAAATATTTATCGAAATTTAACAATTTATATTTGCAATACTTATCCCTACGCGCAAAATGAAACTCAAGGGTAAGTATTGCAAATTTAAATTGTTAAATTTCGATAAATATTTTCAACATTTATACCGGGACCCACTATCAGTTTTAAGAGGTTCTACTGGACAGGCTACCAGGGGCAATTAGTTTTACTTGTATGGTGTATTGCAGGCCTAAATATTGTTACTAAACAGCGCTAATTTTATCTAATTAGTAACAATATTCAGGCCTACAAGACTTCATACAAGTGAAACTAATTGCCCCTGATAGCCTGTACTCTATCTCTAGTCCCTTACAAATTTGTTTGGGATGAAGGACAAAGTATATCCTTGTACCGGAGTACATGTACATTTATTAGTACTAACTGTCCCACCCTGCATCGTTCAGTGTACATTATTTCCATTAGCTTGGCTGGTTTGTACACGATCATCCACCCAATAGGACTCGACAAATACAGTAAAACTTCTCTAACACGATAGTGGGTCTCGGTAAAAGTGTTGAAAATATTCATTCAAATTCATCCATTTATATTTGCAATACTTGCCCCTGCACGCAAAATGACCTGTAAGGGTAAGTGTTGCAAATATAAAAGTGCAAGTTACAATGAATATTTTCAACACTTATGCCGGGACCCACTATCGTGTTAGAGAAGTTTTACTGTACCACAATTTAGATCTAAAAATCCTGCTTAGTGTGAAAGTTGCAGGGCTAAATCTGCCAAATATTTACACTAACCAAATGATGATAGCATAATAAAATGAGCTAGAGGATGATGCGTACGCCGATAATCTTTCCTCGCATTAACTCTATGCTGGTATCTAAACTTTCTCACGTAGAAATGAATCGAGTTGATTCAGGTAAGAATTAATTAATGTAGAGTATAGACTAGTATGTCGATCGTATGTACTCGGCAATCTGATAGGTTGTTGCCCCATCAGCGTGATTGATAACCCCATGAAAAGATAGTCGACCAGCAGCAAAATGCATTTCATTATCCCGCCCGCGATGTGTCAGATGGGCCAACAACACGCAAAGTTGTAAAGCAGCCTGGACTGTGATTTATTTCTATCCTGCACCATGCCCTCTGAAATTGTCTCCGTACAGCAGACTCGTTCATCGACCAACGTCCATCGCAGCTCCTCTAATAATGAACGCTTCAACAGTGAACATCCATTAACAAGTCCCAACCCTCACAATGGGAATATTAAGTCAAAGAAGCATGTTATTCATGCTGGAAGGATACATTCGCGTATTCCCTCGAATAAAGGAATTCATAAATCACACGATGGCGAGTTGGGGAATAAGAAGCCTCCGCGTAATAGCTCGACGACGAGCCTCAAGAAGAATAATTCACACGTGAACTTGAAAAGGAATCGATCATCGGGTGAAGTTAAATATAAGCCTACAGTCGCATTTGAGATTGGCGAGCAGGAGGAGGGATGGGAGGAAACAAGCTCTTCAGCTTCACCAGCCATCTCCCGAACACAATCTCGATCGGCCTCCAAACCTACAAACTCTCCCTCTACGACCAAAACTCAGGCCCAATCACCAAAGACAACATCGAAAGAGACCCCCGAAAAAAAATCGGATATGCGCTCGATTGGCGCCAACCCCAAAGTAATCACAGAACGACTCCTTTCGCGTACGCCATCCCTCCACACAACGCAGATGTCTCTTACAACAGCGATCCCTTCTTCAGCACTGAAAATCTCTCAAAATTCACAAATGGGGTCTCTTCAACCTGGCGAAATACCGCATTTTACGGCTGGACCTACGACGTTAATTGATGTTTCTCAATTCATCCAGCATGGCTTGCCCCCCTCAATATCATCTGATGATTTCAGGCGTGCCAAATCTATGGGAAATTTTGGAAGTATAGGCCTTGAGGAAGAGACCTCGGCGCTTACTCCACGACCTCACCATCTTGCAGGAGGGCAATCGCGCACCCAGAAAAAATTATGGTTACAGCGTGCCAGCTCGAATATAGAACAAAAGCAGATCACGTCGCAACTTGGAGAATTGACGAGTCTTGTGGGCGCCACATACGAAGGCCGCGACCCACGCATAAAAAATCAGCTGGAACGGACGGGACAAGAGTATCTGGTCGTTCGTCGATATCAAGACCCTGTACTCAATGCCCTGAAAAGAATGGATCATCTCTCTGGTACAGAGCGCACTCGACATGCAATGCAGAATGCAAAGAAATCTGTTGACACAACCGTTGGAAGCCCAGGAGACCGCTATGTGTTGAGCCAAAGCCTTCATGGTCAAATTGAGCGAAGAGATAATAGCTCATCCGCTTCAGCCCTTCGCAATTACATGTTTTCGCCTGGTCATAGTGTAACAGAATGTTTCGTGGGACACCTCGATGCCGACAGGAAACGTTACACTGCTTCTGTCGCTGAAAACGACAACGTCGCAGTATTACTCAGACAATTATGGGGAAAAAGCTCAGACTTGAGTGCTAGTGGTGATTGATTTACAAAGTGGCTAAAATATTGCATGGTATAGAGCCTGGCAATAATAATTAATCGTGGAACCAATTAGCCGCTCCCCACAGTAATACATTCTCTCACATGTTGGAAAACATAGTTTTATTTTACTCATTTTTAATCTTAGCCAATTGTAGCGATCAGCGTTCAGCACACGGCAATTTATTCCAAACCAAAACTATTGAATTATAGAACTGCATGGACAAGATTACAATAAAGATATTCCGATCCTCTAACCTCCTGTTGCATCTATCACTGGGTGAATGATTCAAAGTCGTGATCTAAACAAGTTATTTCCTTTGGGATACATTAGTGCTTCAAGGGTAAGAAGTCATTTCACGTTTTAAATTAAAGTTCTAATTTGAACTTGAAGACCAGAATAGTGCTTTTTCAAATTCCCTGCTTGCTTGGCCACAGTTGATCCCACAAGATATTTATTATTAGTTGCTAGCATGGCAAAGGATAAACTCTTGACCGCGAGCCAATCTAAGCACTGGAACGATTTAACGAGAACTACATTGACTTATTGAATCATGGGCCGGAGGCAGAGATTTATTGTAAAACTAGATACGCCATATGTAAATATAGCTCAATTCTCTAGCCCCAGCTAGTCACTCGATTGGGATCATGTGTCGATGGTGATACTTTGACCAAAACCTGACCGCACACTATGAGAGCCAGTACCTCGGTAATACCAGAGTGAAAACAGTTGCCGTTACCGCGCTCATACCAGCTTATAGACCGCAGACATATCGGAAAGTATAAGGGGTTTGGTCAGTATAGCAACGCTGGGTAAACTAGGATTTGCATACTCCCAGGGTTTGCGCAATCTTATTCTAGTAGACCCCAATCAAAACTTGAACAATACAAAGATTAACGATGGGAGATCATCCTAATTACAATTAAATAATAAACTAGCTTCTGATTTACTGTTGGTAGCTCTTCAGTAGCCTCATTCTCATTTTTCGGATTCTGATGACTCCCTCAGTCTCAGGGCCTCATATTGGTAATAATATCCTGGGCGTTTGCAGAACACTGTTATAGGTCTGTATATATGCTCCCCAGGGTATCTTATTTTGCTGAACACTTCATAGATGTTCGAGGCTCCTGTTATTGATCTGTAATATTATGCATTTTGCGTTAATGACCGAAAACCCTTGGGCAATTTTTGATAAGTTTTTCAAGTCTTCCAAGTCGTAGTATCTATCTTTTGATTCTCTCGGTCAACATTAAACGTGTAATACAGTTTCTTAGACGTTATCAAAAAGTATTTCATGAATTACTGAAGTGGACTTTATCCTGCAAGAATTGCAAGCCTTTGGGACACCTGGGAAGAGAAGAGAACCGCACTAGAGTAGTAAGGATAGAGGCCAGCGGTTCGCCAATGATCTCGAAAACCTTGCGATAATAGATCTCACCTGCAACTATGACGACAAGTACTAAATAGTGATTTCTTTGAAGGCGTGGCCACCAAGTATTAACAGTCGGGTTGTTGCGGATACCCTGCAGTTTCAGGCCAAAATATTCGTGGTGACCACTCTACACCGATTATATTCGACGTCCATTCATCCTCTAAAATATGAAGCAAATCAGAAACAGTAGAAGGATACTGAGTAGCTTTTAACAATTTCCCTTTGAAAAGGATAGTGCATCGCAATTTTTGACCGACAGCAGAAACACATACAAGTTTTGACACCTGCTTCCGGTTCTCAGGACGTTCATCGTCAGTCTTCTTCTTAGGTGGCTAACAAGTGTTGTGATTACACCTACTAAGTGTTACACTGTCCAGGCTGTTCTCCCAAGTAGAGTCTGGGTAGCTTGGACATATGCCCCACTTGAGACAGGAGAAGGCTAGTTTGAATCCAGCAAGACCCGCACACCACTTCTCTCGCGGTGAGACTGTATTCGCAGAATGATGAAAGCATACTTAGATAACCATGGGTTTTTCTCGCTTTTCCCTGTGGTGGGTATTCACGGAAGAGGGTACATGTCGTAAGGCGTTATTCTCGTAGTGGTATCTGGAAATTAAATCTGAGTATGAGTGTTCTGAACGTCAAATAGAATCAAACTGCGTCACAAACATATCTTCCGTTATCATTCGCGTCATATCCTCAGGCTGCAATCTCAAAAATGATTTCGAAAAAATTTCCTCGGCCGTTAATCAATATTGCGGCTGCAGCGACGAAACCGACAAGTACTAATGACAAGTCCCAGGAACCAAGGCGGCCCGGAAGACCCCGGACAATTCCAGTCGATCGATAGAAGGTAATGTATCGTTGAGACGGAAGGATATTTAATTGGACAGAAGCAGAAATAAGGAGAGAATGCTAAATTGAAAACGTATAATGGTTTTGCACTTCCTGTAGGTAAACAGAAGAATCACAGACCAAATTTGTACGGATGGATAGGGTTTTCACAACGAAGGTTTCCCTTTCGTGTAAATATTATAGTTGTTAGTCACCTGCATGGGCCCATTAGGTACCTGAACGGGGTAATTGAAATCAAATCTGTTGGGGCATCAAGGTGAAAATGATTTTCATAAAACTAACTACCCTCCTAGCTCAGCTCTAGTGTGCGATTATATCTAGCAATATCTTCAGTGACGTAATACACCTATGACGCAGTATAGCCATGACGTAAGGTCATGTGATATATAAATTATACATGTACGAGTTTAGCCTAATCCCAAATGATACTAGTGATTTAGTCTATTGTTTAGGTTGTCAACAAAATCAAATCAATATTGCGGTGATGCAGTTCAGCCACCATTGATCATCCAGCTTGCATTCATCACAGCCACATACTTGTACGTGTACCTAGTACGACTATGTGAATGAGTTTCCACTTAGTTCGAACTAATCTTTCCATACCTTATTTGGAGCCATGACCCGGCTATCCCAACTCACTCAGGGAGACCGGCCTGGATGATGAACCACCACACTTGTTGACTCTGTCACTGGCTATATGTCATGGTTAAAAAAATCTGCATCATGATAAAGTATTCCAGTGAAAGGGAAATGGATCCTCCGACCTCGTGTCTGGTTGACTGTGGCGCAACACCCCCTCATCCGCTATGGCATTAAAACCAACAATAAAATTTTGGCTATTATTTTTATTATTTCTTGAATCGTTCTAAGGTCATTCGCATTATGGTCTAAAGGCTGCATACCATGCTGCTAGGGTAAGAAGGGCACTTTGGGGCCAGACCTCGCTTCAGGGGTTAACCCCTACTAGTGGGTGTACTAGACAGGGGGTTGATACTGCTGCCTGATAATTCAAAGTGTCTATAATGTCCAATCGATAACCTCCACAGAGCTCATCTCAATATCGATTTTGCGACAACCATCATTATCACATTTTCATCAATTCTGATCTTGAATTCTCCATACTTACTTCGCTTATCATACACAGATTTTTTGTCGGTAAAATTAGAGGTATGTTAACATGCAGGCTGACGATCTAGTTGGCTGAGTTGTCTTTAAAATAGATGGATCATCCTTAAATACCCCCTTCTACGCCCTCATCCAAACGTTTAAGCAAAGATCAGTGCATAAAGGTTAATATTTAGGCAAGAGAATGATACAGAAATATTAAATAGCATAGATTAAAGCGCTTCACGACGCTGGCATAAATCAATCGAAAATTCCAGCCCAACTCAACATTTCGCGAAAGCAAGTTGGTCACTCTCTTCGTCGTGGATCAGTGACGCCCAAGAAAGCTCGTGGTCGAAGTCCATCGCTTTCATCCGAAGATGTCGATAAGATTGAGGATTTTATCAAAGAATCCCCTGAAAACCGACAAATGACCTACTTTGAACTTGTAAATGGTTCGTTCTAGCACATCGGCGTAAGTGAGAGAGTGATAAAGAGTGAACTTGAGAAAAGGGGTTTTAAGCGCTACACAGCGTTGATTAAGCCTACTACATCTCCTGAGATTAGAAGGAAGCGAAGAGAATGGGCAAAAGCCCTCATCGATTGGACCCTTGAGCAGTGGATGTCCATCCTTTGGTCAGATGAAACTTGGGCAACAGATTGCCATCATTCGAGACGCTGGGTTACCAGAAAGGCTAGTATCTTACTGTCCAGCTTGGATAACTCACCAAAACTAAAAACTTTATCAAGCCAGGGGAGGAACATGACATTAATTGTATTGTTGAGACAATCAAGAAGATTGGTTGGATGTTTTGGGTGTCCTTTGCGGGGTCTGAAAAAGGTCCCTCTCAGTTTTGGGAGAAGGATTGAGGGAATATCACTTGCTCAAGCTATTCTGAGAAGATAGTACCTCTTTTAGACGGTATGACTAGATTTAGACCCGGGCTCTCTGTCATGCAGGACAACGCTCCTCCCCACGTTGCCGCGAGGACGATGGAAGAGTTCGAGGAGAGGTCAATCACTCCTATTGATTGGCCCCCTTATTCGCCCGACCTCAACCCCATAGAACACGTCTAGAAAATCATGAAAGATAAGATCGAATACAAGTATCCGAATTTGAATGGAGACAAGCGGCGGTCGTCAGATCAAATTCGTGCGATCGTAAAGGAGGCGTGGGATTCTGTGTGTATACAAGAACTCACAGATCTCATCGGAAGCATGTATGACAGATGTCAGGCCGTAATCGATGCCGACGGAGGCCCAACTAAGTATAAGTCTCTAGATTCTTTCCGCCATATTTGTAGATTTTGAAGTTAGATAATCAAAATGTTCAAAAGAGGCTTAGTTCTAGGAGCTCGCTTAAATGTGCAAAATCAACCGTATGTTAAAACTCCATACAAATTATCCTTGCCATTTCATTAAAGCGGGGCATGCCTTTCTTAACTAGGACTAACGGACCCACTAAATACCCTTGTTTTGGACCCAGTGTGACAAATCTATCCATGAAGTATAGTACACAAGAATGTGTTACTAAAAGAAAGAAAGAAAGGAAGTATCGGTGCTAGTGCATATAGATTACTAATATCTTGAACGATATGGACAAGGCATTCTAGCATCCCTGGAATTTTATCCTAGCCAGGTAGCTGAAGATAACGATAATTGATAGCCATCTCAGACAAAATAAGATAGCCTTGACATTTTTCGATCCAGAGATACCTAATAAGCATTTCACATTGTTACTCGCTGATTTTTCGGTTTCTACTAAGATATCTTTTTTTAAATGTTACTTGTTATAGCCTGAAAAATTCCTTGTAAAGAGTTTCTCTTCGACTAGAGCGCGGGAAGCATTAAAATAAATGGCGAGTCAACTCCCTGCGACATTCATGCAGTTTTGTCTAACAGATCTAGGCGGATAAACTTCGAGCGCAGCAACAACTTGAGGCATTACAAGCCCGGTATGTCGGCACCGGTCATGCAGATACAACCAGGTTTGAGTGGACCTCCAATATCCAACGTGACAGTCGAACGAGCTACATTGGACATCCGCCCTTGTTGAGCTACATGGCAATTGGACTAGGCGAATGTCGTGAGAAGGTCAGGGCGCAAATGATTGAGGTAAAATTATGTGACTCTATGGAAAGTAAAGCTCATCTGAGTTAGAAATTAATTCAACCAGTCGGAAAGCCACCCGAGGTGCAAGATTGATTTTACCAAATAAATGCGGCCCTATGTCCAAAGAAGAGAATATAGGAAAGCAGCCCTACTTCTAGCTCGAATTGAGTTCATCATTCGATTATAAGAGAAGAGTAGGATTGCCTCGATGAAACGCGTTTAGTGATAGGGGAGAGAAAAGAAGCTAGAAGAAGGTGAAAGGCTAGTATAATTTACTAGAAGATCTTTAGTGTGGGTAGAACGGCATGAGCGCCCCTCTGAATGGAAAATATTCGCAAAGTAATTCAAAATCAGTCAAAGCTAATAAAAATGACCTTATTAGAAGGCTTCCTCGCGTGACTGCCGAAGTTGATAGCTACATACAAGAAAACATACGAAACTGTTCAGGTCGACCAGACTATGAGTCCCTATATTTTACCTTAAATATATGTTTAACACTAGCCCGTGTGTCTGAGACAGTCGTGAAGTCACAATGCATGCGAAAGTGGAGGCCCTTTTGGTGGAAAGTCCTCCAGCTTGATACCTTCAATACGCTCGGCAGTTACTATGATATCTACTCTTATAATCCTCCACGTGAACTAATTACTATTTAGATTCTTTTCTCCCAACTCCACATTCAATCCTGCTGAAAAATTAAGATACCTCTGTTGAAATTCAGACCATAATCAATTTAGCTGATTGTAGCCTTTCTAGCGCCCTGTTCAAACAACTCATTGTATTTCAAGGACACCCGTGGTCCGGGGCCGTATTGATACATTGTATAAGAGTGGAACCTTCCAAGAACTATGGCCGGAGTCTCGTCACCTAAACTACTAGGAAATTACACGAATACTATATTCAAAATTAAATATTTCTTCTGTTTCCCATTATTCCAAAGTTTTTCCCTCCTACCAGAACTATCTTAAGGATCTTTTGTGATGATTTAGGAAAGCAAATATCTTAGCAATGCATAAATTTATTCCCTTCTAACATCAAGAGGAGAATACAGCTTGCATAAGCGAACCTGGCAAGGACTTTCGAATCTAGGAACAACATTTCCACACTTGGAACGATTAATAATCATTTATCTCGGAGTAATCTGAGAAAACTTCTGTTCTGACAACGATTAGGGGAATAATTTCAAAAGAAATACTTAGTGCTCGTTATCACACCAAGACGGACGGGGGTCACCGTTTGTTGGTCAGATACTGTCACGGTTGGTGTCTCTGAGTTGGCTCGGAGGATCAAGATCAGAAGGTTATATTTTCTGTGAGAAAAAATGGATAAATATTGTACACATGACGGCCTTTATATATGTCCCTCCTGCTTCTGCTCAGGTGATTCCAACTCATGCAAACAGAGCAAACAGCTCGGCAGTGTGGACTTGGGTTTGCGACGATCCTCATTACAACATCATCAAAAATGTAATTACCACGACGTTGTGCCAGAGCTTTCGACTGCCCACCCTGCACCCAACGTTTGTTCCGATAGGTGTTAGTTTTCCTTTCGGGATGCTGGACATGTCAATGTTGGCCCCCTGATGTCAATCCCTTCGCGTAACAGGGACCACGTTGGCAACCGTGGTCTACAGGATCCTTGCCGGCTAGCCAGCCGTTACAGATACCACTTACAAGAGCTCCCTCACATTTAATCCACGAATCAGCAGGAAGGCGTTGTTTGTAAAAAACTTATCATGAAGAGCCATCACAGAACTTCCTAAATTAATTAAAAAGAGGGACTTTAAATAGGTGCAGAATACGGTATATGAATATCGTTCCGGGAGTGAATTGACTCAACTGCATTCGGGAATCAAAATTAGAGTAGGATATGGGGGGACGAAGACGGCGTTTCTACCTGTATGTGGTGTCCCCTACGAACCTGGAGTTTATCTTCAGAGCCAACAGAAACACGCAATACTTAGTCACGGAGGAAATGTCACCCAGATGAGTTTCCGGGGCGTACCCAGCTCCCGTTATGGTGGTGATGGATCAGACTAAGTTGGCTCTTTTTACCAAGATGAATTCTCACTGTTTACAGATATTCTGACATTATACTGTCTCCCGAGGAAAGAGCACCGCTACCTGAGCGCTGATGGTGTCGGTATAAAGAGGATATCTGGACTATGGGATATTAGGGAGATACAGATGGGGATACGCACCTTGTGTGGCTCTGGTGTCTAGGCCTCGCCTGGCTGGGACTGCAGGTTTTTTGAGACTTTTTCCCGCGTACCGGTTTCCATGGCTGCTCTTTTTCAATTTTTTTTGAGCAGAAGGTTCTGTAGAAAAGGTGGTTGAATTCTACGGGTAATTACTGAGCTAAATGGCTACCCGTCATGGGTCAATGTATCAATGATCTTAGGTTCGAGGTAAAAGGGGATAGGAGCATTGTAAAAGGTGTGGCCTGAGTCAGAGAGGAGCCCTAGTGTTATAATAGTCTTGGACTCTACATAGCACCAATAAACAAAACTACTACTACTACTAGAGTAAGGTATGTAGAGGAAGACTACTAATTATCACGTGATCCCATGTATGTATCCTTAATTAGTAACCTCAATACAATCTTCATGCTTTTATGCTATAACAAGATACGCTACTGGCTCACTTAGTAGACATGCATGAACCCGCTAAACACGTTCGGTACCTAGTAGCACATCACGATCTATTCTC
The DNA here is from genome assembly GCA_028751805.1 of Podosphaera xanthii. Lineage (NCBI taxonomy): Eukaryota > Fungi > Ascomycota > Leotiomycetes > Helotiales > Erysiphaceae > Podosphaera > Podosphaera xanthii. The sequence goes on from JAPWIX010000023.1 coordinate 860,898, forward strand.
AATAATATGAGATTTGGCTGTAGAGGGACGACTACTTCAAGTCTAAATAGAGAACGATACTCTTCGACTGAAGCATCTAATTCAGAGCCGGAAGGAATTAAAATGAGTCAGAAAGCAGCCTAATGACAGGAGTTAGGACTTGAAATAAAGCATTATTTAGTTCACAACAAACCAAGACGTGTAGAAAATATGTGAAGATCAAGAAATTACCTACCACCAACGAGATATGCAACTGATTAAACCAACCAAACCCAAGAATGAAGCCGACAAGCAGAGAAATGGTTATCGGACAAAGGATCGAACTATCAAATCCTGGAAATGCTTTCAGAAACCTTTTTCAGACGCCAGAATCTGTATTTAAATGTCGATACGGGACATTTGTAACGGGATTTGAGAGGATCGCAACTGTAAAGTGAGTTGGTGTTGGCTAAAGCAATTATCAACATAGTGCTGCTGTCACAATATTGATACAATTTGACGCTCTCTACGACTCCTTGCTCAATATATTGATACACTCTCGGCTGGCATAGCACACATGTATCCATCAAACGATGCGATCCTAGTCGCCAACCTTTTCCGACTGGAAAATTTCTTAACCTAGCTCTGTAATCAATATTAATTGATTCGGTAGCACTTGAGTCTCTTTCATTCTAGATGATATCATTTGATGACACAGGATTAGATTTAAAGTCTTGAAAATCGAGTCTATTTTTGGGTTAGAAGTGTTAGTCTCTACGTAGCTATAAATCCTTCATCCATGATCTTGTAATGGGTTAGTCAGACATCACAATAAGAACAAAAGGTTGGGTGGCCAAAAACTGTTAATATTCCGAGTTAAAGAAACTAGATACGGTGCCTATCAGAGTCAATATAAACATAGAGCTTAATCCTGATTTCCACACTCTGTTAGTTAGACTGCAGTTGTCTTTCGTGTACGAAAAGGAGGTTTGTAAAATGATCTACAGGATGTCGCTTAATGGGTGCACCCCTGTTATAGTAAGATCTAGAACTACGACGCAGCCCGTAACAGACGTAAAGAGCAAGATAAAGGAGTAGTTTTAATGAAGCTACAAGACACGATAGTGAGGTTAGCATAACTTTATTATCAGTATGTTACTACACAGCGATAACCCGAATTCCAACTATCAGTGAGTAGATCAGATATTATTCAACCCGTAGGATGTTTTGAGCGATCCCATTGTTTTGCTGGCTCGGCTGAGTCTATGAGGATCATCAGATGAGTGAAGGATACTGTCGCATTTGAGAATGGTGGAACAACGGAGAACTTGGTAGAAGCTTTGATCCCAAAGATACAAGTTGACACTAGAAGATTCCATGATCTAATTATGGAAACAAGGGACCAGTGTGCTAATACACACCTCTTGTATATAAGAAATCTTTTCCTCTCTTTATGTCTCTAGAGAGATTAACCATAATTATAATACGCATTCAGTATTCATTATATATAAATTCTCATCATCAGTATACATCATCTTCTGTGTATACTGCAACAGATCCGGTATCCAACATCCCGTCCTCCGAAAGCTCATAACCAGAATACCCATCCATTAAGGCACTCCCTAAACCTTCGTTAATGCCTGAACAGCACGATGGGCCTAAAATTTTTTTAACCCTAACGACCTAAATTTATGGTGAGGTTCAATCTGGATTACACCAAAATTTTTCAGGCCGGCTAGAGTGACCGGATTTCTTGCTCGTTGTGAAATTATGAAAGTTGTCGGTCAAGCATAGCTAGCCAGTTAACCTCAACGAGATGAAGTTACAAAGCTCAACTGAGTTGAGAGAAAGGAGTTGAGCGAACGGCTTGTTGATATACCCTGTATTATTATTTATTATTGAAAGCTATTTTGTACAGGCCAGCCTGGGATGGTTAAAAGGAGCCCGTGGTCCGTTTTATATGGATAATTATCTTACTCGATAATATACAGGTTATCACAACCAAAAACTTGACTATTTCCACTCCCAAACGACCCTAAAAGATTCATAATCTATTACTCGCGTTATTAATTCAACCCCCTTCTTAAGATCAGGATGATTTCAGATGCCTTTATCATTTAGGGATGAAAAAAATGGAAAGGATAAGAGATTATTCGGGGAATTGGAATTAAATAACCTTATGCAATTTCCTACAATAGGCATAGATCTATATCTGATGACAATGAAAGAAAACATAACCCTTTCGCTAAGCCTCTGCAGGTTAGCGATAAAGAGAAGCTCTGAGTTGAGACTAACCTCTATTATCTAACTGTGGAGTAGGAGTCTTCATACTAATTTCAAAGTAAAGATTTTTCCAAGTGATTTCACGGGGAGATTTAGTCAAGTTCGCATCTCCGTGAACTTACAATGAATCCGCATCTTCTAAGATTCCCAGGACTCGACCGACAAGATGAACGCTTCCCGTAATAAACACATGAGCTTTTTCAATTTCATCGCGACATACTTTCCGTGTAAATTCTAGAGATTCTTCGACGGTTCGGTAAATATGAATATTTTTCTGACTATCGTCGAGAACTTTCCATTTTGCAGCAAATAATTTTTGTTGAGTTAGCTCAGAAATGGCTTTCTTATCTGTAGAATTATTGACAAAATCTTTAGCAAAAGTTAGTTCAGAGAACTGGTAAGGGTTACATATGCTTGCCTTTACGCGACTCTGAGTTATCTGGGATTGTAGGACAGAATATTATATGATCAAACTTTAGCTGGTTTGATTTTGATTCGTGAAATAAATCTTCTAATAGGCGAATAACTTCACGATGTCCTTGTTGATTAAAAATTAAAATTCGCATACCACGCCTTGATCTAGGTTGATCAGTCGATTGGCATCTAAAATTTGTAGGAGCCAATTCATTAGCAAACCAGGCTGCAGCAACCTTAATACTATCGATATTATGTGCCCCGTCCAGGTACCAGATAATTTTTGTTTCCTCTATTTTTTCGCATCGACCTCTCCATGTTACCTGCTCCAACCCATTTACAATCTCAGGAACTAATGGTTTTTCATGAGATGGCATGTCAGAATGTATATGATTGAGCTTTTTCATTAGATGCATTGACAACCATATCGCTAAGGCCGCATTTTGTCTTTGAAATTCGAAGTTTGGCTGAATCTTTAGATCTTTGAGCTGTGGATGTGGAAAGACAGTCTTTACATCTCGCATTTTTCTCTCTTTTGCTCGATTGAAAAATACCTTCTCAACCTCTGGTACTTGTGGGGTAAAGTAGCCATAACTATCTTCTTTAAATATCCCTGCTTTATGCCATGCTATTTCGGCTAAAGTTTCCCCAAGCAGGTGAGTATGGTCGATTCCAATTTTTGTGATACCAGTTACCACGGGCTTCTTGACAATGTTAGTTGAGTCGTTTTCACCACCAATTCCAACTTCATAGATCGCAGCCTTGACACGTTCCTGCAAAAAAACATGATAGCTCATGAGCGTCATGAAACGAAAATACGTTGGCCTATCCAGTGATTTTGTGACGTCATTTTTAATGTATGGAACTTCAAAGCGATCCCATACCTCAAAAAAATACTTGGTAAACTTTGAGGCTGATATTGTTTGCGAATTTATCTTAATCCGCTCTCGAACTGAAATGAGGTGAGGTGATGTGAAGAGGCCAACGCTTGATGGTTCACCATATGAAAGACGGTACTGCCGAAGAATCGAGTCAACATAGGCGCATGTTGAGCCTTTACCTTTAGTGCCGGCAACATGAACAATATTTAGGCGATTTAAATCCGATATCTAATTCGTTTCAGTACTTGATGGCAAAGAATTCTCTGATTTAATACCGAGTATCCCAAATGTTCGAGACAAGTTTTGAACTTCTTATTATTATTAGAATCGAGCTTAACGCCGGCCTTCCGACGGGCTTGAATTTCGCTGTACGGAGTCTGGAGGGTATTAAGTAGGGTGATTGCGTCCTGTTCAATTAGAAATTGGCCTCTGGATGAGCAAGTACTTACGTCATAAGTTCTAGTCACTGTGCTTAGATGACGACAACCTGAAGTTGCTCTATTTACAAATGTAGCCATAGAGGAATTATTCAGCACGTGGGATATTTCAGTTTTCGGTAGAAAATAATGTTATATTGTACGTAATAGGTAACCTTACTTATTGGTAAGAAATTACAAACTGCCGAAAACCATTCTAGAATCATGGCGTAAATTTCTCATCAGTCTCTCGTCGCATTAGACAAGTTATTCTAGCAAATTTTGGGCGGAGTTTCTGCTACAGGTATGTGATATTACAATTGTAGCACTCGTTGTGTCGCATGTAAACTCCCCTGGTTTGATAACAATCCTTCTATGACCAAATTGATTACCAAAGACTAGTGTTTAATAGTGTTTTCTAACTATCAGATTCTGATGTACTGTTTCCCATCTACAATCCCAGGAATCAGGATCACTTAAGTCGTAGTGTTAGCAATAGCGGCTTTTAAACTCTGTAGCTCGGCCTCTTTTGCCATTATTTCCTTCTTAAGATCTTCGGTCATGGACCGGACTTTCAACCGACCTTCCTCTAGTCGCACAATCTCTAGTTTTTCGGTCTCTCGACTGAAGGGCTGGTCTGGCCTTGACTGTAATGGAATTGTGGCATAACGATCACCAGCGCTACTAACCATACCACCCTTCATGACTTTTGTCCCTTTTTTGCCACTCTTCGGATTTTCTGGCGGAGTCGTTAGTAGGTTGTAAAAGCTCTCATATGGCTCATTAAAGAGTTGTTCTTCGTAAACCCATGATCTTATTTCAGACTGCTGCCTCATCTTTTCCCTTTCTTCTTCCGTATCTCCGTAAGGGTGCAGTGCCAGGTGGTGATAAATAGATTGAGGCTTCTCGTTTGATTCTGGGACATAGTAAATTTTAATGCTTATGTCAAACTCTCCCCAACCGGTAGCATGAGTTTCAAATGACCCGCCAGGTGGCACATCTTCAATCACTGTGGGCGTAAGAACGCTTGTTCAACTTAAAAAATTTTGGATAACTGACTTCGTAGATAGTTTGGGATTGAATCGTGTAGCTTAAACTGTACCTTTCTGCACCAATACGTTATATCGGCGTCATCTACTCCCTTGAGAAATACGGTCCATGAATGGGTATGTTCCGCAGGTACTCCTGCTGGCTTTGGATTGTTAGGGCCGAATTCTTTTGATGTGGTTCCGTAGATAAATGGTCGATAAATTTGTATGCCTTTAACACGTTTCTGAGTCCCTGATGGTGCCATTTTAATCGAAACCGCGAGACGATAGCTAAGATTTACAAGTCCACGTTGTCTGGAGGAATCGATTGGAACACTGAAAATAAAAATATATTATTCTGGTTAATGATTTGCCGTGATTGTAGACCGATTCGGAGTCGAAATTGCTGATTATAGTCGTCCCTCTCTTACTCGATAGTGGGTCCCGGTATAAGTGTTGAAAATATTTATTGTAACTTGGACTTTTATATTTGCAACACTTACCCTTACGGGTCATTTTGCACACAGGGGTAAGTATTGCAAATGTAAATGGTTGAATTTCAATGAATATTTTCAACACTTATACCGGCACCCACTATCGAGTTAGAGGGACGACTGTATACATCCCCAAGTATCCACACACGTCCTAGTGACAAGGATGTATCTTTTTGTGAAAAGGTTTAGAATGAGAGCAACGACATCCATTTATCAACCTAATAAACTATGCTTTCGGTGTACGGCAAACGCCCTCTGAGAAACCCGAAATCTGTCTACGCAGCTATTCCTTTCCGATACAAATCGCAACTTACTGGGCGGGAATTAAGACATCTCGATCCAAGTAGTATTGCTGGTCAATATCAGATGACTCTACGAGATAACCTTTTGGTTCATAGCGGATATGAAATATCTAGAGAAGGTCAGCGTCTCTTCAATCAAATATTCAAATAAAAATAAAAGTTGAATCATTATTGTTCCATTCCCAGTAGTGTTTCTTGTGACGAAGACAAAATACCTTCCATGAAAGCATTTGTGTGCTAACAAAACTCCCTGCTTGAGCATGGCTTTCAATTCTACTTTTTACTGAATACCTCAACTAATCTTGATACCGTTCATCTAATCAACTACAATCTATATCACCTAAGGCAGGAGCTTCCTGCTTCGAATCATGCAAGATTCGTAAGCCACTGTCTTGACTCTTACATATTCGAAAGGTTCTGAACGCATTTTCTCGAAACAACCAAATTTTTTTCTTATTTCCCCTTTCGTCGATATTTATAGTTGAGGTTAGACGGATCTCGAAGAAAAGCCTAAATACTATCGGTATCTGTAAATAAAATCTAAATTTGAGTGCTCCTAATGTCAATTTTAGTTACCTTATAATATAATGTATCACTTTCATTCTTGCTACAGGCCACAGAATGTAAAAGCTGGCATAAATCAAAAAATAACATTAAAGCCATGATTCCTGCTAATTACATGTCTGTATCTACGGAATCTCTATTACTAAACCTGCAAGCCTCTGGAGAGGTGGCATCGCTTGAATTGAGATGATTGTCGTAGCTCTCAGAAAATCTTCTACGAGTAAGAGCAGTTGTGGCTCAACTTATCTGCTTCTTAGAAAAATGGTGGGGCCTCTTGGAAGATGCAGAACTACAACTCTCAGTTTAAGTACACGACAAGGTTTACTAACTTATTTTATGACGAGTTTGTGGAACCCAAATGAGTCTAAACAACATTTCGAAGCTTGAGGGATACTTCTCGTCTAATGTAGGCAACTTAAAAGTGAAGGAGAAGACATTTATCACAACGCCAGGAAAGGGCTTCAAATACCTCTGCCTATAGATGTCTCACTAAGGCGCTCTTCATCTCTGACGGTATATATCGCCACAACTACCGACCTGAGACTGACCTTATTTATGCATAGCTAGAAGTATACAGCTCTAAGGAGTTAGAACTATCCACTTTGGAAAATCATCAGAAAACCCAAATACAGTTTCTTACGAAATACAGGGTGCGTGGTTCTGAAACATAGCCACTATTGCTTGGTGGTTACCGGGGCACTGTTTCTGCACTTCCCTGATCATGAAAGGGGAAGGATAAAAACCCCTATTCCAGCTTGCCGAGCTCATGATTTGGACCTCCCGATTTTTCATCTTTTGAGGTAATAGAGTTTGGTCATCAAGGGCAGGTTGGTTCATTTAACAACGTTGATGATGCTATATGTACTGCCCCTTCGAGAAATAATTCTATAAAATACTCAAACTTCACATGGATTGAGAAAGTAGAGTCTGACGTTATAAAGTTTGGCCATATTTCTGAATCCAGCTCTCTCTTTGGCTCATAATTATAACATTGGATACGATTGCTCAAAAAGTAGGTTATGCTGACCTAAACACCATATACAGTAACTTTGAATATAAGTGTCATAAATTTGAATAAGCCTTGCTAAATTTTCGAAACTCTTTTACTGCGGTTTCCCAGAATCAGTCGAATTTCTAACACTCTTCCATGAATCACACCAAAAATAGTAGATGAGGGATGCCATATAAGCCAGTGATTTGGTATGTTCCTCACAACTGTCTCGCACAAAACGGCAATTCAATCCACAGAATTCATCTCCAAATTTTAAGCCCAAAGCCGAGAGACTTTAGGCACCAAGCTATGACCGGCGCATACCCAACAAATAAGTCTCTACGCACTCTGTATGCTCTCATATGCATACTCCTAAAAACAGATTGAAGCCTCGAGGATGCCGAGATCGAGACCACTCCTCGTGCTCAATCGCCCAACTCCTATCGAAATCGGGATGAATCTACTCTGAGCTGGCCTGCACAGCATGTCGATCGTCTGCTGACGTTATCCAGCTTGCTCTATCATAAATGCAGATGACTACTCCCTGCGTGCCCTCTCTCTACATTTAAAGTACGCATAGGTTAAGATAAGAAAAGGGATCAATGGCCGTAGCTATTCTAGTGTATTGCTTCATACTGGATGTCAATAATCTATAGTGGTATTACATCGATCATAGAGATCCTGATTTGGCCTCTTCCAGTCATACTGTATTCCACATGAGAGATGTTCTATCGTTCATAAATCACTTTGGCTGATAGGATTTCCCGATGAAATTTGGCGCTACTACTACCTCTACTTTGGCTCTCCCGCTTCAGATGTATCTCCAAATCGTTCAAATTTAAAGTCGTTGTTTTAAAGCTTAGGGCTGCATGAGCCCAGTTTATTCTACCAATTTACTTGCAGATGTACATGACTTTAAACTCTAAGCTCTACTGAACAACAGTTCATAAGAATATATATTTATGGTGTTGATAAGTAACGCGCTAAGCTATAATCGGACTAGTGTATAAAGCACACATAAAGAACTTTCCATAATGACTTGATGAATATAGATCGTGATATATAGAAGAATAACAATCACTGCGCAAAAGGTTATGAAGCACCGGTTTGCAGAAATTAAATTAATTCTTCTCCTAGGTTGAAATTTAATCAAGCTTGACGGAAGTTGAAGTAACGCTCAAACCATAATGGATACTTTTGCTCGACAGCGTGTAGCCCCCGTTCTGACGCGTCAAAATCACATACGATGGCAGAAAACCATGGAAACATTCCTCAAATCTAAAGGCCTGTACTATACCTGCACGTCAACTGTTGAAAACTTTGCACTTGTAATCTGTCCACAAAAATTAAGCGAAAAAATGGGGAGTGAAATCTTTCCCAAGCAAGGACTGGACGAATTAAGAGAATCTGGTTATTTCATTGGTTGTATAAAGGATAACGCTCGCTATGTTTGGAACAATTTGAAAAAGAAGTTCTCTCAAGATGAGGCCTCGGCGTGATATGAGATACGTATATGCTTGGATGATATGGATCTGGACCATGTTAAAGAATTTGAAACAACAAGCCAGAAATGGACAGCTCTTCTGGAAAAGTATCAAAAAACCCGACCAGCCTCTAATTGGGAAACAATTCAGAGGTTGACAAATTTTAAATTTGAGCCGGACGAGTCCCTGGAAGCTGGCTGGGCTTGCATTAAAGAATACCGCCGCCGTATAAGCCAGACAAATCCAAAGCTAGCTGCTGCGTATGATGGAAATTCTCTTTTTGAATTCTTTATTCAAGCTCTACCATCGTCATACAAAATCGTCCGCCAGTCAATTGATAGTCAGCCGTACCTCTCTATGTCCGATAAATTTGATATACTTTTAGGAGTGGAAGATGAAATTCGTAACTCTAAAGAAAGGGATTCGGCTCTGGCGGCGAGAGCTCAAGGTCGTGGTCATGGGAATCATCTTAATTGGGGACATAGAGGAAATCAAGGTCGCCGATATCGATCCAATTCTGCAGACAGCAAGACTCACTATGATTCCTCCAGTGATAATGATGGAAATGGGCCTATTTGTTGGACATGCAAGGAAAATTACGTATAGTACGACTGTCCTTATATTGATCGAGTTGGAAAATTTGCCGTCTCTCTGCGCAAAGAGACTGAACGTAAAATAAACTACAGGTATGATAGCAATAAAAGACTTTAGGAAGCAGCAATAGACTTGAGAAAAGCTCAAATAATTAAGCACACCAACAATCTCCTCGCTATCACGGTAGACGACACGAAAAACATAAAGCATACGCTGCGAAAGAACAAAAATTTGATTCCGAGCACAACTTAATTGACAGTAACGATGATTCTTTTGAAGAAACTGCTGCAATTTCTAAGGAAAGTTTGCAGAAAACTAAGATCCCTCAATCCAGCTGGATCGCTGATACCGCTGCATCATCTCACATGACTGACAATCACTCCCTCTTCATGGAACCGTTAATTCCTTTAACTAAACATCGCCGCATTCGTGTTGGTGGAGGCGAATTGTATGCAGACTTCAAGGGCACTGTGGGACTCAGATTATCAGACGGGTCATGTATCATTCTATCTGATATGTTCTACGTTCCTGATCTTGGTGTTAATCTGCTTTCTGGAAGGCGTGTTTGTCAAAAAAAAGTCTAGTTGGATCATTCGATGATAAGTGCATGCATTATAGCTTGAGAGAAAAAGTCGTTGTTACTGAAACCTTATTTGGCGGAGTATACATTATTTCTAAGATAGCACCTGACTTCAATGAATTTGCACTTGCTGCGGAAGATATTCCCGAATCAAACCTTGAGACTACTTTAGACAATTTCCCAGAGATTGAAGGTGATAATAGACTTGTTAATGAGGATCAAGTGTTGAATAGAAATGAACGTATGAGATGGAATAAGTTTCATCGACGTTTTGGACATTTTGGAATTGGCAAACTTTGCTACCTCCACGATTTCACTAATCTTAAGAAGGCGATCAAAGAACCAGAACAGACAGAGATATGCCGTGTTTGTGAAATCGCAAAAATGACGAATAAAAAGCGAAAAACTCTTGTAAAGTGGAAGCAAACTCCACTAGATTTAGTATCAATCGACATTTGTGGTCCCTTTCCAGTTAGTCTCCGCGCTCACAGGTATTGGGCAGAAATAATCGACAGCGCTACACGTCGCAAATGGGTTATATTGTTGAAAACTCGTGATGAAATAAAAGAGAAATTGACAGTCTGGAGAAAAATAGTTGAGCTTGAGAAAAACTCCCAAGGCTATAAGGTTAAGGCTATACGCTCTGATAATGCAGGAGAGATCAAATCGATTGTCGATAGTTGGGCAGTAACAGATGGTATCAAATCCGAATCAACTGCACCCTATAGCTCTCATCAAAATGGTGCGGCTGAAAGAACATTTCGTACTACAGAGGAATGCATGAGGGCGAAATTGGAAGATGCAAAAATGGCGATTGAATTCTGGGACGAAGCTGTCGAGGCTACAGTCTACAAACGAAATCACATTGATTTAGGGCCTACAACAAAAGATGGAAAACGTCGATGTGTATTACAAGCCTGGGAAGAATCAGAAAATTCAATTGATATATCACACATACGTGCATGGGGCTGTTTTGGATATAGCTATGTAAATCCCAAAGAGTATCCTGCTGGAACTCGATCTGATAAGGCTATGCCTCGCGGAAGAGAAGGTGTCTTTATGGGCTATGAAAACAAAACTGATAGGCAATTCAGACTCTATGTTCCTGATCGAGGCTATACTATTCGCGTTACATATGTCGATGTCGATGAATCAAAAGTAGGTGGACATCTAAATCTTAAAATACGTGGCTCAACAACAGGTCAAGGTACTCCTAACACCTTAGCATATCGATTACCACGTGGTCGTCCTACTCTTAAGTCACAGCAAGTATCTACATCTTCTAACGAACCAGTAAACCTTGATACCAATAGAAGCATTGAAGAAAATACGCCTGTGGACTATTCGCCATTAGAACCTATTCTCAATGGGCCTATAGATGAGAAACCGGAAATTATGGAAGCGGCTAAAGTACCAGAAACAGATATCGTAGATCCTACTTGTAAAGAACTGAAATTGAACAAATCTGAATCTAGATCTGGATCAGATAAATTTGCACCAGAAATTTTGGAATTAGATAAGTCGGATTCAAACGAGTCGGAATCAGACGAATCGGAATCAGAAAAGTCACAATCGGATAAATTATCATGCGCTACCAAGTCGAAACAAGATGCTCCTAATTTGAAAACCTCGGTTCAGGTTCAAACCTCGAAGAATACACGAGAAATTTTGATAAGAAATCAAACTCGAATTCCTGGAATCACGGTAAAGCCGGAAAATTATCAGAGGCGCTCATCTGTTACATCTGATTCGGTAGAGAGGCCACCAAGAAAAATGACACGTTTCGAGAGGGAATTAAACATGGATCTGCAGCCAGCTATGAAAATGATAGAGCATGCAGGCGCCGAACAATTCCCTCAAAGATACTTTCTCCGTGGAAGTAAAGGAAAACGTTCTGAATCAGACTTTAACGATAATCCTGCTGGTTTTGATAAGGAAACTTACAAGAGAATAAAAGCATTAATTGCGCAAATTCAGATTGACGATGAATACTCTGTAATTGATTCTGCTTTTGCATGTTTTCCAGGTACTGAAATTCCAATTCCAAAATCTTACATTCAAGCTGTCGCTCATCTGAAATATGGTAAACAGTGGAGGACAGCTACAAATGAAGAGTTGAACGGAATTCGTGCAAATGGAACTTATGAAGAAGAGATCCCGCCAAAAGATTCAAATGTAGTCGGAATGAAGTGGGTTTTCACTCTGAAGTATAACAATGATAGCGCAATTGAGCGCTTCAAAGCTCGCTTGGTGGTTCGAGGTTTTTCCCAAATTTACAGACAGGATTTCACTGAGACATTTGCTCCGACAGTACGGGACGATACACTGAGAATATTTCTTGCTATCGTTGCCGCAGAAGATCTGGAAGCCGAGCAGTTTGATATCAAGCAAGCATTTACCGAAGCGACTCCTCGTGAGCGGCTATACTGCCGCCCTCCCTTTGTTGTATCAACAAAAGAAGGATTTGTCTGGCGTCTCAGACGCAGCTTATATGGTCTGAAACAAGTAGCTCGAGATTGGAACCAACTAGCACGAAAATTTCTTCTCGAATTGAAATTCCGTCAAAGTTCGGCTGATCCCTGCCTTTTTACATATCCATCATGAGAGTTAATTCTCCTTCTATATGTTGATGATATATCAATCGCAGCAAGAAAGTCCGAAGAAATTCGATGGTTCGAAACTGTCCTGTCTTCAAAATTTAATACTAAGTCACTAGGGGAGCTGAAGAGAATCCTAGGGATGAGGGTAAAAAGAGACCGTAAAAATAAAAGTCTATATCTTGATCAACAACAGTATTTGGAGACAATTCATGATCGTTTTCAGATTTTTGAACCCCGTCGCCGCGGTCAATCTGTTCCTATGAAGGGTTACAATAATATTCAACCAACAACTCCTAATGATACTCGAGTTAATATCCCAGAATATCAACAAATGATCGGTAGCATAATGCATGCAATAGTGCATACTCGCCCTGATATCTGCTTTTCTACTGGTAAACTTGCACAATTTATGTCAGATCCAGCAGAGCACCATGCTTATGGAGCAAAAAGTCTCCTCCCATACTTCAGGGATACAACAAACTGTAAAATACGTTATGGTCCAGTAGAGGGACAAGACTCTAGGCTTTGTATGTTCTCAGATGCTGATTGGGCAGGCGATCGGTCAGATGTCAAGAGTTAAGATATAAGGTTACGTAAGGATAATGGACTTGATAATGATACCCACGGAGTAACGGCGTTAGGATGTTTATTGATACATATTTCTTCTGTCGCGTACACAAAGCGGACATATAAATAGTATTTGTAGAGTAGACTTTGCTCTCTAGCTTTATTTCAATCTTTATCTTGAGTTCTTACCTGTCTACATTTCTCTTTTTCTGACATCAGACCGAAAAAGTACTTCAGGAAATGTTGCTAGGCTTTACGGTGGACTGGTTTCATGGGAGAGTCGTAAGCAGAAATCAGTTGCAACCTCTAGCACTGAATCCGAGTATGTTTCCCAGTCCATGTGCGCAAAGCAAGCTCTTTGGATAGGACAAATTCTTCGAGATATGCAATTTGGGTGGTATATTAGAGACGACCCCATGCTCGTCAACACAAAAGGAGATAATCAGGGAGCTATTGCCCTCGCAAAAAATCCGCATATTCACGAGAGATCCAAACACATCGACATTTAGTTCCACTTTATTCGAGACCTCATTGAAGCTGGGCAACTAGCTATCTCCTATATCCCGACAAATCAAATGCCTGCTAATGGTATGACAAAACCATTGGAAAAGAATTTGTTCTCAAAGTTTAAGAGATTGATTGGTCTAGTTGATGGATAAAAGGCTGAGATACTATTATTAGATTGCTGATTCGGCTTATTGGGGAGTGTTGATAAGTAACGCGCTAAGCCATAATTAGACTAGTGTAGAAAGTACTCGTAAAGAACTTTCCACAATGACTTAATGATGTACAGTATAATCTCGCTATAACAGTGTGGGGCAAAACTTAACCAAGGCTCCCGATTGGAGGATTCAATTGAATTGGCCAATAAGAACCCTTGGTTAAGTTTTGCCCCACATTGTAATAGCGAGATTGTACTGTACATAGATTGTGATATATAGAAGAATAAGAATCACTGCGCAAAATATCGATATGTTAAAATTCTGAATTTTTTGTAGAGTATCTGTTTCACCAAATTCTTTTTTGATGACCAGCAACCGTGAATCCCCATTCCAAAAGTTTCGGCTCTTAAGCTTCACAACACAAATATGATGCAATAAAACGCACATCAATCAAAATCCCGAATTAGGAGCCCTTTCACCACTCGCTCCGCGCGGTATTTACCTAATAATGACTCTTTCCAGCTCCACGATAAACCCCGTAGATCCTCCCGTCTCATCCCATGATCCCATGACCAAAACTATCTGCTCGTCTCGACATCTATACCAAGCCCACCAGTACGGAGCCAAATGCGTGTTAAGATACATCTGTATATAGACGACACAGCCACGCCGACAAGAGCACGCGCGGGTCGAGATAAGCATCCAGCGAGCCTATATCGTGGCCGAAGCGACGTTCGAGTCTTCAGCGGATGGAAAGAGAAGACAAATTTGCGCGTGACGTGGTTCTCAACAAATCTTCACGAATGGGAAGTGTCCGCGACTGGAACACAGTGGCACGGAGTGAGTGTGAGAGAGCTATCTCGAATAACTCAAAAAAGAGGGTGATTTAGAAGAATTAGGTGCATGGAGAGTATTTACACTGTAGAAGGAAGTATATACCCATAAACCCGCTTCCAGAATCCAACTAGGGGTCATGAATAATATCCCATAGAACGGTCGAAAATTACTCCAATACTATCTATTAAGAGGATAAAGATAGCCCTCACTGCGGAAATACACACTACCCTACCCACGTGAAGGACCATGCCAAACACGGCCTTACGTCGAGACATCGGCATTCCCTCGACACACATTTTCGTGGAACAAAAAATCCTGTTAGACGGCGCCAGCATCAGACGCCTCGACGTCCCCGTCAGCTATCTGCCGACCAGGTCCCGAACTCCCAAGAGCACCTCATCTGAACAAAGTATCAGCAACGAGAGAGACAAGAGAATTGCTCGATGGTCTGGCACCAGTTACCCCGTGCGTCCATAGCGACAGATCTCAATCCTCTGACTCGAAATCGCCGTAGAGCTTCGCTACCTACTTGGAAGGTACATCAGACCGTCCAGAGATTAGTGGAGCTGACACACTCAGGGGTGCGGGTATTTATGACGCCGAAAACCAGGGAGGGACGGCCACTGACGGAGGCGTCGCGGGTTTCGGAATCAGCTCGAGTCGAAGTACTGTCTTCATTTGACTCGATCACTTCGAGGCAGTACAGGCCCTACTGTTAGAATATGATGAGTTGTAGGGGAAGATTGTAAGAAATTTGGAGGGTTCATGGAAGGGATAAGTTTTATTAACGAAGACGTCGCACAATATCTAAAGGATTGCGCAGCTACCTAATTATACATATCTCACAGACTAGCACTGAAGAAAGAAGAACGAACTTCCGAAGACTCCCTGTTCTTTCAGCAAACAACAAATGATACCTTAACCCCAGATAACTCCGATCAGCTCCCATAAACCCTAATGAGACCCCTGCTAATGTCGAAAATAAAAGATCAACAGTAGAGTGTAACGGTCCATAAAATACCGATAATCCGAACAATTAGAAAGTAACTCTGACACCTACGATCGGGAGTCAGAAGGTCTCCAGCGTGGGAATCATGAGTCAGTCACTCTTCACTGCACATGTGTGCGAGAGTCAGCAGTGGGACACTTGGCAGAATGCCGCAAAGCACTGGGAAACTGGCGCACAACAAGCGGACAACGGAGAGCAGCAGTGCTCAAAGAGTTGTTGGGAGAAAAGGAATAGCAAGTATTTTCAGAGGATGCTCTTGGCAGTGTGATGTACAATTTTTCGAACATAGGAGTTACAGTTGTTGGATAATAGATGCATAGACATATTAAAGAAAGAAGCAAATCAGCGATCTGAAGGTTGAGTCAGGATCTGACTCATGTGCGGAGTAGCTAAGGCTAAAAAGAGCCAACATTTATGCCCAATGCATGAAAAATCTCTCATGTCACTCCAGACGTAGGGCTCGCCATCTCCAACATAAGTGTAGCATGATTATTTTTTGTTTGAAATATGGTCCTACACCAAAGCCCCAGGTTCCTTTTGGGCGCAGGATCGGTGGAGTCAGATAAAATTGCATCAAAGATGTAGAGCTTAACTCGTTCTAGCCAACACTACTTAAAGGAGCTACGTTTTACAACGCAAGAGATGTAATAAAAGATAATATTTCCAGTGTGGGCATGGCACTTCTCGCACTATTTCACTCCCTGCCATGCTTTTATTCGTGGCAAAAATTGACAGCCATTTTAATTACCTCCATCCACATCTATGCAAGACCTTTCCCACATCTTATCATCTCTCGCACGGGTTGTTTTCTTTCTTGAGAGCCCAAAGATCCTCTCGGGATTTCTTCCCTTGAGTGCTCCACACTTGTGAATTCCATGGCTACCTATCAGAACAACTCACTTTCTAAGCGTTATCTTGCCCTCCCTCCATTTCTCCTACATATAACGCCAGTCCCTAATGACGGAGGCCGAGAAGTCGGGTTGAGAGCTCAAATCCGAGGCATCAGCGACCCTTTTTTCAATGGATTCCCGGTTTATCATAAAAATGACATGTCTTGCGTGAGTCACCTTCGAGTATTGATGAAAGTTGGGTGAATGATATCGTAGCCGAAGTTGAGTTGAAGTCAAGACCGAGCTACTGCCCAGTCCTCCAGGTCACACCAATTTTTAGATCAAGAGTAGAAGAGTGAAAGTCGTATTAGAGTATTCGGAAACTGATTTATTTAGCTAGAAAAAAAATCGGTAGCTTTGGAGAGCGAGAGTGTGAATAAGATAGATCGCGAGTCGAACTTTTCTAGAACGTTTTGGAAAAGAAAGAAGAGATAAGCTTCTATTTCTTTTTTTAATCATTCTTGTGTATGCAGCTTCGAGGCTACCGCACGAATGATACTGGTACGACACATGGAGCGGTGACTCAACTTGATGTAAGTGGTACTTACATCCGGATATCATTTGGAGACATAACTCGAAGTCAGGCGCCTTACAGCCCTCTCATCCGAGAATTGTTGATGTCTACCGCAGGAACGCATTTCAGCCACCCACGATTATCCAGTGGGCCTTCGCCATCGTCAGATACATGACCAGGCGAGAAATGTGGTGAGGGTATTGCTGGATTTGAACCTGCTCTCCCTTGTCTCAAATGGGACGCGTGCCTAGGCTAACCTGACTCTACCTGTGAGAACGGCCTGAACGGTGTACCACATCGCCATCCGACCAATCAGATGTAGGTTACGTTTGCGAGAAGTTGTTTTATAGATGATAGAGGGAGATCTGGCAACCACTGAGATCTAGCGTCAATTATGTGCGAAAAGCCGCTGATCCAAAGGTTATATCTTTCAGACTGCAGTGATATAGTAATAGACACTAATTGCTACGAGGACAGTCTATGAGCAGAGTCATTTGGTAGGAACAAGAAATCCCTTCGAAATAATCAAGTGCTCAGAAACTCATGATACCGGAACAGCTCTCGAGTAGAAAGGTCACCATTAATTATATTCCCTGGTATAGCCAGCTAGCGGAAAATTCCACACTAGTGAAGTGGCCAATGCCAATTTGCTAGCTCCTGAGAAGGAGTGACTGCGATAAAAAGAATGTGTTGCTCAGCCAGGATAAGGTTGCCGAGCCTGGCGGGTGGTATGCAGATGGTGCAGCAGAGACGAGCATGCTCGCGTGATTAGCTTGGAACAGAAATACACTCCTCACAAATGATAGACCCATTTTTACTACTCGCGTGAGTAGATTTCTCTGTTAGCTAAGTTAGCTATACTTATTGGGTTGGATATTGAAATAATGGGCGTATCAAAGTGAGAGATTAACAGCTTCGCTACTGCGCAAATCCAGTCATTTGAATCTGTCTCCATCTTGTCATGAAATCCACATCCAGTCTTTCCTAGCATGAATCATTGTCTAATATTTCCAATGGAGCGACATATCATAGATATCAGATACTAAACATAGCGGTGGAGCGAGCAGTATTTCGAGAAGATAACCACAAATTAAATTGCAAAGCTTCGCTTAAACTGTGAGAAGAGAGCCAACGAAGAGTATATTAGCAAAAATCTTCCAATGCATAGATATAATTGAACTATGCATAAATAAGGAAAGTTTCGTACCTCGTCGTTGAGACTATGATTTGTATACTTTTCCTCCCGGATTTTGATTAGGTGATGCATACCAAAAAACCGGAGCTGTCTAAATAATCTCTTAGTCTTTGGTCACCAAAAAAGATTTGCCTTAATGCCAAGCACGTAATGACTAAGTACTCGAAACGAAAAATCGAATAGATACATATAAAATAACTTCACCACAATGATAATTCCTCTAAAGATGCCACGCTGAACAGCCCTGTACCTGATAGACAATTAGATTTTCTCAAAGCATCATTCTACCTGATTGAGTCGGGATAGTCTTATTTTATCATCTGTCTGTCACAAACTTATGACTGTCATGGCCAAAGGTCCACAATGAAATCTAAGAAAAGAATCTTGCAAGCTCATCGTGCGCAGAAAATATTATCGGCAGCATAATTTGGGCCTGGATGATACTGACGAAGGAATTTACCCTTGAAAAGATTGGGATATGAGGCTAGCCAAGCCCCTACTCAGAACCACTGGAGTGTTATGCCAGTTTATGGGCACATAAGTGTAAGCCTCGCCCCGCAGAAGACAGTAGAGTGTGCTCACCATCAGGGGGAGTGTTGTGCTAGATCGGTAGAGCTGTACAGGAGCAAGGAGAAGAAGGAAGTGCCCGGCGTAATAGGAAAGGGCGTTCGGAATAGGCTGGCACACAGACTTGGCCAATGTATGACAGAATCTCTTGACTTTCCATGTTTAAGATCGTCTATTCATTATATGAATATTATTCTTCCCACCATCCATTAGAGGATATCATCAATCGTTGGAGTGCGCACTTAATATCTCCTTCATAGATCGCCATCACTGCACCCGAGCCCTTGCAATTCAGCATAATAACAGCAGAGCCATCCAATTAATATACCCCTCATTGCTCTTAATTACAACAAGGTGCAATATGAGTCTTCTGGATTGGCGAAATGTAGCTGTAGAAGTTGAAAGATATTAAATGGTGACACGTGACGACGGAATACTTGGCCAGATAATCTTCATCTAAAACCGGACAGCAATTTTGCGAACAATGATAACTTTATTTCGTCGTTGAGTACCACGTGCAAACGAGGTGTTATATTGGATAAAGTTTGGCCGTGATACATACTCCTCAGACGGTTGTTTGTCCAGAATGATCATGAGGGAAGTTCTCATAAAAATTACCATGAACCGATCACAGAGACTTTGCGGAATAAACTATTTTGCCGAAATTATGTCGGGTGTAGGGGGCACTACGGTCGTCCCAGTTAAACATCAGGTCAGAATATAAATAAGATTGATAAACTACTCTGACTTCCGAAAAGTAGTACAAATGACTTTCAAAATAAGTCCCTTCAAAAGGTCAAGAACCCCCCTTCCAACTTCCAAAATCAATTCTACATATGCTCCCCTCAAAACGCTGAAACTACACTCCATAAACTCCCCGACATCTGAGTACCGACCTGCGGAGATCTGAGTATCAAAATTAATAGCTCTGAAACACACTACCGTAAGTGTGTTTCTCAACAGGTCATCTCGGTAGCATCTCGTCTCACAACTGACTCCTTTTGTATCATCGAATGGGCGATTAAATATAGCCCTTTTTCTACTCCCGGCATAACGTAAGAGCGACCCCGCGACTCCTGAAGGTTACGAAAAGATTGTAAGTTAAAATCTACAATTCATGGCTCATGTTTCCTGTTCTCTTTCTTGGTGCTGAGAATTTTTCGGGAGCTTAAATGATGCGTTCCCGAGCCGAATACTCTGGAACACCGGTAGGGCTTCCTCTTCTCCAGTTATGAGATACCCTTCCCTTAGTCGAAATGTCTTCAAAGAATCTCCATGATAGTGTCTTGGTATGGGAGCTCCATTGATTTGTCGCAGCTTATAAGATCTGCCCATATCTCCACCCAATCCGACAATCACAAAAGGGCCCCGCCACGCTGGTCTTAATTTCTTCCTAGCTTGTTGGTGATCGTATAACATGACTAATTCACCAGGAGAAAAGGTTCCTGACCCTCTAATACCCAAGTTATGTCTCTCCGCTGCGTTATTTTTATACCAATCTGAGTGCTCTAAAGCCTTCTTCTGTATTTGTATCCTCTTAGCTATAAAGTCAATAACCTGGTTTCCGTGCTCCTCTTCTTCAGGCAACACCTTTTGCAAATCGGTTTTCATTTCTGCAGTCAAGCTCTCCCTCTTTTCTAATGGGTAACTTACTTCAAATGGGCCTACTGGATTAAAGCCCAATAATATCTCAGAAGGTGAATACGATAAGTGTGCAATCTCTCGTTTGTTCATTTCTCTTATTGCTTTTGAAATCCTCTCAGGCCATTCTTGGGGTTTAGGTGATACCTTTTTCAGTACTCTTTGTAGAATATCCACGGCTTTCTCTATCATGCCGACCGCTCTTTTTGCAGCAACTGGTGAGTTACACCACAATGTCCCACACGATTCTGCAAATCTCCGAGTCTTTTCTCCAAAATGTGGTCCAGGGTCCATGTATAATCCTACTGGTATACCAAATTTTTCGAATATAGTCTTTTCCAGGAAGTTAATGACTGTGTCAGAATCATTCCTTTCTACAGCCTCTGCCCATATGTATCGAGAGAAGTAATCGACTGCAATTATTATATATCTCTTACTGACCTTCTCAAACTTCGGAAATGGGCCAATAAAATCTATACCCAACAACTCCATGGGCTCGCTCACTGCAACTCTGGCACTTGTC
Organism: Podosphaera xanthii; assembly: GCA_028751805.1. Taxonomy (NCBI): domain Eukaryota; kingdom Fungi; phylum Ascomycota; class Leotiomycetes; order Helotiales; family Erysiphaceae; genus Podosphaera; species Podosphaera xanthii. The sequence continues at coordinate 881,892 of JAPWIX010000023.1, forward strand.
TGAGATCTTATTGCTGTACCAAACTTGGCGCAAACCAAACACCCTTTTATATAGTCTCTTACATCCACCGCCATCCTCGGCCAGTAAAATTTCTTAAGCTTCCGTAGAGTAATTACTTGAGAAAAGTGACCTCCTTCATCATGTACCATGCGTAGTATTGATGCCACCTCTTCCGCAACAATACACTTCTTGCTTGTTCCTCTTACTTTAATGTAAATATCGCCCGAATCTGCAATTTCATAATTTTGTGCTTTCCGTATCAATGCGGCTCGCTGTATTTTGGTATTGCAATCATCTGGAAAGTTGCCCTCTGCCAAAACTCTTGATATATCTTCATACCATTCCGAGTTCAAATACTTCGCCTGGGGTTTTTGCATTTGTATTCTTCCCAAGTTGCTTCTTAGACTGATATTAGCGTTCTCAGAGACCCTATCCCTTTCATTTTTATTCACAAATAATTCCTCCAACATTTGGTCTGCTAGTGGACCTGCCACCTTTTTAAGTAACTCTTCATAGCCGCCTTTCCCATCCTTCCATACCCAGAGGGGCTCCATATTAACTTCACTGATCATCTCCCCAAATTCTTCCAATGGTGGTGTATTAGAACTGGAGTCTGGAAAAATCGTTCTGGAAAGGGCGTCAGCTACCTCATTTCTTTTCCCCGGTATCCATTTTATCTCAACCCCTAAGCACCGTAATTCTGATGCCCATCTTGCGTAAATACCATCCAGCATCGATGAAGTTAAAAAATAAGTTAACGGTTTGTGATCCGTTAATATAACTGATCGCTCCATACTCTTTAGCATATGCTCATACTTCCTGGAAAACTCGACAATCGCGCATAGCTCTTTCTTATACATCCCATAATTGAATTGAGATTTCGAAAATGTAAAGGCGTCATAAATTATTGGCACCTCCATCACTTTCCCATCATTCTGGATACGTTCTTGCGTTATTGCACATCCAGCACCATACAAACTTGCATCACTGTACATCTTGACTGGTTTTGAAAAGTCCCATCCATGCATTTCTACCGCATGAGCACATTTCTCTTTCAATAATTGGAAGGAAGCCTGTTCCCTCGCACCCCAAACAAATTCCGCGTTTCCAGTTAATCTCGTCAAAGGTCGTTTTATTTCTGCGAAATTCTTTACCCAATTCCTTGTTATTCCTATTGCGCCGATAAATTTGCGGATATCCGTTGCGTTTTCTGGCACTGGAAACTTTCTAATCTTTTCGCAGCGTTCCGTTTTAGTAACCAGTTTTCCTCCAGCCTTATGAGTTACCCCCAGGGCCACTGTGCTTGTTACGAACAACTCCAACTTCTTAAAAGATAGTCTCAGCTTTGCCCAACTCAATCTTGGTAATAGCTCATTTTCCAGCAATCTATATCCTTGCTCAAATGTCTTGAACCCACTGAAAATATCGTCGATGTAAAACGTTGCATCTGGCAGCAGATCTGCCGCCTTCGGTATCAGTATTGACTCCATGCCTGGAAATTCATCCGTCCCTGGGACCTGCCCTAGAACCAAGTACATTAACTCAGTGAAACTAAAGCTAGCTGAACATGACCCTTGTGGCATTCTTGTGGGTTGTAACTGTCCCATTCCTGGCATCGAGAATGCAAAATAGTGACGATCCTCTGGATGAACTAAAATCGCCCAGTATCCATTCTTTAAATCCATTTTAAAGAACATATTGTGATCAGGATGTCCCAAGTAATCATGACAACGTGACATTAATTCAACAAAACAACCTGGCTTGTCCTCAACCACGTTCTGGTAATTAAAAGTTAGCCTCGGCTCATCCCATTCACCCGGTTCATCAGACTTGTCCACAAGTTGAGCCATCGCGTTCCAGTCTGATAGATGACCATTGGCCTTTATCGTTGATTCATATAAACCACACCTTAAGCCATCGGTAATAATTCTTTTCATCCAAAACTCTTTTCCTGGCGGCCAGCGTCTTTGTTTCGGTCTAGAAAATGGCGGGGTTCCCTCTTTTAATCTTACTCTGTGAACGTAGAGGTCTGTGAATGGTAGATTATCTAATTCAGTGGAATTAAGGTCCTGGTATGTATGTAGTAATCTCGTCACCTTGTTCTTTTCTGCATTTGATAATTCCCCAAGTTTTACACCCGTCTTTTGAAACCACTCATCTATTAGCTCCTGTGGTGCTTGTGACAACTGTCTCTTCCTTGGCCGTCTTTTTTCTGGATAAACTGGAACTTGATCTTTTGAACCCTTTAATCCACTCCCGGGCATAAACTGTGACGGACCCGCGTCAGGTTTAAAATTTCGTCGAGTTTCTGACTCCCAGGCATAAGGTATATTCTTATATGAGGATTCCTCCAATTCCATTAATATTTTAGGCTCATGTAAACCAACAGCATTTGCATAAAGTTTCCGGCGGATATCCTGATTCTTTCCTATTCTGGGTGCATTCCAGTGGCCAATTGAGATTGGAACAAATTTTGTTGGCGGCGATAAGTTTTCGATAGATATCTTCACTTTTGAATTCCTATCGAGTATCATATCATTTTTCTCCCCCTTTTCAAATATTTGCCTTTTAACGACCTGCTCAGGTCGTTTCAATTTTTCGGCTCACTCTCGTCGTCACTCCAACTTCCTTCTGACTCCTCACTCGAACCATAAAACGATCCATCTGCATCATCACTAGTCGAATCCTCATCTTCAGAAGTTATATTTTCATCTCCTTTGTTCTTTGGGCATAGGACCAGCCTATGTGACTCGCTTTCCACAAATTTTGGACCTTGTATTTTAACAACTGTTTCTCCTTTCTGGTTATCTCCAATTTCGATTATTGACTCTCTGATTCTAATTTTCGCATCAACCGCATGAAGCCATGGCATTCCCAATAGTAGATGAACCTCGTCTGAGTTACTCGCTGAGAAGGGTCTCACGAAGGCCTCAATCTTCCTCCAAACTCCAAGAACCCCAATTTCAAATTCTGAGTAGTGAGTTAATCTTGCTGAAGTACCATCAGCCACATTCATCGTTAATCCTTCAAATCCTCTTTCTGATAAGGGCCTAATAGGAAGTCCCATTTTCTTCAAAAATCTAATGGTGACGATAATCATGTCTGAACCTTGATCCGCTTGCGCTAAGCTCGTTGGTAGCGTGACATTCATTACTTTACCTAATTTCTTAGCTCTTACAGTGACCGGCACTCTGAAGGCTTTTTGTTCAATTGTTGTTAGAGGTGTAATTGCCTTGCTCAGCAAGGACTCCGAATCTAAACCATTATAGATGTCTTTGATGTTTACCTTTTCGCTAAAAATGTTTTCTCTTTTGTTGAAGACTTTATCTTTCTTTTATTCACCCTTGTTGATAAAGTTCGAAATGCTTTTGAAAGGTCCGGAGACATTTGAAATAGGTCTAATAGAGACACTTCGACTTTTATATCTTGCGCAAGTTGCTGATAATTTATTGGTCCTCTCCCTTGTCGACCAACGATTTCGCGTAAGTGTCGTAGAACTTTCTGCTCCCTTTGCCTAGCTCTTTTATTTCTGATTTTTGGCTCACTCTCCTCTTTGTTGAGCAATTCATCTATATGTAAAGGTCTTCCCCTTTTCCGGAAGTCCCCTTGATTCAGAAATGATTCTAGAGTAATTCTTTCCATATTTGAGTAATCATCGAACCTTACTTTCTTCTCAGATGCCTGCAACTTATTCCCTCTGATTTCTTTTTCGACACTTAAAATCACGCTCATGCTTTGTCCAACATGCCTGCCGGTGTCGATGATTGGTGCACCTGTGAATTTTTCATATGTAATTTCTTCTATATTTTGTCCACCCGTCTCATTCAGTTCTTTTTCTGTGTGGCAATGAGTCTTGCTCCGCCAGTTACTGTCATCAATATCACGATAACGAAATCCTGCCCCGGTCCCATAGATTCTGGATGAATTTGAGTTCATTTTTGGCCACAATAATTCTTTCAGCTTTGTTTGCTCCCACCATTCTAAGGGGGGCTCTCGGCATTCTGGTCTCTTATGCCCACATTCACCACATCGTATGCAAAGCGAACCCATATCACGAGTATAGATTTTTGTGCCATTGACCAGTGGATTCCTTGATAGATGTGGTGGAGGCATTGTTCCGGCACTGCCCCTACCTATTCCCCTATTTTCCGTAGTCTTTTGTGCATTGCTTTGATTGATAATTTCTTTTTGGCTATTTTGCTGATTGATCGCTTGTTGACTTCTTGAATAATTTTGGGCAGTTACACCATTCTTCCCTGATTCGGCCTGTGGGTTCCATTTTGTCTGTCTATCAGGACCTCCTTTTGAATTCGTTGCGTCTTTATCTAGTCCAGCTAGAACGGCACTTAACGGTCTCCCCCACTCCTTAACATAATGGGTTTTGAGAAGCTCAAATTCTCTCCTTTCCTCCCTATTTCTCTCGATATCGTTTAATTTTTCTATAGTTGACTTAACATCTTCAGCTGCTTCAAATGCTGAACGTAAGCTTTTGGCAATCGTCGTGGATCTCATTAGTACCGTTGCGCGAACCTGATCGTTCCGGATCCCCCTTAAAAATGCTGTTATTATTCCAGAGAGCACAACCATCTCTATCGGAGCTAACGGTGAACTCCCGTCTGAGGTCGCATCTCTCTCGTGACTTTTTCGAAGTAGCTCTTGAGCTCGACCATAGTATGACCTCAATGATTCCTCGGGTCCCTGTTCGAAGCTTCCAATGTCCTCATGCAAGTTCTTTTCATCCAAGACTGTCGGAGTTTTTGTTGGAAATTCGCCTCTCAAAGCTGTCTCAAATTCCTCAACGTCTTCTTTCGTAGCTTTTTCTCGGTTGTCAATCATGCGTCTATATCGGACACTCGAATCAAGCCAGACTGCTGCATCGTCCTCAAACAAGATTTCCACAGCTTCGAAAAATTCTTCTGGGGTGCTTCCTCTTCCTACCCTCCTTCTTTCATACGCAAGCCTAGCCAGCCAACGACTTGCCGGTTGTGTACCCCTAAAGAGGCCAACTTTGTCATAATCAGCCATTTCTGAATCCATTTTATTTATCTTTGAAGTGGACAACAGATTTTTATCCTTCAGCGTAAGTCTCGAGAACCCAAGTACTAGCTCGTCAATCAGTTTGACTAGGTTACTTTCGTAGCTGCTAGGCACCAGGCCTGTTCTTAAACAATGTATGTCGTAGTATTTTGATATATATCAAGAGATATTTAATGATTCTGTATATTTTCAGATTAATATGTGCTTCTATCAATAATCTTAGTAACTTGAAGTAAGGAGCCGGAGGTTCCCTAAAAAGATAGTAAAAAGGTATTTCATGCAACAAAGTCTTCGAGGCAGAAAGATGGAGGTTCCCTGCGTAGGTCACCAGTTAAACATCAGGTCAGAATATAAATAAGATTGATAAACTACTCTGACTTCCGAAAAGTAGTACAAATGACTTTCAAAATAAGTCCCTTCAAAAGGTCAAGAACCCCCCCTTCCAACTTCCAAAATCAATTCTACATATGCTCCCCTCAAAACGCTGAAACTACACTCCATAAACTCCCCGACATCTGAGTACCGACCTGCGGAGATCTGAGTATCAAAATTAATAGCTCTGAAACACACTACCGTAAGTGTGTTTCTCAACAGGTCATCTCGGTAGCATCTCGTCTCACAACTGACCCCTTTTGTATCATCGAATGGGCGATTAAATATAGCCCTTTTTCTGTCCCTCTCTAACTCGATAGTGGGTCCCGGTATAAGTGCTGAAAATATTCATTGAAATTCAACCATTTACATTTGCAATACTTAACCCTGCACGCAAAATGACCTATAAGGGTAAGTGTTGCAAATATAAAGTTCCAAGTTACAATGAATATTTTCAACACTTATACCGGAACCCACTATCAAGTTAGAGAGGGACGACTGTATGCCGCTACGGTAAGTTATTTTAGGTGGGTCTGTGCAGGGTATATCTCGCTTCAGGGGTTAAAAGTGAGAATGTATGGGGCCTATGACATCTAACTCAAAGTCTAAAATATGTAAGCCTTAACTGTCAGGATTATTATTTTTATGCTGGTTAGCCTCGGTTTTACAGTGTCTTCTCCCGAACGTCTGCCCCACCACTATTGTTCAGCAATACCATCACAGATCTCAATAGGAACCCATGACTTCAGTAAATTGTCTTAAATATACCGATTGTAAGTTGTAAATATTCTGAAGTTAGATAATTCATTCAGAATGCTAGAGAATGGATCAGTTAAATCATTGCAACGATGAATCGTCCACACACGCCTCCACCATCATCAACCTCACCTCAATCTCATGCTCGTTCCAGAGCGAATAAATTGACAAAAGACAACGTGTTGAAGTAAATATCATGTCAAAAGAGAGCTAAGTCATACGTTGTCCGTAAAAATTGGCAGGTGAGAACTCTGGCCCGAGAAGGCTACAGCGACCAAAAGATCGCGCGACGTTTCCAAGTGACTTATCACCTGGTTCGCTATGCAGCAAAAGCTGTCCATCTCTCTCCTAAAAAGAGTAGCGGTCGCCCCCTTGTCTTAGGCAGTGAAAATGCCGACGAGAATGAAGCCTTTGTTGTATCATCTCCAGAACACCGTTAATTGACCTATTTCGAGCTCGCCTACGCACATTTTAGTCATTTTGGAGTAAGTGAGATGGTAATCCAACCGGCAATTTCTAGAAGGGGATACGCCCGTTGTATTGCCGCTTCGAGATCACCACTTTCTGCAGAAAACAAGAGAAAGAGACTTCAGTTCGTCACAGAACATCTTCACTGGAATAAAGAATATTGGATGAGTTCTCTGGATAGATGAGACCTGGGTGACTGATGGACGACATAGTAGTATTTGGATCACGAGGAAAGTGAGTACCGCCTACTTTGTCTGAAACTTGAGATTCCTAACCTTAATTTGTTATCTAGATAGATGGAAATTTTGACGCTACATATGTCATAAGTAACAGTTGGAAGAAAATTGGACGGATGTTTTAGGGCCCTTTTTTTGGGAGAACAAGTGGGGTAGTATAAATGCCGATAGATGTTATCAGGATAGTACAGTAAAACTTCTCTAACACGATAGTGGGTCTCGGTATAAGTGTTGAAAATATTCATTGTAACTTGGACTTTTATATTTGCAATACTTGCCCCTGCACGCAAAATGACCTGTAAGGGTAAGTGTTGCAAATATAAAAGTGCAAGTTACATTGAATATTTTCAACACTTATGCCGGGACCCACTATCGTGTTAGAGAAGTTTTACTGTACCTCGTATCTACCACATGATTTCGAGTCATCCACATGTACAACTAATGCAGGACAATGCCCCACCTCATAGAGCTAATACGTCCAATCAGCATTTCCCCTTGCAAGACATCCTAGTACTCTCAACGTACATCATGGCCGAATTCATCAGAGCTGCAGGGACTCTGCATATGATTATCATATATAACTTCTCCTTCCGGATAAAGATCTACATTTTAACCCCTGCGAAACGACACGGGTGTAAATAAATATCATGCGAGGCTGTAATGTATTTTCATAAATTTTCATGGGTCAATTGCTATGTTTTCCAGATCCGGCTAGCGAAAGCATACATACCCTGTCAAGACCCATATTTTGAGTGGAGCTGGGAAAACTTGCCGTAGTGGCACGGTATACTGATTTCTTGGCACGCAGACTGGATAAGAGCAGCGGTAGAAATAGCGGCCAATCCGTCGTCCCTACCGACACAATAGGTCAACAAAAGTTACCTGCGTAGAAGCCAATGTTACAGAGAGTCGAAGATGACTACACGCATTATTAATTCAGGCGCTCCGCGTCTTTCGACCGCTCCGAGCAATATCAAACCACGCCAACTTGTTCGTTCCCATTCTCAGTATTCCAATTTCCCCGTAAACGTCCACTTTCTTTCACCTCATCTTTTCTTCATGACTAGCTGTCGCGAGTAGCTCACGGGCAGGATATAGAAAGAAATACGGAGGCTAATTGTTTCATATCTCACAGTCACATCTCCATGCACAACTGGCATCATTGTCGGCCAATCTGGCAGATCTAGAGAATCTCTTGCGCATGACCAGTGTGCAGGCCGAGAGTATCAAGGGACTTGGCGCTTGGCATTGTGGACTGTAAGTGTACTGGCAGAGATCTCTACTCGCGCGCATTCCAAGCTGATGTGAGCGGTGTAGCTTCATGGCGGCTTCCAAGGTTCTTGGTGAGGAGACCATTGCCGGGTCTGCGGATGAACAGGCCGGGGAATAAAGGACAGATGGATGCTCTACAGAAAGGTTTGTCAGTTATGCATTCGCGTCATGTGAGGTAGTTATTATGGTACGTGTTAGAATGCTTAGGTCTGGTTAGGTGGCTTATGTTGCAGACACGACCGCGTTCCCACGATAACTTACTTTTGGCAGATGTTGCGAGGGAAAGCAGTGTCGGTCAGCAGAGTGTGACGAGAGCTGCTGCGGATTGGGACCAGTGTAATCACAAGTAATCAATGCAAATTCCCAATCAAGTAGCTTTATTCCTTCTCGTTCGTATCCCTTCTACTGTACAGTGATGCGGAATTCATACTAAAAGTCAGCTGTTCAGAATCTGCCGAATAGGAGTGCACCCTCATCCCATCGTGACCCTGCTCTCATACCAAGTGGCTGAACAACATGATATCACGGCAACTCCATCCGTCAACTTTCCCACGTCTCGCACGCCACACAGCCCCCCTCTATCACCATTGCCGTCGTCGGCCATACTCCATCACGCCCTCTGGAGATAATGACGCGCGAAAGGCGCCCGACCTACGCTCTCAATTACCAGCCCGTGCGCTCCCGATTACATCTCATACAACTCCGGATGAGGACGAAAGCCGCGCGCGTCCCCAGGCCAAACGCTCCTTGCGTCCCTACATTTATGCCATGCTCGGCATACTCACCGGATATCTCGCCGGTAATTTCGTCAACGCCATCATCGCACCACCGCCCCCGCCCGTGCCACACACGCCCGACGACCATCTCATGACAGCCTACCTCGCAGCCCAAGCAGCCCAGCTGCCCTGCGTGCAAGCCCTCCTCGCTGATCCGCTTTGGACCACTTCAGATACCTTGCTTGAGCCAGGCACCGGATCTTATATCACTGACACGCTAGCCGGTGCGCGTGGCTTAACTGGCTATCAGAAACTCTTCACCCACACCACCACCGGCGACATCGTCCTCATCTTGTGGCTTGGTAGTTCGCTGGCTAGCTGGCCCGGCGTGGTACATGGGGGAGCCTTGGCTACGGTCATGGAGGAGACGCTCCGTCGCTGTGCTCTGTGCTCGCGCGACGCTCCCGTCGGCGGTACGTTTAATCTTCAAATGAACTATCGGAAGCCAGTCTTGACCAACTCTTTCTATGTGGTGCGAGCCGCGCCCGTCGTATCTGATGTAAACACATCAAGCCTTATGGACCGTGCTGCGTCTGCTACGCTGGCCACTGTGTCCGACATTATTTGCGTCGAAGCAAATGCTGTATTTAGTGTGCCTGAAGTCTAATTTATGACACAACCAACGAGTTTTTGTGTCAAAGTCTCGGAGCGCCTGATTTTGATCACATGCCAGGATGGTTTCCTATCGCTATCGGCCGTGAGATTACGTCCGCCTTCTGACACGAGGGCTTTATGTCAACTAAAAAACTATTTTCATCATTGAGTAGCCAAAACGTGCTCCCTATAATCTCGTGCCACACTTCGAAATGCGCCATAAACAATTAAGAATCTATGATAGATCCCCGCTGACGCCTACTCCTCAGCATCTCCTTGCTGCGACAGAACTTGATACTACACAGCCTATTATGTACTTAATTTTCGTAATGAGGCTTTTAAACTACTAATTTTACAGGCAACAAGTGAACACTATCACGTATTCTGTTTTTAAATCATTCTATTCCTTTATCACTAGTTCTTTCATAATTTTAATTGAAGCCGAACCTCCAAGAATCTAATTGCAGGCCGCGTAGACCATTCATTACTTATTAGATTTCTTAATACTCTCTTTGCGTGTCTCATTGATATTTCCATTAAAAACCGAAAAAAGTGCCCAACGATAGCACTGGTTCAAGTCTGAATTTTTGTTGTTAAAACGCCACAAGCCCTACAAATGGACTGGGTCTGGCCGAAATGAAGATGTAACGTATACAATTTAATCTCGCTTCATGCATACCGATGTAAACCTTGTGCCCTTATTACCCCAAATCCAATCTATTATTCATCAACCTAGAAAATCCGCTCGCAATCTTGCCAAGCCTTGCCTTCCGAAACTAATTCTCTTTCATCCCAGTACTTACCAGTAAATTTCCAATAAGATTCTCCTGTCACTAGGCATTTGGCTTTAACAAACCAATGGGGCACAAATTCTTCACCCTTTTCCTCTCGCTCCCTTCGCTTAGCTCTTTGTTTTTCTTCCACCCGGTTCTTCTCTTCGGCTGCCTCGTCATATCTTCCATCTTCCATAGCACGCTGATCGGGGCGAAGACGAGAGTCAGTTGGTGGCAACCATGTTAAAAGTTTGGGGTTGTCATCATTAAGTGTAATAACAAATGGTGTAAGATTGAAAGGAATACCTGTCGGGCGCGGATTCGCCTCCCATACTAAGAAGGCCTGATTAGGATCAGTGTTGGTTTCTTTGGGTTCCTCCACTGTTGCTTCATAACCAGGAGTGAGTCGAGCATAAATTTTATTATTCCATCGGCCACCCATACTGTATCGTGTCTGACCGTTTGCATCATTCACATGGCCGGTAACTTGGTAGGCGCTCGATGCCTTCCAACCTCTGCTTTTAAAATCGATAGTACAGATCTCTCCTGTAGTCCAATTTTTTATTTCCATAATTCCATAGTTATCAAGTGTAGGTGATCCAGTAATAATCCCAACAACCGAGGTTGTTATTTTTTTCCAGGTATAAAGCTCCTCCTCTGAGCTTTCAGGTTTCAGTCTTAAGAACCAGGTTCCGAGTGGATTTATATCAAAAGATTTGCCATAAAATTTAGACTTGACGGCTGATTCACCCCAATATGTCCAGCGAGCTGATTCAGCCCATGCTGCGCCTATCGGAGGGTGATGGCTCACTTGCTCGATAAAAAAGCGATAATTTTTATCAGGCCGCACATATTCAAATGTTTCTCCGAGAAGCGGATTAAATGGTTTAGCTACACGACCAATAGTTGAAGCATACTCACTAATAGCGAACGCTGCAACGTATACCATCCGCTGAGTTGAATCTTCTCTTGCAGCTGCAATATCAAGCAGCTCTGAATATTCCATATCCTCTGCACATCGTTGCAATAACGATGTGGGTTCGTTGAATGAAACAGGTAGGGTCATCTTAGTCATGTCCTTACCTATCATAGATTTAAGAATACCCTACACGAACGTCAGTACCATCTAAAAATGAGCTATGAAAACTTACCCAAAGAGAGACTTTGGGCCTGTCATCATTTTCTAATTTAAGCTTCTTCCTGTTACCGTCTTCATACCCTTTGAAAGAAGGTGAGATGTCGGGCCAATTTTCGATAATTGGAAGCTGCATTTTTTGATCATCCTGAAATATGGCGGGACTCGGCGGTGGCAACAATTTGGGTGCAACTTCAACCGCTCCCGCATCTATAGCATCGAAAAATTCTTCGTCAGATTCGGTTTCAGATAAGGCTCCGACTTTTTCAAGAAGAGTTTTGGTTCGCAAGGAACTATTTGCGTTATCGGCGTACGTAAGTTTTATCTTCTGGGGGGATTTATCCTGTTCTTTAGTTTCATGAGAGACCAAATTTTGTGATACACCAATGGTTTCAGAGCTAATTTCTTGGTTAGAGGTACTTTCAATAACATCCCGCAAAGCACGTTTAGTCAGTTTCCGTTTTTTTTCAACTTCCCCAAATCTTGCCTCCAAGGCTTCTTGCTCACGAGCGACAGCAGCCATATTATCTTCCCACATTCGTCTCATATTTGTTTCACAATCAATTCTATATTGCCAATGAACTTCCCGATCTTTCGATATCTTGAGCAAATCTACAACGATTGTTTTCAAGTTTCGTATGGATGAGTCGAGTGTTTGAATTATCGATACAATAGATGGGTCCGAGAAGGGAAGATCCGGGCTCTTAAGCTGTTCAGCTTGCAAAGCAGCGTTAACGTGCCCTATCAGCTCCAGCTGTAACTTTGCCGATTGAGCAGTAGTATCAAATGCGTCTTTGGAACTTAAAATTTCTCGATCGCTATAACTATCATCATCATCATCGTCACCAACATCTGGATGTAGATTGTCGAGTGTGCCCAAGGTGTTTCCAATATCACCGGTAAAACTGTGTTCGTAAGAGGCCGAAGGAGTCGGTTCGTCTTGATTTGCTGTGCTTATATTGAGAAGTGATGTTTTTGAGAATTTTGCGCTGGAAGGAGCCAAGTGATTTCCAGGGATACTGCTTCGCCGTATGCTAGTACTCTCACTGGCCTGGTCACAAGATGAATCTTTGACTGAAGCAGAGCCAGAATGTTCGGCTTTTGCGGCACGTAATAACTCTGAGCTTCTCTGACGTTGTCTCTCTTCTTCTTTGGCTTGATCTTTGGCTTGATCTTTGGTCCATTGGATTGAATTATTTAACGCCCAAAACCACCTTTTCGCCTCAACTTCATGATTAGCCTTGAGGCTATATTTTACCGAAGATTTACCAATGATGTCAAACCTAGTCTTCTCTGCAGGATCCATGTGAATGTTTGCAATCTTCATGTTTATAGCTCCGCGGCACGCAGATCCTGCATCTTCTTGATATTTGTAGTAGCTTAAAACTCCATCTTCGAGAACAAACCACCTGAGTTGGTATCCTCTGCGATAATTTGTCCATTTTTTAAGATACCCTTTCATTTCACGGCCTTCCTTCCCTGCGACTATGTTTCGAGGAGAAATATAAGCAATACCCTGTTGTAACGAGCTGCCTAAAACAGACTTCTCTTGAACCCCACGCTGGGCTGCAACTGCCTCGGGGGAACGCTTAAGCATAGCTCGCGTAACTTCGTCTCTCGTGACGTCTTGAGGAAGTTTTCCTTTTCGGTCCCGATGGAATGGATCAGCTCCGTGTAGAAAGAGTACCTGAATAAGCGAAGCATCCTTTTTGCGGGCTGCTTCATGTAGCAATGTGCCACCAGATTCTACGGTAGCAGCATCAGAGGCCAGTTCTGCCCCGTTAATATCCAGTATCATTTTTGACCGGGGATCCTCCAGAAGTTTGCTCAGGGCCTTGTAATCACCTAAGCGGACGAGTTCTTGAATCTGCTTAATCTTTGCTTCTTCGAACATTGACCTTGATTGCTGAAGTTGTTGGAAAATATCGGGTGAACGTGCTAAGTCTAGGGGAGCTTTACCTTGATAGTTTATTATTGAGTCATTTATTTCGGGTTGCTGTAGCAGTAAGCGCACAATATGACCCCGTGCTTGTAATACGGCAAGATGTAACGGCGTATTTCCATCAGCGTCTCGCGCATTCACGTCTATAGTTCCAGCCCCGTTAGACAATATATATTGGACTACGGGTAGCTCAGCGCATTGTATTGCTAGATGCAGGATTGTCGTATCATCTATTCTAGCAAAGGGTTTAGAGCCTGAAGAGTTTTGATGATGGGCTTCTCTGATTAGTTTGGATATGAGTGCTGTATCGCCAGTGCGAAGAGCTTCAAATGTACGAAACTTTTTCATTGCTTGCTCGATTGACACTGTCTTATCGCGGGTTGGTGTCTGAGATGCCATACTTTTAGATGTACTGTTTGATGCAATAGGAGAGGCCCGTATCAAACTGGTTGGTCTACTGGAAGATTTATGAACATGGCTTCGAGATGTTAAGCTGGGAGTTGGAGCAGGCGAAGATCCAGTCACTGGCAATGATAGCAACTGGGTCTCTCCGGAGGTTTCTCCATCATCATTTTCTTCTTTGCGCCTCAGCAGAGAAAAGGCGGATGATTTATTACGCCTGTGACTAAGAATTAAAATTAGTAAAAGCAAGTCTTAGACCTGAAGGATAACAAGTCCAACTTCAACCAAAAGAATACTTCAGGAGCTTAACTTACTGTGCTTCGCCTGAATCTGACATATTCAGCAGATGGTACTAATAGAGATTCAAGTGCTCAAGAAAGGCTCTTTCACTGAATTTCACTCGTGAGGGAACTTTATTTAGAGCCATGTCAGTAATATTTCTTAATATTAGAGGTGAGTTTACACTGGCAGAGACGGAATAATTCTCATAAACTATTCATTCGGGCTTATTCTAACCCAATACATGGGTTGCTTGTGTAGAAATTGTTTTGAGGTAATATATTATAGAATGCATGACGTTTTGACATGCTTAGAATATTTGGATATGATAGGAATTTAACGGGACTCAATCAATTGTTTTCCATGTCGCGAGTCGTTGCGCAAGCTAGGGCGACGTTCACATGTTCTGATACTCTAAAGTTGCACAGAGCAAGTATTCCCTTACCAAAAAATTAAAACGTTACCTATTGATCCAATCTAGGAAGGAGTTTCTGCACGAGATTTCGTCGTGGTGATTCCTAAGCCAAGGTCTTCAAGTGATGCAACAATTCACGCAAACAATTTGAATGCGGCTACTTCATTCTCGATCTCGTTGAGCAGTTCTATTTCAACTCGATAATGATCCGCATTGTCAAATTAGCTGACAAGATCTGTTGCTAGATAATAATATTCTGATTAGAAGCTTTTATTTCCAATCAATTATCAAGGCTACGCTTGGCACCTCTTGTAAACAAAGTCATTGTTTATCAATCTCGTTAGAGAATGATGACGCATCCAAATAATTAAAGCTAATCCGAATTCGAGAACTGCCGTTTCCTTATTCCCTGAACGAAAGGCCGATAGTTCAGATCTCTAACAATACAAGATCGGTACCATAAGTATGTTTCACAAAAATATCGACGTTGGACAACAGAATACAGATACATGGGTTGACTGAGTACGAGCTCAACCATCATGTTGACTGATGGTGACGACCTCCGGGATAGCAATGTGGTTTCTTGACCCTTATCTTACAATATAACCTTCCCAGATGTCATTCGAAGTATTGCGTTGAACGATTTGGCCAGTTTATTCTCAATACGTACCAACAGACTTTGACTTAAATCCTCTCGATATTTACTCCTCTCGATATTTACTCCTCTCGATATTTACTCCTCTCGATATTTACTCCTCTCGATATTTACTCCTCTCGATATTTACTCCTCTCGATATTTACTCCTCTCGATATTTACTCCTCTCGATATTTACTCCTCTCGATATTTACTCCTCTCGATATTTACTCCTCTCGATATTTACTCCTCTCGATATTTACTCCTCTCGATATTTACTCCTCTCGATATTTACTCCTCTCGATATTTACTCCTCTCGATATTTACTCCTCTCGATATTTACTCCTCTCGATATTTACTCCTCTCGATATTTACTCCTCTCGATATTTACTCCTCTCGATATTTACTCCTCTCGATATTTACTCCTCTCGATATTTACTCCTCTCGATATTTACTCCTCTCGATATTTACTCCTCTCGATATTTACTCCTCTCGATATTTACTCCTCTCGATATTTACTCCTCTCGATATTTACTCCTCTCGATATTTACTCCTCTCGATATTTACTCCTCTCGATATTTACTCCTCTCGATATTTACTCCTCTCGATATTTACTCCTCTCGATATTTACTCCTCTCGATATTTACTCCTCTCGATATTTACTCCTCTCGATATTTACTCCTCTCGATATTTACTCCTCTCGATATTTACTCCTCTTTATCACTTGACTCTGTCCATCAGCCGTCAAACCTGTCTTAATTAATAGTGGGCTACAGCGTAATAACTGGTAAATCTTACATAAATCTTTACGAATCTTACATTGTGATCCACTATTAATTACAAGAGGTTCAACTGTATCACCAAACAAGTTCAAAAGTCGTGTATTGTGGTTGGGTGCTATGGGAACCGGTACCTCTGATGACTTTTGAGAACCCCTAGCATCTATCTCACTCTAGATAAAATCTCGTTCACTTAAGGCTGTAGTTGAAGATGATGATGCATTAAAACGTTTAGACTACGTGTTCTGAATGTGGATAGCCACGGACTATTCATACTAATTATAAGCGATCACATACATCCACCAATGCTCAAGTGTTGCGTGGTCTCGAAAATATCTCATCGAAAGTAAGCCACTGTTTCAGTCCCCAGTTTCAATTTTGAGCCATGCAATATGTGTTCACTCATCAGCCTTACATACTCCCAGAATGAGACAGGAGACAAGGGGAGGAGTAGATTTTGAACTGCTTAGATAAAATTTGGTAGTCTGGAGATAATTCTTTACCTAGTATCTTATTTGCATAATGCCTGCGCAGACTTCTCGAAATAATAAACTCTGGCTTGGATGTTATATTATCCGTGTTTCAACTCACATCGAAAATTAAAAATGTGGTCTGTTGGCGTAATGAATGTGATGTTCTCCACGATATGACGCAATTCGGGGAGTGCACATAGTGTGTTATCCAAATAGTGCCGCGGGTTGTTCGTGAGTCGGGAACATGCTGACCTAATGGGAAACCGAGTTTAAATCGATTATTAAAGCTTTTGGTTGAGAATAAAATAATTTTTAAAAAAAAATGAGTGCATATCGGAACAAGGTCAAGCCAAGGTTGGATCGACTTAATAGTCCTTTGACTAAGACTCGGCCTTTGATATACAATCGTAATCACTATCTGTTTGATGTAATTGTCATAGCTTATAGGCTGAGTGCGATTTGATTCACAAAAAATCTGTATGATGATGTCCAAAAGAGTTCGTCTTAACATTAATAGATGACTCTCTCTTAAAACTGGAGGAAAAACTGCCAGATGATGAAACTGCTTCCAAAGCAATGTTTTGCAGAAGATGAACATATGAATGTATAGTCACACTGAACTTTCACTGCGACAAAATAGAGTTGAAATTCCAGGTTGTGAAGAAATTTTGGTAGCAGACCTTATCTCGTAAACCCTACGCGGTAAGACACTTCTGCAACCAATAGAGAAAGTGACAACATAGTATACCACAATCCTGGCTAGTAAATTTTTACTCTTGGCTCTGACGCGATGCCAGGTATAAACGCTGAAAAGTTCACTGCCCAATTGAGGAAGCAGAAAACTACATTTGATCAGAATTGGAGACCCACAATGATTCTCAGTTGGAGCCTTCACCACTTGTCAAGCATTCTCTCTGCTAGCACCCAGATGCAACCTTATTTACATCTCTGCCGTCTTCAAAACCAAAAATTACTTTTTAACATGGACTACATCCAACGAAAGAGGTACGACCAACGTCCTTTAAAAAGACCTCAACTATACATTCCCGCGGCTACAAATATTGACGGAGGATTGAAGTCGTGAGGCATAAATTTGGGATAAAAAATTATTCATGTCTATCGGGCAAGATTATGACTTTCTAGAGAATTGTGCGAGAGATAAATGACACGGCTATGAGACGTGAAGTTTTTTAAGCCGCTCTTGTGTATGCAGCCTTGAGGCTATGACAAGAATAACACTGTTACGGTACATGGAGCGATGACACAACTTGATATAAAGGACACTTACACCCGAGTATCATTTGAAGACATAATTTGAAGTTAGGCGTCTTACAGCCCCATCAACCCTCGGCCGCTTACGTCTGCCGCAGGAAAGCATTTCAGCCACAAAAGAGTACCCAATGGGCCTTCTTCATCGTCACATACATGACCAGGCGAGAAAGGTGGTGTGAGGGTCTTGCCGGATTTGAACCAGCTTACTCCTGTCTAAAGTAGGGCTTGCGCCTCGGCTACCCAGACTCTTCTCGGCAGAACGGCCCAGACAGTGTACCACATCACCATCCGATCCAGGATGTGGAGTGGAAGAAAGTGTTTCTAAAAGAGGAATAATGAAGGTGCTTTCTGTTTCGTGGGAGCTATGCCCGTGACAAAACTTCGCCACATATAGTTCCTGCCACCAATTACGATTGGCTACAAACATACAAAAACTCACCTCACGTTGCCCTAACTCTATACAGCTCCCTCCCAACTTGATACTTGTTTAGTGAATTTTTGTTTGGTCATCGCGCTCGTGATGACCAAATCGTAATAGCCACCTCCCTTGGCCCAGCGCGTGGCAGAGGGTCGAGCCACCTGGGATCAAACCTTTCATAACAAGTTTTAGTCAGCTATTGAAGAGGCTGATCCTATCATCAAATCCTTCATGCGCGAGAAAATGGACGCGCTTCTCCTCGCGGTTGTTTCCTGGCACCCTATGCGATAAGATAATCCGAGACAGCCCAAGCCGGCGAGCTCTTTGCCCACGCCCAGCCAAAAATTCCCTCTCGACCTCCCGTTCCTTTGCCGCATCGAACTCGTAACTGGACAGCGACCGTCGCATCCCCTCTCGTCTCTGTCCCCCTGACTCCGGCTCGTCCTATTAACAATCGTGTATTACGCACATTTGTGCAGACGTCAATAGTCAACTTCAAAGGTCCCAAGGCTACCTTTTGCCCGCCTGGTGATGCCCCTCTCATTACAGCAGACGTAAGAGCAGTTAAATCTGCTCTCACAGAAATCGTCCCTGGCCTCGCGGAAAGTTTCACCTCCGTCTCCCAAAACTCAAGCGGATACAGCATTGTGAGAGTATGATAAGTTGTTCAGGGGGAGTGTGAGAAGTTTGGAGGATTCGTGGAATGAATAAGATGAATTGACAAAGATGTCGCAAAACATCCAAAGAATTGCGCAGCCACCTAATTATTCATGTCTCCCTGGCTATCGCTGAAGAAAGAAGAACGAACTTCCGAGAACTCCCTAATCTGTCAGGAATTTAAATATGATACCTTAACCCTAGATAAACTCCGATCAGCATTCATAAACCCTAAGGAGAGCCCTGATAACGTCGGAAATAAAGATCAACAGAAGGGTGTAACGGTCCATGGAAATAATGATAATCTGAACAGTCAGAAAGCAACTTTTAAAAGCATCAACTTTGCGTCCGAACAATTGCTGAAACTAGCGATACAGTCGGGAATGCCTCTGTTGTATAATATATATATATATATGGAGATTACCAGGTCATAGTGTTCTATTATTCTGATCTGGCCTTTTAGCCGAATGTTTGTGCATCTATCTCGTGTGTCACGTAAGATGGCCACCTTTAGCATGATACCCACCTCTATCCTCTCCTTTCCCCCGGCTGTCTACATGCCGCTTATGACGTATACACAATTTTGACTCAATTGAGGCCTCTCTCTGGATCTTTACAATAAGTAGAGGAACGCATCGGGAATGATGTCAAACGCATACCACGCACTACTTGGAATCAGGTGGCCAATCTAGTCACCACTACTGTGATGGAACCAAGCAGGTTGTGATAGAACTCGATTTATTGAACTAATTAAGGAAGAAAGGAAAACATTGCTACCAATTAAGATTACTTCTACTCCTTCC
This sequence comes from Podosphaera xanthii, assembly GCA_028751805.1. NCBI lineage: Eukaryota > Fungi > Ascomycota > Leotiomycetes > Helotiales > Erysiphaceae > Podosphaera > Podosphaera xanthii. Next base: position 901,385 of record JAPWIX010000023.1, read on the forward strand.
TAACTTACTTCTTCCCTTACTATCAGATAATCTTATAAACAGACGTCATCTCATTCTCACCCAGACGTCATCTAAGATGTCTCCCCTTTCGTCATTCACATAATTAGAAATGATGTAACCTCCTCTAATCTCGCTCAGGTGCCCGTCTAAGCCACAATACGGTCAACCCGTAACAACTACGCTCGATGATGTTAGGAATATTGCTCAGGCAAAGACTGGTGTTGCTCCATCCAATGCTCATTGGTTGCAGCATGAAAGTATGCACGAAACTTTTCATACGCCGGCCATCTTCTTCCCAAAAGAAGTTCCCATCTTTCGAATCGTGGTCCGCACCTCTTCCTGACGCTACACCCCCAACCCTAAAGTAGTGCAGTGCGAAGCCTGTTTCGGGTTTCGTCAATCTTCACGCTGACGAATTCAAGCTTTGTGCGCCCGCTATGGCACTCTACGCAACCAAGAAGAGTGCCCTCATCTACGTCGGTGTATCTACTCCTTGGGCCCTCGTCCGGTAGATGATCCTAATTGACCCCTCCGCCCTAGCCCTCACAAGAGCAAACTGATTTAACTACAGTAAAACCTCTGTAACGCTATACAGTCTGATGGGACTTTTAGTATCGTGTTATACAGGATATAGCGATATAGAAACATCACACGAGCCCAGACTGGCCAACAATTACTTTTCTTCGGAATCCTTGACTTTGTTGATTATAACTGTTGGTACAACATGGGTCACTAGGTTTAAGGCCTTAAAATCATCAAACAAGTGATTTAATTCTATATACCTCGCTATCTTGCCATGGTATCGATGCCTAAATTACAACAGAGCCTAGCGCCCTTAATAAAGTATATAATATGATTAACTAATGGTTATATGGTAACAAAACTAAACACGTATATCCCAGCGCCATAGCCTATGAAACGGCAATAACTCGCAATCAACTCTACTTATCTAAGGTGTCGAATTGCAAGCCTTATTTTTATGTTTGTGCTGTAGCAGGCGTAAGAAGTAAATGATTATTCATAGCTGGATTGGAGACAACATCACTTCCATGAACCGCAATCGACTCAAATCAAGACCTTCTAAGCTGCTTGAGTTGATTGTTGCCGAGTCTGTGT